>PGSH02001902.1:0-91628 GCA_002915635.3 Ambystoma mexicanum
CTGATGCCTTGTCTCCCAATCCCATGAGGAGGTGAGCTACATGTCATAGCTAATGCCTTATCTCCCAATCCCATAGAGGGTGTGAGCACATGTCATAGCTGATGCCTTATCTCTCACATCCCATAGAGGAGGTGAGGCTACAATGTCATAGCTGATGCCTTATCTCCCATTCCATAGAGGGGTGAGCTACGATGTCATAGGCTGATGCCTTATCTCCCAATCCCATAGAGGAGGTGAGCTACATGTCATAGCTGGATGCCTTATCTCCCAATCCCATAGAGGAGGTGAGCTACATGTCATAGCTGATGCCTTATCTCCCAATTCCATAAGGAGGTGAGCTAACATGTCATAGTTGATGCCTTCTCCGCATCCCATAGAGGAGGTGAGCTACATGTCATAGCTAATGCCTATTCTCCAATCCCATAGAGGAGGTGATTACATGCTCATAGCTGATGCCTATTATCGCAATCCCATAGAGGAGGTGAGGTACATGTCATAGCTGATGCCTTATCTCTCAATCCCATAGAGGAGGGACTAATGCATAGCTGATGCCATATCTCCCAATCCCATAGAGGAGGTGAGCTACATGTCATAGTTGATGCCTTATCTCCAATTCCATAGAGGAGGTGAGCTAATGTCATAGCTAATGCCTTATCTCCCCATCCCATAGAGAGGGGGAGCTACATGTCATAGCTGATGCCTTATCTCCAATCCCATAGAGGAGGTGAGCTACATGTCATAGCTGATGCCTTTATCTCGCAATCCCATAGAGGAGGTGAGCTAATTGTCATAGCTGATGCCTTATCTCACTATCCCATAGAGGAGGTGAGCTACATGTATAGCTGATGCCTTATCTCGCAATCCCATAGAGGAGGTGAGCTACATGTCATAGCTGATGCCTTATCTCCTAATCCCATAGAGGAGGTGAGCTACATGTCATAGCTGGATGCCTTATCTTCGCAATCCCATAGAGTGGAGTGAGCTACATGTCATAGCTGATGCCTTATCTCCCAATCCCATAGAGGAGGTGAGCTAAATGTCATAGCTATGCCTTATCTCGCCATCCCATAGAGGAGGTGAGCACATGTCATAGTTGATGCCTTATCTCGCAATCCCATAGAGGAGGTGAGTCTACATGTCATAGCTGATGCCTTATCTCCCAATCCCATAGAGGAGGTGAGCTACATGTCATAGCTGATGCCTTATCTCCCAATCCCATAGAGGAGGGTGAGCTACATGTCATAGCTAGATGCCTTATCTCCCATTCCCATAGAGGAGGTGAGCTACATGTCATAGTTGATTCCTTATCTCCCAATCCCATAGAGGAGGTGAGCTTAATGTACCATAGTAATTGCCTTATCTCCCAATTCCCATAGAGGAGGTGAGCTAACATGTCATAGTGATGCCTTATCTCCCAATCCCATAGAGGAGGTGAGTACATGTCATAGCTTGTGCCTTATCTCCAATCCCATGAGGGGGGTGGCTACATGTCATAGCTGATGCCTTATCTCCCATCCCATAGAGGAGGTGAGCTACATGTCATAGCTGATGCCTTGTCTCGCAGTCCCATAGAGGAGGTGAGGCTACATGTCATAGCTATGCCTTATCTCCCAATCCCATAGAGGAGGTGAGCAACATGTCATAGCTGATGCCTTATCTCCAATCCCTAGAGGAGGTGAGCTACATGTCATAGCTGATGCCTTGTCTTCCCAATCCCATAGAGGGAGGTGAGCTACATGTCATAGCTGATGCCTTATCTCGCAATCCATAGAGGAGGGTGAGCTACATGTCATAGCTGATGCCTTATCTCCCAATCCCATAGAGGAGGTGAGCTATTGTCATAGCTGATGCCTTATCTCCCAATCCCATAGGAGGTGAGCTAAATGTCATAGCTGATGCCTTATCTCGCAATCCCATAGAGAGGGGTGACGCTACATGTCATAGCTAATGCTTATCTCCCAATCCATAGAGGAGGTGAGCTACATGTCATAGCTAATGCCTTATCTCCCAATCCCATAGAGGAGGTGAGGTACTGTCATAGCTGATGCCTTATCTCCCAATCCCATAGAGGAGGTGAGCTACATGTCATAGCTGATGCCTTATCTCGCAATCCATAGAGGAGGTGAGCTACATGTTCATAGTGATGCCTTATCTCTCAATCCCATAGAGGGGTGAGTACATGTCATAGCTGTGCCTTATCTCGCAATCCCATAGAGGAGGTGAGCTACATGTCATAGCTATTGCCTTATCTCCCAATCCCATAGAGGGGTGAAGCTACATGTCAATAGCTGATGCCTTATCTCCCAATCCCATAGAGGAGGTGAAGCTACATGTCATAGCTGATGCCTTATCTCGCCAATCCCATAGAGGAGGTGGAGCTACATGTATAAGCTAGATGCCTTATCTCCCAATCCCATAAGAGAGGTGAGCTACATGTCATAGCTGATGCCTTATCTCGCAATCCATAGAGGAGTGAGCTTACATGTCATAGCTGATGCCTTATCTCCAATTCCCATAGAGGAGGTGAGCTACATGTCATAGCTGATGCCTTATCTCCCAATCCCATAGAGGAGGTGAGCTACATGTCATAGCTGATGCCTTATCTCCCAATCCCATAGAGGAGGTGAGCTACATGCCATAGCTGATGCCTTATCTCGCAATCCCATAGAGGAGGTGAGCTAAATGTCATAGCTAATGCCTTATCTCCCAATCCCATAGAGGAGGTGAGCTAAATGTCATAGCTAATGCCTTATCTCCCAATCCCATAGAGGAGGTGAGCTACATGTCATAGTTGATGCCTTATCTCCCAATCCCATAGAGGAGGTGAGCTACATGTCATAGCTGATGCCTTATCTCCCAATCCCATAGAGGAGGTGAGCTACATGTCATAGCTGATGCCTTATCTCCCAATCCCATAGAGGAGGTGAGCTACATGTCATAGCTGATGCCTTATCTCGCAATCCCATAGAGGAGGTGAGCTACATGTCATAGCTGATGCCTTATCTCCCAATCCCATAGAGGAGGTGAGCTACATGTCATAGCTGATGCCTTATCTCCCAATCCCATAGAGGAGGTGAGCTACATGTCATAGCTGATGCCTTATCTCCCAATCCCATAGAGGAGGTGAGCTACATGTCATAGCTGATGCCTTATTCTCCCAATCCCATAGAGGAGGTGAGCTACATGTCATAGCTGATGCCTTATCTCGCAATCCCATAGAGGAGGTGAGCTACATGTCATAGCTGATGCCTTATCTCGCAATCCCATAGAGGAGGTGAGCTACATGTCATAGCTGATGCCTTATCTCCCAATCCCATAGAGGAGGTGAGCTACATGTCATAGCTGATGCCTTATCTCCCAATCCCATAGAGGAGGTGAGCTACATGTCATAGCTGATGCCTTATCTCCCAATCCCATAGAGGAGGTGAGCTACATGTCATAGCTGATGCCTTATCTCCCAATCCCATAGAGGAGGTGAGCTACATGTCATAGCTGATGCCTTATCTCCCAATCCCATAGAGGAGGTGAGCTACATGTCATAGCTAATGCCTTATCTCCCAATCCCATAGAGGAGGTGAGCTACATGTCATAGCTGATGCCTTATCTCCCAATCCCATAGAGGAGGTGAGCTACATGTCATAGCTGATGCCTTATCTCGCAATCCCATAGAGGAGGTGAGCTACATGTCATAGCTGATGCCTTATCTCGCAATCCCATAGAGGAGGTGAGCTACATGTCATAGCTGATGCCTTATCTCCCAATCCCATAGAGGAGGTGAGCTACATGTCATAGCTGATGCCTTATCTCCCAATCCCATAGAGGAGGTGAGCTACATGTCATAGCTGATGCCTTATCTCGCAATCCCATAGAGGAGGTGAGCTACATGTCATAGCTGATGCCTTATCTCCCAATCCCATAGAGGAGGTGAGCTACATGTCATAGCTGATGCCTTATCTCGCAATCCCATAGAGGAGGTGAGCTACATGTCATAGCTGATGCCTTATCTCCAATCCCATAGAGGAGGTGAGCTACATGTCATAGCTGATGCCTTATCTCCCAATCCCATAGAGGAGGTGAGCTACATGTCATAGCTGATGCCTTATCTCCCAATCCCATAAGGAGGTGAGCTACATGTCATAGCTGATGCCTTATCTCCCAATCCCATAGAGGAGGTGAGCTACATGTCATAGCTGATGCCTTATCTCCCAATCCCATAGAGGAGGTGAGCTACATGTCATAGCTGATGCCTTATCTCCCAATCCCATAGAGGAGGTGAGCTACATGTCATAGCTGATGCCTTATCTCCCAATCCCATAGAGGAGGTGAGCTACAATGTCATAGCTGATGCCTTATCTCCAATCCCATAGAGGAGGTGAGCTACATGTCATAGCTGATGCCTTATCTCCCAATCCCATAGAGGAGGTGAGCTACATGTCATAGCTGATGCCTTATCTCCCAATCCCATAGAGGAGGTGAGCTACATGTCATAGCTGATGCCTTATCTCCCAAATCCCATAGAGGAGGTGAGCTACATGTCATAGCTGATGCCTTATCTCGCAATCCATAGAGGAGGTGAGCTACATGTCATAGCTGATGCCTTATCTCCCAATCCCATAGAGGAGGTGAGCTAAATGCCATAGTTGATGCCTTATCTCGCAATCCCATAGAGGAGGTGAGCTACATGTCATAGCTGATGCCTTATCTCCCAATCCCATAGAGGAGGTGAGCTACATGTCATAGCTGATGCCTTATCTCCCAATCCCATAGAGGAGGTGAGCTACATGTCATAGCTGATGCCTTATCTCCCAATCCCATAGAGGAGGTGAGCTACATGTCATAGCTGATGCCTTATCTCCCAATCCCATAGAGGAGGTGAGCTACATGTCATAGCTGATGCCTTATCTCCCAATCCCATAGAGGAGGTGAGCTACATGTCATAGCTGATGCCTTATCTCCCAATCCCATAGAGGAGGTGAGCTACATGTCATAGCTGATGCCTTATCTCCCAATCCCATAGAGGAGGTGAGCTACATGTCATAGCTGATGCCTTATCTCGCAATCCCATAGAGGAGGTGAGCTACATGTCATAGCTGATGCCTTATCTCCAATCCCATAGAGGAGGTGAGCTACATGTCATAGCTGATGCCTTATCTCCAATCCCATAGAGGAGGTGAGCTACATGTCATAGCTGATGCCTTATCTCCCAATCCCATAGAGGAGGTGAGCTACATGTCATAGCTGATGCCTTATCTCACAATCCCATAGAGGAGGTGAGCTACATGTCATAGCTAATGCCTTATCTCCCAATCCCATAGAGGAGGTGAGCTACATGTCATAGCTGATGCCTTATCTCCCAATCCCATAGAGGAGGTGAGCTACATGTCATAGCTGATGCCTTATCTCCCAATCCCATAGAGGAGGTGAGCTACATGTCATAGCTAATGCCTTATCTCGCAATCCCATAGAGGAGGTGAGCTACATGTCATAGCTGATGCCTTATCTCGCAATCCCATAGAGGAGGTGAGCTACATGTCATAGCTAATGCCTTATCTCCCAATCCCATAGAGGAGGTGAGCTACATGTCATAGCTGATGCCTTATCTCCCAATCCCATAGAGGAGGTGAGCTACATGTCATAGCTGATGCCTTATCTCGCAATCCATAGAGGAGGTGAGCTACATGTCATAGCTGATGCCTTATCTCCAATCCCATAGAGGAGGTGAGCTACATGTCATAGCTGATGCTTATCTCCAATCCCATAGAGGAGGTGAGCTACATGTCATAGCTGATGCCTTATCTCGCAATCCCATAGAGGAGGTGAGCTACAATGTCATAGCTGATGCCTTATCTCCAATCCCATAGAGGAGGTGAGCTACATGTCATAGCTGATGCCTTATCTCCAATCCATAGAGGAGGTGAGCTACATGTCATAGCTGAATGCCTTATCTCCCAATCCCATAGAGGAGGTGAGCTACATGTCATAGCTGATGCCTTATCTCCCAATCCCATAGAGGAGGTGAGCTACATGTCATAGCTGATGCCTTATCTCCAATCCCATAGAGGAGGTGAGCTACATGTCATAGCTGATGCCTTATCTCCCAATCCCATAGAGGAGGTGAGCTACATGTCATAGCTGATGCCTTATCTCCAATCCCATAGAGGAGGTGAGCTACATGTCATAGCTGATGCCTTATCTCCAATCCCATAGAGGAGGTGAGCTACATGTCATAGCTGATGCCTTATCTCCCAATCCCATAGAGGAGGTGAGCTACATGTCATAGCTGATGCCTTATCTCACAATCCCATAGAGGAGGTGAGCTACATGTCATAGCTAATGCCTTATCTCCCAATCCCATAGAGGAGGTGAGCTACATGTCATAGCTGATGCCTTATCTCGCAATCCCATAGAGGAGGTGAGCTACATGTCATAGCTGATGCCTTATCTCCAATCCCATAGAGGAGGTGAGCTACATGTCATAGCTAATGCCTTATCTCCCAATCCCATAGAGGAGGTGAGCTACATGTCATAGCTGATGCCTTATCTCCCAATCCCATAGAGGAGGTGAGCTACATGTCATAGCTGATGCCTTATCTCCCAATCCCATAGAGGAGGTGAGCTACATGTCATAGCTGATGCCTTATCTCCAATCCCATAGAGGAGGTGAGCTACATGTCATAGCTGATGCCTTATCTCCAATCCCATAGAGGAGGTGAGCTACATGTCATAGCTGATGCCTTATCTCCAATCCATAGAGGAGGTGAGCTACATGTCATAGCTGATGCCTTATCTCCCAATCCCATAGAGGAGGTGAGCTACATGTCATAGCTGATGCCTTATCTCCCAATCCCATAGAGGAGGTGAGCTACATGTCATAGCTGATGCCTTATCTCCCAATCCCATAGAGGAGGTGAGCTACATGTCATAGCTGATGCCTTATCTCCCAATCCCATAGAGGAGGTGAGCTACATGTCATAGCTGATGCCTTATCTCCCAATCCATAGAGGAGGTGAGCTACATGTCATAGCTGATGCCTTATCTCCCAATCCCATAGAGGAGGTGAGCTACATGTCATAGCTGATGCCTTATCTCCAATCCCATAGAGGAGGTGAGCTACATGTCATAGCTGATGCCTTATCTCCCAATCCCATAGAGGAGTGAGCTACATGTCATAGCTGATGCCTTATCTCCCAATCCCATAGAGGAGGTGAGCTACATGTCATAGCTGATGCCTTATCTCCCAATCCCATAGAGGAGGTGAGCTACATGTCATAGCTGATGCCTTATCTCCCAATCCCATAGAGGAGGTGAGCTACATGTCATAGCTGATGCCTTATCTCCCAATCCCATAGAGGAGGTGAGCTACATGTCATAGCTGATGCCTTATCTCCCAATCCCATAGAGGAGGTGAGCTACATGTCATAGCTGATGCCTTATCTCCCAATCCCATAGAGGAGGTGAGCTACATGTCATAGCTGATGCCTTATCTCCCAATCCCATAGAGGAGGTGAGCTACATGTCATAGCTGATGCCTTATCTCCCAATCCCATAGAGGAGGTGAGCTACATGTCATAGTTGATGCCTTATCTCCCAATCCCATAGAGGAGGTGAGCTACATGTCATAGCTGATGCCTTATCTCGCAATCCCATAGAGGAGGTGAGCTACATGTCATAGCTGATGCCTTATCTCCCAATCCCATAGAGGAGGTGAGCTAACATGTCATAGCTGATGCCTTATCTCGCAATCCCATAGAGGAGGTGAGCTACATGTCATAGCTGATGCCTTATCTCCCAATCCCATAGAGGAGGTGAGCTACATGTCATAGCTGATGCCTTATCTCCCAATCCCATAGAGGAGGTGAGCTACATGTCATAGCTGATGCCTTATCTCCAATCCCATAGAGGAGGTGAGCTACATGCATAGCTGATGCCTTATCTCCCAATCCCATAGAGGAGGTGAGCTACATGTCATAGCTGATGCCTTATCTCGCAATCCCATAGAGGAGGTGAGCTACATGTCATAGCTGATGCTTATCTCCCAATCCATAGAGGAGGTGAGCTACATGTCATAGCTGATGCCTTATCTCCAATCCCATAGAGGAGGTGAGCTACATGTCATAGCTGATGCCTTATCTCCCAATCCCATAGAGGAGGTGAGCTACATGTCATAGCTGATGCCTTATCTCCCAATCCCATAGAGGAGGTGAGCTACATGTCATAGCTGATGCCTTATCTCCCAATCCCATAGAGGAGGTGAGCTCATGTCATAGCTGATGCCTTATCTCCAATCCCATAGAGGAGGTGAGCTACATGTCATAGCTGATGCCTTATCTCCCAATCCCATAGAGGAGGTGAGCTACATGTCATAGCTGATGCCTTATCTCCCAATCCCATAGAGGAGGTGAGCTAAATGTCATAGCTGATGCCTTATCTCCCAATCCCATAGAGGAGGTGAGCTACATGTCATAGCTGATGCCTTATCTCGCAATCCCATAGAGGAGGTGAGCTACATGTCATAGCTGATGCCTTATCTCCCAATCCCATAGAGGAGGTGAGCTACATGTCATAGCTGATGCCTTATCTCCCAATCCCATAGAGGAGGTGAGCTACATGTCATAGCTGATGCCTTATCTCCCAATCCATAGAGGAGGTGAGCTACATGTCATAGCTGATGCCTATCTCCGCAATCCCATAGAGGAGGTGAGCTACATGTCATAGCTGATGCCTTATCTCCCAATCCCATAGAGGAGGTGAGCTACATGTCATAGCTAATGCCTTATCTCCCAATCCCATAGAGGAGGTGAGCTACATGTCATAGCTGATGCCTTATCTCCCAATCCCATAGAGGAGGTGAGCTACATGTCATAGCTGATGCCTTATCTCCCAATCCCATAGAGGAGGTGAGCTACATGTCATAGCTGATGCCTTATCTCCCAATCCCATAGAGGAGGTGAGCTACATGTCATAGCTGATGCCTTATCTCCCAATCCCATAGAGGAGGTGAGCTACATGTCATAGCTGATGCCTTATCTCCCAATCCCATAGAGGAGGTGAGCTACATGTCATAGCTGATGCCTTATCTCCCAATCCCATAGAGGAGGTGAGCTACATGTCATAGCTGATGCCTTATCTCCCAATCCCATAGAGGAGGTGAGCTACATGTCATAGCTGATGCCTTATCTCCCAATCCCATAGAGGAGGTGAGCTACATGTCATAGCTGATGCCTTATCTCCCAATCCCATAGAGGAGGTGAGCTACATGTCATAGCTGATGCCTTATCTCCCAATCCCATAGAGGAGGTGAGCTACATGTCATAGCTGATGCCTTATCTCCCAATCCCATAGAGGAGGTGAGCTACATGTCATAGCTGATGCCTTATCTCCCAATCCCATAGAGGAGGTGAGCTACATGTCATAGCTGATGCCTTATCTCGCAATCCCATAGAGGAGGTGAGCTACATGTCATAGCTGATGCCTTATCTCCAATCCCATAGAGGAGGTGAGCTACATGTCATAGCTGATGCCTTATCTCCCAATCCCATAGAGGAGGTGAGCTACATGTCATAGCTGATGCCTTATCTCCCAATCCCATAGAGGAGGTGAGCTACATGTCATAGCTGATGCCTTATCTCCCAATCCCATAGAGGAGGTGAGCTACATGTCATAGCTGATGCCTTATCTCCCAATCCCATAGAGGAGGTGAGCTACATGTCATAGCTGATGCCTTATCTCCCAATCCCATAGAGGAGGTGAGCTACATGTCATAGCTGATGCCTTATCTCCCAATCCCATAGAGGAGGTGAGCTACATGTCATAGCTGATGCCTTATCTCCCAATCCCATAGAGGAGGTGAGCTACATGTCATAGCTGATGCCTTATCTCCCAATCCCATAGAGGAGGTGAGCTACATGTCATAGCTGATGCCTTATCTCCAATCCCATAGAGGAGGTGAGCTACATGTCATAGCTGATGCCTTATCTCGCAATCCCATAGAGGAGGTGAGCTACATGTCATAGCTGATGCCTTATCTCCCAATCCCATAGAGGAGGTGAGCTGCATGTCATAGCTGATGCCTTATCTCACAATCCATAGAGGAGGTGAGCTACATGTCATAGCTGATGCCTTATCTCCGCAATCCCATAGAGGAGGTGAGCTACATGCCATAGTGATGCCTTATCTCCGCAATCCCATAGAGGAGGTGAGCTACATGTCATAGCTGATGCCTTATCTCCAATCCCATAGAGGAGGTGAGTACATGTCATAGCGATGCCTTATCTCGCAATCCCATAGAGGAGGTGAGCTAAATGTCATAGCTAATGCCTTATCTCCCAATCCCATAGAGAGGTGAGCTACATGTCATAGTCTAATGCTTATCTCCCAATCCATAGAGGAGGTGAGCTACATGTCATAGCTGATGCCTTATCTCCCAATCCCATAGAGGAGGTGAGCTACTGTCATAGCTGATGCCTTATCTCCCAATCCCATAGAGGAGGTGAGCTAAATGTCATCAGCTAATGCCTTATCTCCCAATCCCATAGAGGAGGTGAGCTAATGTCATAGCTGATGCCTTATCTCCCAATCCCATAGAGGAGGTGAGCTACATGTCAATAGTTGATGCCTTCTTCCCAATCCCATAGAGGAGGTGAGCTAAATGTCCATAGCTGATGCCTTATCTCCCAATCCCATAGAGGAGGTGAGCGTAAATGTCATAGCTGATGCCTTATCTCCCAATCCCATAGAGGGAGGGTGAGCGAAATGCATAGCTGATGCCTTATCTTCCAGTCCAAAGAGGAGGTGAGCTACATGGCAAAGCTGATGCCTTATCTCCAATCCCATAGAGGAGGTGAGCTACATGTCACAGCTGATGCTTGTCTCCCAGTCCATAGAGGAGGTGAGCTCATGTCATAGCTGATGCCTTATCTCCCAATCCAATAGAGGAGGTGAGCTACATGTCACAGCTGATGCCTTGTCTCCAAATCCCATAGAGGAGGTGAGCTGCAAGTCATAGCTGATGCCTTATACTCCAATCCCATAGAGGAGGTGAGCTACATGTCATAGCTGATGCCTTATCTCGAAACCCATGAGGAGGTTGAGCTAAATGCCATAGCTGATGCCTTATCTCCCAATCCCATAGAGGAGGTGAGCTGCATGTCATAGCTGATGCCTTATCTCCAATCCCATAGAGGAGGTGAGCTACATGTCATAGCTGATGCCCTTATCTCCCAATCCCATAGAGGAGGTGAGCTAGCATGCCATAGCTGGATGCCTTATCTCTCAATCCCATAGAGGAGGTGAGCTGCATGTCATAGCTGATGCCTTATCTCCCAATCCCATAGAGGAGGTGAGCTACATGTCATAGCGGATGCCTTATCTCACAATCCATAGAGGAGGTGAGCTAAATGTCATAGCTGATGCCTTATCTCCAATCCCATAGAGGAGGTGAGCTAAATGTCATAGCTGATGCTTATCTCGCAGTCCCATAGAGGAGGTGAGCTACATGTCATAGCTGATGCCTTATCTCCAATCCATAGAGGAGGTGAGCTACATGTCATAGCTGATGCCTTATCTCCCAATCCCACAGAGGAGGTGAGCTGCATGTCATAGCTGATGCCTTATCTCCAATCCCATAGAGGAGGTGAGCTACATGTCACAGCTGATGCCTTATCTCCCAATCCCATAGAGAAGGTGAGCTACATGTCATAGCTGATGCCTTATCTCCCAATCCCATAGAGGAGGTGAGCTACATGTCACAGCTGATGCCTTATCTCCCAATCCCATAGAGGAGGTGAGCTACATGTCATAGCTGATGCCTTATCTCGCAATCCCATAGAGGAGGTGAGATACAGTCATAGCTGATGCCTATCTCCAATCCATAGAGGGGGTGAGCTACATGTCATAGCTAATGCCATATCTCCTAATCCATAGAGGAGGTACTTGCTAATACATCCCATAGAGGAGGTTAGCTAAATGCCATAGCTGATGCCTTATCTCCAATCCATAGAGGAGGTGAGGTAAATGTCATAGCTGATGCCTTATCTCCCAATCCCATAGAGGGGGTGAGCGAAATGCCATAGCTGATGCCTTATCTCCGCAATCCCATAGAGGAGGTGAGCTAACATGTCATAGCTGATGCCTTATCTCCAAATCCCATAGAGGAGGTGAGCTACATGTCACAGCTGATGCCTTGTCTCCCAGTCCCATAGAGGAGGTGAGCTGCATGTCATAGCTGATGCCTTATCTCCCAATCCCATAGAGGAGGTGAGCTACATGTCACAGCTGATGCCTTGTCTCCCAGTCCCATAGAGGAGGTGAGCTGCATGTCATAGCTGATGCCTTATCTCCCAATCCCATAGAGGAGGTGAGCTACATGTCACAGCTGATGCCTTATCTCCCAATCCCATAGAGGAGGTGAGCTACATGTCATAGTTGATGCCTTATCTCCAATCCCATAGAGGAGGTGAGCTACATGTCACAGCTGATGCCTTATCTCGCAATCCCATAGAGGAGGTGAGCTACAGGTCATAGCTGATGCCTTATCTCCAAATCCCATAGAGGGGGTGAGCTAAATGCCATAGCTGATGCCTTATCTCGCAATCCCATAGAGGAGGTGAGCTGCATGTCACAGCTGATGCCTTATCTCCACATCCCATAGAGGAGGTGAGCTACATGTCATAGCTGATGCCTTATCTCCCAATCCCATAGAGGAGGTGAACTACATGCCATAGCGGATGCCTTATCTCGCAATCCCATAGAGGAGGTGAGGTAAATGTCGTAGCTGATGCCTTATCTCCCAATCCCATAGAGGGGGTGAGCTACATGTCACAGCTGATGCCTTATCTCGCAGTCCCATAGAGGAGGTGAGCCATAGAGGAGGTGAGCTACATGTCACAGCTGATGCCTTGTCTCCCAATCCCATAGAGGAGGTGAGCTACATGTCATAGCTGATGCCTTATCTCCCAATCCCATAGAGGAGGTGAGCTACATGTCACAGCTGATGCCTTATCTCCCAATCCCATAGAGGAGGTGAGCTACATGTCATAGTTGATGCCTTATCTCCCAATCCCATAGAGGAGGTGAGTTACATGTCATAGCTGATGCCTTATCTCGCAATCCCAAAGAGGAGGCGAGCTACAGGTCATAGCGGATGCCTTATCTCCAAATCCCATAGAGGGGGTGAGCTAAATGCCATAGCTGATGCCTTATCTCGCAATCCCATAGAGGAGGTGAGCTGCATGTCATAGCTGATGCCTTATCCCAAATCCCATAGAGGAGGTGAGCTACATGTCATAGTGCTGATGCCTTATCTCCAATCCCATAGAGGAGGTGAGCTACATGCCATAGTGGATGCCTTATCTCCCAATCCCATAGAGGAGGTGAGCTACATGTCACAGCTGATGCCTTATCTCCCATCCCATAGAGAAGGTGAGCTAATGTCATAGCTGATGCCTTATCTCCCAATCCCATAGAGGAGGTGAGCTACATGTCACAGCTGATGCCTTATCTCCCAATCCCATAGAGGAGGTGAGCTACATGTCATAGCTGATGCCTTATCTCGCAATCCCATAGAGGAGGTGAGATACAGGTCATAGCTGATGCCTTATCTCCCAAATCCCATAGAGGGGGTGAGCTACATGTCATAGCTAATGCCATATCTCCCAATCCCATAGAGGAGGTGAGCTACTTGTCATAGTTGATGCCTTATCTCCCCAATCCCATAGAGGAGGTTAGCTACATGCCATAGCTGATGCCTTATCTCACAACCCATAGAGGAGGTGAGGTAAATGTCATAGCTGATGCCTTATCTCCCAATCCCATAGAGGGGGTGAGCGAAGGTCATAGCTGATGCCTTATCTCGCAGTCCAGAGAGGGGTGAGCTACATGTCATAGCTGATGCCTTATCTCCAAATCCCATAGAGGAGGTGAGCTACATGTCACAGCTGATGCCTTGTCTCCCAGTCCCATAGGGGAGGTGAGCTGCATGTCATAGCTGATGCCTTATCTCCCAATCCCATAGAGGAGGTGAGCTGCAATGTCACAGCTGATGCCTTGTCTCCCAGTCCCATAGAGGAGGTGAGCTGCATGTCATAGGTGATGCCTTATCTCCAATCCCATAGAGGAGGTGAGCTACATGTCACAGCTGATGCCTTATCTCCCAATCCCATAGAGAAGGTGAGCTACATGTCATAGTTGATGCCTTATCTCCCAATCCCATAGAGGAGGTGAGGCTACATGTCACAGCTGATGCCTTTTATCCCAATCCCATAGAAGAGGTGAGCTACAGGTCATAGCTGATGCCTTATCTCCAATCCCATAGAGGGGGTGAGCTAAATGCTATAGCTGATGCCTTATCTCGCAATCCCATAGAGGAGGTGAGCTGCATGTCAAGCTGATGCCTTATCTCCAATCCCATAGAGGAGGTGAGCTACATGTCATAGCTGATGCCTTATCTCCCAATCCCATAGAGGAGGTGAACTACATGCATAGCGGATGCCTTATCTCGCAATCCCATAGAGGAGGTGAGGTAAATGTCGTAGCTTATGCCTTATCTCCCAATCCCAAAGAGGAGGTGAGCTACATGTCACAGCTGATGCCTTATCTCGCAGTCATAGAGAGGTGAGCCATAGAGGAGGTAAGCTACATGTCACAGCTTATGCCTTGTCTCCCAATCCCATAGAGGAGTGAGCTACATGTCATAGCTGATGCCTTATCTCCCAATCCCATAGAGGAGGTGAGCTACATGTCACAGCTGATGCCTTATCTCCCAATCCCATAGAGGAGGTGAGCTACATGTCATAGTTGATGCCTTATCTCCCAATCCCATACAGGAGGTGAGTTACATGTCATAGCTGATGCCTTATCTCGCAATCCCAAAGAGGAGGCGAGCTACAGGTCATAGCGGATGCCTTATCTCCAATCCCATAGAGGGGTGAGCTAAATGCCATAGCTGATGCCTTATCTCGCAATCCCATAGAGGAGGTGAGCTGCATGTCATAGCTGATGCCTTATCTCCAAATCCCATAGAGGAGGTGAGCTACATGTCATAGCTGATGCCTTATCTCCCAATCCCATAGAGGAGGTGAGCTACATGCCATAGTTGATGCCTTATCTCGCAATCCCATAGAGGAGGTGAGCTGCATGTCATAGCTGATGCCTTATCTCCCAATCCCATAGAGGGGTGAGCTACATGTCCATAGCTGATGCCTTATCTCCAAATCCCATAGAGGGAGGTGAGTAAATGTCATAGCTGATGCCTTATCTCCAATCCCAAAGAGGGGTGAGCGAATGCCATAGCTGATGCCTTATCTCCGAAGTCCCATAGAGGAGGTGAGCTACATGTCATAGCTGATGCCTTATCTCCAAATCCCATAGAGGAGGTGAGCTACATATCACAGCTGATGCCTTGTCTCCCAGTCCCATAGAGGAGGTGAGCTGCATGTCATAGTGCTGATGCCTTATCTCCCAATCCCATAGAGGAGGTGAGCTACATGTCACAGCTGATGCCTTATCTCCCAATCCCATAGAGGAGTTGAGCTAAATGTCATAGTTGATGCCTTATCTCCCAATCCCATAGAGGAGGTGAGCTACATGTCATAGCTGATGCCTTATATCGCAATCCCATAGAGGAGGTGAGCTACAGGTCATAGCTGATGCCTTATCTCCAAATCCCATAGAGGGGGTGAGCTACATGTCATAGCTGATGCCTTATCTCCGCAATCCCATAGAGGAGGTGAGCTACAGGTCATAGCTGATGCCTTATCTCCCAATCCATAGAGGAGGTGAGCTACATGTCATAGCTGATGCCTTATCTCCCAATCCCATAGAGGAGGTGAGCTACATGTCATAGCTGATGCCTTATCTCCCAATCCCATAGAGGAGGTGAGCTACATGTCATAGCTGATGCCTTATCTCCCAATCCCATAGAGGAGGTGAGCTACATGTCATAGCTGATGCCTTATCTTGCAATCCCATAGAGGAGGATGACGGTATGAAATATGAGGATGAAGTTGAGGTCTTTGCTAACTGTAAATATGCCAAGGAAAGTGACTGGAAAGTGCAGTGTGAAGAAGGTTTGACCTACAATATGGTGAGAAAGTTTGTTCAGGAAGGCTGGCCAAAGGATGAGCTTGATGAAGAAATAAAGGGATATTGATATTGATATTTTATTTCTATCGTGATCGTACACAAGTGTTTCAGAGCGCGACAAGGCAAGGGAGGAGGGAACAGGGCAGAACAAAACAGTGATCTTACTAGCCCAGTGACAATGAGAACGTGCAAGGGCATGGGAGAGGGGGAGGAGAAACGTGCATGGAAAGGGGGAGAAGTGGAAAGTGCGAAGCAGAGGAGAAACAGATAAATAACAATAAATAATAAAGGCAACAAACAGTGGTAGTGCAGCCCAGCAATTTGCAAGTGCTAGGTTTAAGGCAGCAGGCAGGGTAAATCTGATAAGTGCAGGAAGAAATCGGGGGGGCTGTATAGGTACAGATACAGACCCCAGTGCAAGGGCTGGCCTGGAGGTGGCAGGGTGAGCAGGTACCTGGGCCCGGAGGTCAGAGGGTGGCCAGATGCACGGTGCCAAGAGAGAACAGTAAGACAGCAATTCAGTGTGGAAAAAGGATTACTGTCTCATGGTGAGTGAATGGGTGTGCCAGGGGACATGAGAAACATTGTGCTTGTGATTGCCCTTGAGGAACATGTTGGTGTTAGCAAGACAAAAGGCCTCATACGTCGAGGATTTTGGTGGCTGGGTATGGACCATGATTTTGAGATGTTTTTGATGCAATATGAGGTCTGTAAGGATAGTGATAAGGTGTTAAACACCAGAGTGCCTCCCATGAGGATTGTTGAGCAACCCATTTCAGTGTGTGACATTTTGGGTCCCTCTCTGTCAGGGGAGCTCTGGATTATGTATCTAATCATGCTGGTAGACTTGTTATTTAAGTGGCCAAAGGTGGCATTGTGAGAGACATTAGTTACACCATGATTATAACATTTTTGAATCTGTGTTTTGGAGAGAGTGGTGCCCAGATAGAGAGTGTCAGAGAATGGTCCCCAGTTTGTGGGAGAGAGATGGAGGCATTTTCGGAGGACAATGGCATTGGGCATTCTACGGCAGCTTTGTACAACCCTAAGAGAAATGCCACTGTGGAGAGGTTTAACAGGACACTGATGGATGCAATTAGGATTGTTATGGCATCAGGTGGAGATTGGGGATGTCCTGTGATGGAGCGTGTAGTGTGTGGGATGTTTTTACCCATGCATCCGAGCCCTACCTCAAAAACTGTGCAGTACTGACATGGAAAACATCATGATGGCCAGAGCTTCCCAGAAAATGCACAGGGAAATGCATGAAGAATAGGCTGCCACTCATTTTTGCCGATGTTATGGGCACAGAAGGACACTGCCTAAAACCACCATTGGACTACCCACACAGTAGTCTGAAACCATTGGAATGGCAATGCTGATTGCCAAAAGCAAACCCATAACTGTTGGGAATTCATGTTCTTAAATCCCAAAAAGGGGTGCAGTACCAGTACTCACCACTATCAGAAAGCCGGCGTTTTAAAACAACACCAGATTTTACTTTTTGTAGAAAACTGAATAAATGAACCCAAAGCAAGCCAAAGAAAGACTTACTGAGAGGTGGATCCAATGTAAAGTTATATTCTGAAGTGACTTGAAGGTTTATAACAAGACTGGCTGAGCTGTGGATTTCAGCAGTTTAAGTAAATTTGGACTGAAAGACACTAAAAATCTAAATGTTTAAAAGAAATGAGTGACCTACTTTTGAGTGTCACATAGGTTGCAATTGTTTAAATGTCATAGTTTTAAACTTAGAATCAGCATTCTAGCTGCATGTGTAAACATTGTCTTGACTTAAACTGGGTAACAAAAAGTGACATTTTATCTGAAACCTGGCTTAAGGAACTGAATTCTGCCCACCAACTACCCCCATCAGGAGTGAAACTTGAGTCACAGCTGTGTTCCCAGGCCTATCTGCCTTTTGCTGGCCACACTAAGGATATGTCATCTCTCTGATAATTGAAGTAAGGGGAGCCCCCACAGAATACAGGAGCTCTGAACAAAGCCCTGTCCTGACTCAGGCAAATGTTTTATTGGCAGGAGTCGTAAATGGAGCTTCCTCCTGGAAGGACAGGGGAGGAGCACTGCCTGTGAGAGCAAGCTGGCTTGGCAGAACTGAAAAAACAGAAATTCAACCTTGTGCTGGGGGAAACCACACCCTTTGGGGCCAGAACATAACTCTAAAAAGATGAATAACTCATAGTACAGGACTTGTGAAAATTATTTAATGATACCATAATTCTTGTGATTTTTCTGCTAACACATTTTAAGACGTGTTAGGACCCGGTGGTATGTTCAGGGGGGTTTTAGCGGAAAAGAGGATATTACTCAAAATGTGTGCATGTGAAAAATCTGACACTTCATCAACTAATGTCCATACTCCTTGCGCACATGTGTGTAAATTTGGGTTAATGTCCGACATTGCAAAATCAGTTAAAAAGTGAAATATGTGCCATTTCTGAATGCAAGCTCCCAGGAAGAGCAGATTTGGACAAGGATATACCTCCTGTGATATGTGAGGGGTGCGTGTAATTTTAAACGAATGTGTACCTCTGCAAATATGTTTTTTTTATCAAATATAGATTGTGTGCAATTTGACAGGGGAGGATCCTCTGACCCATAAAACCTACAGCATCACTCTGACTCACAGTTCCTTCCCCAATCATGGGAGAGGGGAGAATTGGGCCAATGGCAAGTGTAGAGGGGTAGAGCCTAGTGATGCTGCACACACACCCATTTTAAAAACAGATAAAAGCAGACAGACAGGACAGATAGGGACCTTCAAATCCATTTGCAGCTGGAAGCTCTGCCGGGAAAATCCATACTTTACCTCCATCAATCTCTAGAGAAAGCTGTGCAGAAAGATCCAGACTTCAAATCCATCAATCTCCAGAATCCAGAGAGAGAGAGAGAGCTGACCCAGATCACTGTGAAGTGCAGAGACCAGAGTCCAGTCTAAAACCTGACCAGATCCGTGGCGAGGCCCATTTAATTCAAGAATATAGTGTGAGTACCTAGCAGAACCGTGCAGAACCAATCTCTTAGTTAAAATAATATAATTCAATCTATTTTAATCTAAGTAGAACTGTCTCCTGTCACCTGTCATTTGTAAAGCTGTCACCTGTCATTTTCTAGTTGCAAACTGTCACTTGTCACTTTGAACTTTAAAATTTCAAATCTGAAAAACGACCTTTATTTAATCGCTCATATCTCCGTAACCGTTTGTGCTAGAGACCTGCAGTAACTTTCATCTGGAAGCTGAGATCCTAGGCTGTCCTAGGACCCCAAAACGATATTGATAGTCCTTGTAGTTCCTCTGTAATCGCGCCCGGCGCACTCGGAAAAATCTGCCGCGATTTGACATTTTGCCGCGATTTGCAAGTTTCTCCACGTGTAAAAAATCTGCTGCTGCTTGCCTTCCGTTGCAAAAATTCGTTTGCAACCTGACAACCATTATAGAGCATTGCTAAAGTGATCCTGAACTTATTCAAAGCATATACCACTCACCCTAAACCTCTAGAGGGAATTAAAAGCATTTTAGCATATTTTTCACTTCATTGCCAGCACATCTAAAAGCATTTTGGGCCTGTGTTTTAAACTTCTGTAGTCCAAGCTTGCTGGGGTGAACTGAATCACATTTGATTGCATTTCTGAGAACTGTGTGCTTCCTTCCATTTCCTTGCATTGCAAAAAGGGGGGGAGTGGATTGCCAGAGAAAAGTGATTACATTGTTTTGTTGAAATCATATTGAGTATTTTCTGTACTGCCTTTCATTCAACATTGCATCCATTTGAACTCTATAAAGCATTCTCTATCACATTATTCTTCTGTCCCTACTTACCAGTGTGCTACTTATCCATTTCATGTCAACGCCTTAGCGATTATAAAGAGGTGTGCTAGTGCCAGATTCTCCGTTGTTAATCTTTATCATATCAGATTAAGTGTGCTATTTCAATTATTAATGTATTCTAAAGTGTGATATATATATCTATTGTTTAAATTATCAATTAAACCTTTTAACTTGCAAAACAGAACTACTTCTTGGCTCAGTGGGGTCAGGAGGATTCCAAGAGAGGGGTGTTATATAGGGGTAGTCATCCAGAACGCATGAACTGGACATAAAGATATATCAATAAGGGTTTTCATTCAGTATTCTAGACTAGGCGTTGACTTGGCTGTAGTGCTGAATTGAATCCTCTTACAAGTGCAATAGCGGATTGCTCCACAGAGGTAACGGGAGTTTCTCCATTTAAAGCATTAAGATAAAGGATACCGAATGCTAGGTTGCATCGTGGTTGGATAAACAATTTGCAGGTGCTCGGTGGAAAGGTGGGGGCCCTGTACCACAGGATACTGGATTCTCAAAGGAGGTCAAAAGAGAGATATGATGAAAGGAATTGTGTCTAGGAATGTGTGTTGAAAGAGGGTATAAAGGTTAAGGTTAAAAAAGGTAGGAGGGTGGATAAAGGACTTGTGAATTGTTCTACTCCTTTGAATGTGGTGAAAGATTTAGGAAATACTGTTCTACTGAGCAATGGAGAGAGATGGAGTAAAACGAGAGTGGCAATTGTTGGACGCAATGAGAATGGCAGCAGCGGTGCTGTTGCTGAAGCTAATGACGATAGAGATAAATTGTGATAATCCTGTTGTACTCAAAGTTTCACATCCGGAAAGAGAAGGAGGTGTGTTGTATGTATGCAAGCAAGCATACGTTATGCCTTTTAAAGTTTCATGTATGAGGTTGGGCTATCAATAGGATGGACCAGCAACCATAGGTGGGAGTGGGCATGTACATAGTTGTGTGGGCAATGTAGATAGTTCAGTTATGTAATTGTATTGTGGCCATATAATGAATGAGGAGGCATTAGCATTCCAGCATGGAGTGACAGCTGTGCTGCGTCACACAGTTGCAGTGGGGAATGTTGGTCTTTGAATAGGAAGAACTGTAATGCCCTGCTGGAGAGGTTGGGACCGTCGCAACAATGGAAAATAAACAAGCTGTATGAATCTTATTGGCCTATAATAATTTATTTAATGTGTTACAGTTTAGTTAATGAACTTTACACATACAAAGTAATAATTAGACAAAGATTAATTCTAAAATCAAACTAAAATGAGATAAGATAATAACAACACCATAGAATAACAGTTAATGTCTACTTTTAGAAAAAAATAAGGTAACGAATTAAAAATAACAATCCAACCTAAACCTTAAACACTTATCGGCCTATGAGTGATCCGTAAAAAAAACCATAATAATTACCAAACATTTTGTGATTTTTACTCTGATTTATACTCAGCCAATTCTACAATTAATTCCCACCAAATCAATTCATTGCTTTCTAAACATACAAAAATAACAACTCAAACCATGGATCTAGCTTCTTTAGATAAACCTATTGACCGTCAGGAGATACAAAAAGTGATTGCTGATCTTCAAAGTGGGAAAAGCTCCTGGCCCTGATGGCTTTATTAGTGACTTTTTCAAATACATCTCAATCATTCTATCCCCTAAACTTCTTGAATTATATGATAATTTTTTTTTAAAATTAACGTTTTGGTAGTTTTGAGGAAGCTACCTTAATTCTGTTTCCCAAACCAGACAAAGATCCCTCGCTTATTCAAAATTATTGGCCAATTTCACTTATGAACTCTGACTCAAATGTTTTTGCTACAGGTATTGCCGGCAGCTTAGAACAGTTCTTACCCTTTCTTAGTCATGCTGATTAAACTGCATTCATCAAAGGTCATAACTCTTTCTCCAACTCACAACAAGTCTTCAATATTTTATCTCATGTTCAAAAATCACTTGACCCTATGGTTCTTTCTCACCATAGATGCTGAAAAAGCCTTTGAACGCCTCTCTTGAGCTTTGCTGCTTGATTATCTTAAGTGGCATAGTTTGAATCCCACCTTTTCAAGAGTCATCAAAATTCTTTATTGCTTTGCCACTTTTTGCATTAATGACTCCTTTTCACAATCTTTTCCCATTTTGAGAGGGACTCTGCAAGGGTCCCCTTTGTCCCCCATGCTGTTTATATTTGCTCTCAACTTTTTCTGCATAGTATCAGAACAAAGTATCAGTGAATATCTAAGGTATCTCTACTGGTACTTTATTCATGAAATATGACCCAGTCTATCCCTAACTTATTATTAACAAGCCTAAGTACCCGACTTTGCCGGGGATGTCCATTCTCCGATTTTCTTTTCATATTCTACCAAAAAAGACGAACAAATATTGTTCTTTGCCACAAAGTTAAGACATGATACATGTTAATTTCACTAATTAATTGAACACTACATTTTCATTTATCTATGATTTAAATGCTCACATGAATATCATATTTGTATGCTTACTCTGATTATGTGCAGTGTTGTGAGCAGTGGTGGCCATTGTCACTGCTAAACACACACTGCAAATAATCAGATTACGCATACAAATATGCTATTCATGTAAGAATTGAATTCAGAGGTAAATAACAATTGGTGTTCAATTAATTAGTGAAATTAACATGTATTGTTTATTGCAAAAGAAATCAATGAAAAGAAAGACACACTCAGAAAAACACAAGACCAGTTTTGCACAACGCGATGATGAGCACTTTCTATAAATGACCTGTAGATGGCGCGAGAAAAACCAAAGAAGTAATGCCGATAATAAAGTTAATTATCTTGGAATCAGGATGACCTATCGAGCTAGACATAGTTAAATTTTTTCGGCAAGATCAACCTCACATACACACCCACAAACAAGGACAACTTCGTTTTGTAGTTGATTAATGACATTTCTTGGGGCTCTGATTATAAACTAAACTATGATAAATCTGTAATGTAATGGCTGCTCTCTTGGCAATATACCATTACATGGGGGTGAATTGGTACCCTCCGTCCATCACATACCTTGGCATTCAAGTTTCTAAAGATATCGCCACAACTATTTCATTGAATATGTCCTGTGTCCTAGACAAGGTCAGAGATTTGATTTCTAGATAGACACTGTTATCTTTGACTTGGTGGGGACATCTTGACTCTATCAAAATGAACCTTAGTCCTATTGCTTTGTACTTACTATCCATGAGCCCTGTTGCTTTTCCCTCGTCTTTTTTTAAAATACTTGACCCTCTTCTCTCAACATTTCTTTGGAATAACAAAACATCCAGAAATGCTTTAAACAAACTTAAACTTTCTAAGAGTATGGGAGGTGTTAAATTCGCAGATTTTCAAATGTATGATAGAACTTTAATTCTTACAGCTTTTTTGGCATTATGAAAACCAATTGACTAATGCTCCTATTTGTATAAGAATTCAAATGCAATGTGTTGCTCCTTTTTACTTGTAAGATTTTCCTGCTGTTACATTTATCTTTTGACTCCATAGATATTAATAATATAAATAGGTGGTATACAAAAATAGCTTTTCCAAATTACCTGTACCCTTCATGCATAGATTGTACTCCAACAGTGTCTCTGAAATAAGCCATTTATTTCATATTTTGTTGCCATTCCTCTTCGACAACTGTGTAGCAGATTTTATTTATTAGCTTCTGATTTTAATTTTGATATCATTCCTATTAACTCTGCGCCTAAACCACAGAAATCTCCTTGCAAATCAGGGTTACATTCAATCAACATTTGATCTTCCAAAAGTGCAATAGGAACCCTCTTAAATACTACCATTAATCAGAGAGTGTGAAGAACATAGGAATTTACATATTTCCACAGGATATGTGGGAAAACATATAATTATAATGAGTTATATATAACACGCTTAATACCCAGAGGTTTCTAAGCGCGGAGCCAGGGATTGAACCTGTGTTGCTCTGTTTCGTCTTGCTTCCAAGGCGAGCATGTTGCCCCTGAGTTATCCTCCCAAGTCAGTGTCACACTACTTCTGTTCTAGCTAACCTTACTCAGACAATTTCTTCAAATGACATTGTGCCTACCTTATCCCCAGTAAGATTCCTGAGATGTCACTTAACTTTCCCAATCTATGTTGCTCCTGTAACACTTCTAAGGCTGATTGTTTACACTTTATTTTTAACTGCAAATTTGTTTTGGCATTTTGGGAAAAGATATGGGAAATCTCACAAACCATTTTGAATTTTCATGAACCCTTAACTTTATGCAATTTAATGATTCGTACCCGTATATGACAATAATCCCTTCTCCAATGTTATTTAATCTCTTTATTTCTTGTGGCTTTCATCTTATGTCCTATAAATGGAAAACAAACACAAATTGCCCTTTATGTTGTGGTGGAATTTCATTTGTTCTATTCACAGAATTGAGAAATGTAATGCTCATGCCTGAAAGAATTGTCCTACTTTTTATTCAAAATGGAGGTTAATGAGTGACAATTACTTGAACTCCTTTTAAAGAATATTGTAGCCTCTGGGGTTTCCTAACGTGTTAACTGAGTGTCTGCAAGCCTCAAAGTGGCATTCCCTGGTCTTGAGTTCGATGGTTTTGATGTCTGTATACCTGTCTCTTGGAGCCTCAATGGGGCATTCCCTGATCTTGAGTTTGATGGTGTTGATGTCTGAATACCTGTCTCTACGCGCCTCAATGGGGCATTCCCTGATCTTCAGTTTCATGGTGTAGATGTCTAAATACCTGTCTCTTGGAGCCTCAATGGGGCATTCCCTGATCTTGAGTTTGATGGTGTTGATGTCTGAATACCTGTCTCAGGTCTGCAGAAGCTGGTCACCTTCTCCGGAGCTCCCTTCATGAAGGTCAAGAGCTCGTCCCCGCCGACCACCTGCGTGACCACACACATCCTCTGGAGGCTTGATGAGAATGGAAACTGCTGCAGAATGGCGATCCCCGAACTGGAACCTGGAAGGAAGGAGAAGGTTGAGTCGTCATCACCCTGCCAAGCCGGCCATGATACTCTTCCACATAGATACTGCATGGCTCAGCCAGACCTCTGCAGTGGTGGCTGCTAAACCGTGAAGCAAGAGGGGCATAGCTACCCGCCCACAGTGTACCCTGCAACTGAGAAAGGTGATCTTGCATCTGGAGTGGAAAAGAGGAAAGTTGAGGGTTTCTGCACATTTCTGAAAAAATTGGGATCACATTTTGCATTTTCCGGACAGTAAAAAAAAGAAATGGGAGGAAAGGCAGGTTCGAAAACGAGCCCATCATGCACTCCATTTCATGAAACCCTTAATCTGCTAAAGTAGACAATTGCCTAATTTCTTAGAGAAAATCATACCTGTGCCCATCAGACAATTATGCTCCCCAAAAAAGGAATACAGGACAGCAGATCAATGTTTGCGTCACAGCTGGCGTTGCCTGATAAACTACGTCACTTTCCCAACAAGCAGGCAGAGCAACCATACATTGAATGCCAGTAGACAGAATGCCAGCTGTACTTTGCGAGCCAGGACATGCCTGGCATCAGAAAACCACCATAGCGCTAGGGTGCAGCTGCCACAGGAAAGCCGGCTTCAATGTATAGGTCAGCGCTGATCAAGGATTCCAGGCCTCATCCTCAATGTGAAAGCCTGCCAGAGGTGCTTCACCAGTACCCCGGGGTTCTCCAAATGTGCCAGTCTCTTAGTTTACACACTGCCATGCCACTTTTTACATGCCCCAATCAACGATACGTTTCCAAGCCAGTTTAAACATGGCCCCAGATCCCCATACCAGGCAACCACTGACCGTGTGCATATTTTCATGCCATTTCCCTGAAGGACTGTCTGTTTCACATTCATGCCAGAAAATTGCCATGTCAGTTGATCCAGTGCAATTTAAACCATTATCATGCACGCTTCCACATTGCTGTGCCAAATTCACATAGGGCAAGGAAAGCAGAATCCCCGTATGCAAGAGGGAGTAGGTTGGGACATGATGTAAATATCTCCCATGCGGTGTGACTCTGCGCCCTCATGCTTGTTCTTGCGCTCTGCTACCTACTTGCATACATACACACAAACACGCAGACACGTTTACAGACTCACACATGTAAACAGGCAATACACATGCCAGCTCAACTAGGAACAACATTTCATTCACTTGTCCATGATGTCATCCAGATCCTGTCTCCAGTGGAATGTCTCATAGTCCTGGCAGTGCCAACCAGCACCATGGCGAGAGGTAATATACTGAGAAAAACAAAGACACCACAACACACCTCACTTGTGCTAAGAAAAGAACAGCTCTCCTTGGGTTGACACTGGGGTATCGAGGGTGGCCTGGCCACTCTTACAAGTTCCAGAAACAGCCAAAGGAAGCTAGTCCAGGTCATCTACCCATAAAGATGCCCCTCCCCAAGGTCAATGCCTTTTGGCTGCCATTTCTTCAGGTGAAAATAAGCTGTGACTCTGAAACTGGAAAAAACACAGCACTTGGCAATGAGTCCTGTCCTCAACTGGGGCCTCTGTCAGGCCAACTGCACCCCAGTGGGTGCAGACCCAAAGAGGGTAGAAGACATTCCTGGCAACAATGCAGTGTTAAATGTACACAATGTCCTCACAGCGAAAGGTCAGGTGAAAAGATGGGAGGTCTGTGATGCTGGAAATGCATTGGAGGGACAGGGCCTCTATGCCCCTGTCTTGTACTCCCTTATCATGTGTGCTGTCTGTTGCTTTCTGCTCAGGAGTCCAGTTGGGACTCCTGGCAGTCAGTTCTTCTTCTTTTGGTCATGGCGAACAGAGATCCTTCAGATACCCTTATGGCACCCATGCGTTGGGTACAATTCTCTACCCCTACTGTATGTTTTTGGGCACCTGTGTGTTGCCCACAGAGCAGGGTATGGGCTGGTGGCAGCTTCATGCTGATGTGACAGGAGCTCTGAGTATCCTCCATTTTGGGATACGCAGGCACTGCCATAGGAATCAGTGGATTCCTGATAGAAGGCAAGATGGCCCCTGGGGCCCCTTGGTTTCTATTGCATGTTACCTTGTCTTTCCAAAGTCCTGAGAATCCCTGACTCTGTCCCTTCCCCTGACTGGCTGTTGGGTGGAAGAACCATATATGGCATTGTGGGGAAGTCCAGGCCAGACTGGCTGGAGCCTTCCCAGTGACTGGATGTTGTGGGTACACCCTTGGGGTGGGACCTGTGTGAATAGAGTGTGTGACCAATATGCATTCTATATTATGGGTGTCTGGTTTCTGTGTGTGTGACACAATGAATGAGACAGCCCTGCCTGAAACTGACATGAATGCAGTGTGGTGTGCTGAAAGGCTGGGTGCTTGCCCCAATCCACATTCCTTGTTATGGGTGTCTGGGTGGAAGTGAATAGCCTGAATGCCTGTGAGCCTGATTGGCTGCCTGCCTGCATGAATGCCCTTCTGTGTGATTGGCTGATTGAGCCTGGCTCAGGAAGAGTGAATGAGGGACAGATATGTATATCTGGGGTTCTCTCACTTCCCAGTTTGTTCAGAAGATGAAGTTGAAACCTGAAGCGGAGCCTTGAAGCTCACCTGGAAGAGAAGTCTGCTGCTGCATTTCTTCACTTCAATACGAAAGCTGTTGTGTCTCCCAAAGATTGATTCAGAGAGGACCTGCAGAGGAGATCTCTCCCCGAGCTACGAGGGACCATCGGGCAAAGCTGCTGCTCTTCATCGAAGTATGCTAGAAGCCAGTCTTGTGTGCCTGCTGTCCGGAGAAGGGGTCTTTGATGTCCAGATGAGGAGTACCGGACATCTTGAGCCAGAGAAGTCCATTGGTGTCACCCAGTGTCCGCAGGTGCATTTCGTGACTGCTGGAAACTGTTGCTGCCTACCGCCCAGAAGAGGGGGTACGCAGGCATAGTGCTGCTGGACACCCAGAGCTGGGAAAGTTCCAAACTGCCTAAGAACATTTCAAAGGATATCCTTGCCATCATCACTGACCACAGTTTCCCACCAGAGAGAGCCAGAGTTGATGGAGCCGAGGAAGGTCAGCCGGTAGGTTTCCCGCCACCAGAAGCTAATGAAGATGTCCTAAGGTCTAGACTTGGTGAGGGTCTGAGGTCCACTCCAGTGGTCGAGTCCAGGTTACCCAGATACTCCTCACCATCACTGGCAACTACACTGTTGACGTCACCAGGGTCAACGAAATCTTCTCCATCATTCAGGCATGGATGGCCACACACGGCCTCTGCCTGAATGATGAGAAGACAGAGCTCCTCCTAGTCGGATCACCCAACAACCTACAGAAACTCAGCCCTGACTACACCAACATCATCATCGATGGTAACACCATCCCCATCGTCAAACATGTGAAAACCCTAGGGTTCTACCTTGATGCCAACACTAACCTTGCTAAACAAGTCAACATGACCGCCTCAACAACAGCCTACACTGGGAAACTAATTAGAGCCTGCAGACCATTTCTATCCACTAACAGCTGCCTCACACTGGCCAGGGCTCTTATACAATCCAAGCTTGACTATTGCAATAGCCTGTACCTAGGCGCCAACCAAGGTATAATCAATAAACTTCAGGTTCTCCAAAACAACGCGCTGCGAGCAGCACTAAACATTCCCAGGAGAGAGCACATCTCCCCCATCAGAATTTCTTGTAAATGGCTCTCCATTCAACAAAAAATTGACTTAAAAATTCTCTGCCTCACTTTCAAAGCCCTAAACGACCTAGCACCCCCCCTATCTCACTAATAAACTCACTCTGAAACCAAATACTAGAATCACTAGATCCTCCAACACTCTCTGCCTCATGGTGCCCAGATTCTCCTTTAAAAGAGCCGGCGGCTCTAGCTTCATGGTCCTCGCCCCTCAACTCTGGAATACCTTACCATTGAATATCAAATCTACCGAATCATTCCAACAGTTCAGGAAACTAGCCATTGGTTGGCTATTGGATAAAACTAATCCCGAGCGGGTCTAAGACCCTGTCTACTATATTTACTGTACATACCATTCTAATGTTTAATTGTACGCACTAACTACCTTTGACTGTATATATTGTATATTAACTCTAAATGTATAACTGCATACGCTATATATATTGTATATGTGTAATATGTATTTTGTATATGTGTAACCTTTCCTTAAGCGCCCATTTACTCCTGGGTCTGGAGCGCTATATAAATAAAATAAACAAACAAACAAACCAGAGCTGAACCAAAAGTAGACAAAACCGCGATATTCCGAAACCCGACACCAAAAGTTACATATGCACCTGTCACCACCAGGAGTCCTCCAGGGTCCCCAGGGGTCTTGTCTTCATCCACCAAGCCTTTAAGGAGACTACAGCAAGTTTCTCCTTCACGGGACTTCTACAGTCAGAGAAATCACCAACCAAACGAGAGCACTGCGAAGAGCCAAACTGCTGCCATTCCAAAAGACTTTGGTTCCCTTTTTCTTCTTGGTCTCAACATCCCAGTGGCTCCTTATTCCAAAAGGGGTCCATCCCTGGAGGGAATCGTCGAGAGAAACTGAGAAACTCAGCCACTTCGCCAGCCAAGGCACCAAAGGCACTGTGACGAGGAAAACCTTTTTCTAGCCTCAGGAGTTGTCAAGGGGTCCCAGATTCATCTTGAATCCTGTTCTCCTGCGGCCTGCCAGGTACTTTGGGGTGGTTGAACCATCTAAAGAAAGCACATGCTTGGCGGTCTGTTTTCTATGTTATCTCCCTAAGTGGGAGGGACTGAGCTGGTGCGATATGTGCTTATATTTAAAGGACTTGCCTCGGAAGTGCAGGGACGAGCGCACTGGGTGAGGTTTCTGCACGCCGAAGTCAGGCCAAAGTCTAGCTTGTTTGTGCTCGTCCTGCGCTCTGAAACACCTGTGTATGAGCGTGGTATAAATAAAAAAAGCTATCGTCCATGCACAGGCTGTGCAAGGGCTGTATTCTGAAGGTCATGCTCCTCATAATAAACTGGATGGCTATCTGGCTCCTGTGGATCTGATACTCCTGGCACCCATTGAGACCTCATGAACTCCAGGATTTTCTAAAAACTCCAAGAGTGCACCTGGGCTGTTGCCCTCCACTGCTGCTTATTAAACACCCGCTCACTGGTGGCTCATGCCCTGGATTGCCATGACTTGTTAAACACTTCGCAGCCTGATGGTTTGTTCTTGACTGAGACCTGGCTCCGTGATACCTCAGGCCCATTCATAATTCAAGCACTGCCCTCCAACTATGAGATTGTTCATGTGTTCCCCCTTCTATTCATCCTGGGGGGGAGTCACCTTAATACATAAGGACATCTTTAAACTTCCTGCATTGTGCTTGATCATTCTCTTAAGATGGAATGTCTTCTCAGCCGTATTACGGTTTCTCCCACCTCTGCACTATTCATTCTTGTGGTCTATCGACCTCCGGGTCTTGATAGCACTTTTTGTGCAGAGTTTCCTGCCTTCGTGTCTGAACTTCAGCTCAAGGATCCCAATATTTTTATTGTGGGACATTTTAACCTCTCGGTTAACACGGCCAGTGCTCGGCAGGTCTCCACTTTTTTCGCTCTTGTGTCTGATTTTGGTCTCCCTCAGCAGGTTGTGGGCCCTACTCATCAGATGGGCAATATTCTCGACTTTGTTTTTGCCCCACGTGGCTTCTATTACTATTTCCCCTTCTTTCCCAGTGCTATGGTCTGACCATTGTGCCATTTTCCATTCAACTACTGGCTGCTATTCCGCCTGTGGTCAGACAAGATGTTTTTACACGCAGCTGGCACCTTGTCTCTAACTCTGACCATGTAGCCTCCCTGACTTCCCAATGTGCTCGTAAGGCGCTTTGCTCTCTGTCAACCTTGGATGCTACTTTTTGTGCTGTAGCTGATTCTCCCACTCCTGTTAGGCTCTGTACAAAGAAAAACCATCCCTCAGAGCCCTAGTTCTCAGATGAATTTAGGGCCCATAAACGTCTCTGTAGGCAGTCCGAAAGGAAGTGGAGAGCCAGCTATTCTTTGGCTGATAAAACTCTCTTCCGTCTCACCACGGCAACCTATTAGAAGGCAATTATCTCTGCCAAACAATCCCTTTTCAGCATGAAAGTGGAGGCAGCTATTAATCAACCCAAACCGTTGTTTGATCTGGTTCACTCATTCGCTTCCCCTGTCAAGGCAGGCTCACGGGATGTACCCTCTCAGGATCTTTGTGACTCTCTTTCCAATTAGTTTCTTAATAAGATCAATACTATTCATCAGAATATTAGAATATTAGCAATGCTGTGGGGCAGTCTGTAACCCCTTCCTCCCCTGCTTTTTCACCTACGCTTAAAGCTAATCGGTCCAATTTCCTCTCTTTTCTGACCATGACGTTCTCAATTCATAAGCTTAAATCTGCTTCACCACTTGATCCTTTTCCTCTTGCTCTTCTTAAAGAGATCCGGGGGAATTGTTACACTGTTTACCACGTCAGACAATATCTCTTTCTCCTCTGGATATATTCCGAGTGCTCTGAAACCTGCACTGGTTATTACCCTGCTCAAAAAATCCTCTCTTGATCTTGCAATTGTTTCAAATTTTCACCCTATTTTGCTTCTTCCTTTTGTCATGAATCTGCTTGAGTGTCTGGTTTCCCCTCTTCTTTCATCCTTTCTTGAATCTTCTGGTTTCTTTGATTCTTTTCAGTCCAGTTTCCGCCCTGGGAGAGGCACCGAGTCAGTTCTCACATCCGTGCTTGACAATCTTGTTTGCCTGGTGGATCAGGGTGGTGTCGGGGCACTGATTTTATTAGATCTATCTGCTGCTTTCGATACTGTTGACCATCCCACCCTGATCTCCCGGGTATCGGCTGCAGGCTTGTCAGGCCAGGTTTTGACCTGCTTCTATGCTTTCCTGACGGACTGTTCTCAGTCTGTTTTTCTCTCCCCTTTTTGTTCTAAGTCTGCTCTTTTATCTTGCGGAGTCCTGCAGAGCTCTGCTCCCTCCCACACACAATTTAACATTTACATCCATCCACTTCTCCGCCTTATCCATTCCCATGGCTTCTGGTATTACACCTCTGCTGATGACACATGGATCATGGTCCGCCTTGATCTTGCTAGGCCTGATACAGCTGCGCGGCTTAGCGGCTGCCTTGAAGACTTGGGTTCTTGATGGCCACAAACTGGCTGAAACTAAATGGTAAAAAGACAGAGCTTCTGTTTGTTGGCACCTCCAGCCGTTTGTCCTTCTGGACACCAGACTTCTGGCTGACCACTCTTGGACAATTTCCCACTCCTGCCTCTTCTGTTAAGGATTTAGAGGTTAAAATGTCATCCTCTCTGTCTATGTGCGACCAGGTCACCAGGTCACTTCAGTTTGTAAATCTGGCCACTTTAAAGGTAACATTTTATGGAAAGTTCTTCCATTCATCCATGTACAATTTCAGGCTCCTGTGGTGGCCGCTCTTGTACTTAGCAACATTTATTACTGCAATGCGCTGTATTTAGCTCAGCCTGTCTTTCTTGTGAGTCACCTCCAGCTCATTCAGAATGCTGCGGCTAGGTCTGTAATTCACCCCCTGTTCGGTGCCCATATGTCTCCTCTTCTTCGACAGCTTCACTGGCTCCTGGTCGAGAAGCGTGTACTCTTGAAATCACTATGCATTGTACACAGAGCTTTCTACGAATGTTGTGCAGAATATCTGCAGACTAAATTCTCCCCATATGTTCCTTTGCGACCGCTTTGCTCACAATCTGCTTTCCTGATCCAAATTCCTCAGGTCAGACTTTCTCCTATGGGTGGCCGTGCTTTCTCGGTTGCTGCGGCCAGGGCATGGAATTCTCTTCCCCTTTCACTGTGTGCCACATTTGATCATCCTCCCTTTCGTAGGGCCCTAAAAACTCTCTTGCTTTGAACTTCTGTTTCCTGTTGTGTCACTCATTCGGTTGGTGAATGCCACGATTCCTTAGGGTGAACGTGTGCTATATACTTTCTTTTAACATAACATAACATAACAAGGTTATTGAACAAAATTGGACTGGGCTGTAAAAGACAACATGAGTTACTCCCTAACTTTTCGATTCCAGGTTGCCTAGGTGGGGGATCCTCACTCAGAATTATTTATGTAAGCTAAAGAAAGCATTCTGCACTGTTCACTACTAAGCTGCCTTTCTTCCTTATTCTATGCTGGAACAGCCGACTTAAGAATTCTCCTGCCTATTTAAAACTGCCTGCAGTTTAGTGCATTTTTACTGAATTTAAGTGTTGTGTGGTACCACATGGAGTGTATACATTTGCCATTCTTGAAAAGTATTCCTTGGACAAAGTGTTATTATTATATGTGTATATTTGATAAATGTAACAAACCTTGTTTTATATAAAGAACCTGTGTTATCACCTAACGTAGTGTGTGGGCATTCCTTTGTGGGGGCTTTTGCGGAAACACTGTACTTAAGGACCTGCCTGCATCACCTCCTGAAAGCTTAAGCCTGGCTGTTCGACACTACCCTACCATGTAGGGGGCAGAAGTACAGATAGCCCCCTCCAGTCTTTACACTGGTGCTACGTGGTGGCATCACTCGTTTTAAGGCTCAGTGTTTAACCTAAGTACTACAAAATATCCACACATCTTTATTGATTTGAGGGCATTGAGCACTGGGGATATTAATTTGCATATTTTCCCTTGAAAGATTTCAGCAGCTGAGGAAATTCCAAAGTTGAGGCGTTTGTACCGGAAAAGTCCTTTGTGAGTCGCAAAGGTGGTTATTGGGCGGGAGGCGGGATCGATCACTAACTGGTGGTAACCCTGGTTCAGGTCCAGTTTTGGAGAAATGAGTGGCTTGGTTGACCCTCACCAGCATGTCCTCAATTCTGGACCCTGGGTGTCTCTCTCTTTGGATAGTCGTGTTTGGGATGTGCATGTCCACACAGAGGCGCAGCCGTCCATTGTCTTTGGGACGACTACCAGGGGGGAACCCATGGTGTAGGGCGTCCCACCCTATTGATGATGTTGTTCTGCAGGTGTAGCTGGAGTTCCTGCATCACCTGTGCTTGGAGATGGAATCCAACCCTGTGGGGGTGCTGGGTTACTTGGGTGACGTTTGGGTTGATGTGAAGACTGATGACCATGTCTTTCAGCATGCCTACGCCTTCAAATAGCTTCGGGAATAGGACCTTGAGTCCTTCAATATCAAGTGTCCGGTGGGACATAGATCGCACAATCTGAGCACATGGTGGGTGGCCCTGGATGACCTCTGATGGTTCATACTGGATGTTGATCAGGGCAAGGGCCCGGGCGGTTTGATAGCTTAGAAGGCAGCGCCCTATGGAGGGGCTCTGGATCACATGGACAGCAGTGGACACTCTGCAACCTCTGTGGGTTAGTTCACAGTGGAACTGGCCTTTTGACTGTAGCGGTTGTGCTGCCCCCCATTGGAATATGTGGCATGGGATTGACATAGTGGATATGTCTCCGCTATGACCTGATAGAGTGGGTCGTTCATAACATTGACGGTTGCCCTGGTTTTGTAAGTCACCTATCGGGACATCAACATTGGGAGTCATGGAATCCTCCGATGCGGTGCTGATGAGTTTCACATACTCTTTGCTTTATCTGTCGGGGAGGTGGCAGGGGTTTTCTCTCGGTTCCTGCATCTCGTACGGTGCTGGGTTTTCGTATGGGTCATGGTCATATCATGGGATGGGCATAGAGTAGATGCCATACTCCTGCTCCAGACCCTGGCTTCCTGGATAGCCCACCTCTGGGTTGGATTGGTATTCAAGTGCGTTTGGGCTGGGTTGGTAGTCATATGCATTCAAGTGGCGCCTGGGTGGATCAATATAGAGAACTTCCATGTCCCTTATTACTTCTGGCCGGACTGCTGACGTGGTCATGTTCCTCTCCTGGAACGATGTCTCCTGGTCTCTCTTGTGTATCAGGCAGTAACTGGGTCCTTGTATCTGCTCTGGTCGTCTGGCCGGGCCTGACAGCAGCGATGGTCGGTATGCGGTGAGCATGGGCAATTTCTCTCTGCACATTACCTGAAAATGGTTTTCCTGGCCGCATCACATGCACCTTTGTCCAATGGCCGGGCATCGAACCCTTTGGGGGAATTTGAACCCACACCTGTAACATTGTTTGTTGCTCTGGGGCGGTGTTGTGGGCTTCTGAATCCCTGTCTTCCCGATGGTGCTGGAAACATGGTGTATCCCTGCTTTCCGGTTGCTATAGATGCGATGGTGTCACACTTTTTGGAGTTTTCAATGGCAGCTGCCTGAGCGTCTACTTGTTCGTATATTCTTGCAAGGTTGATTATCTCTTGTAAGGACGGGGGCTTCTTAATAAGATGCTTTCTAAATAATGACGGGGTGCATCCCTCTATGATTCTTGGTCGTATCGCTTCCTCATCATTAAAGTTGGTGAAATCACAATAGGTGATTTTCCTCTGGAGTCGGATGACGAATTCCCCTGTGGACTCGTGTGGCAGCTGTGAGCATTGGTTGAATGCATATCGTTTATAGTCTTTGTTGGGGAGAATGACCAGTTTGATGTTGACTGCAGCGAGGATTCGCTGATAGGTGCTTCTCTCTTGTGCCGGAATTGTCTTCATGATCCCCTTTATCGCCTTTCCTGCAAGGTTGCGAAGATGTCCACTTTGTTTGGAGAGTCGTGGTGCCCTATCGCCCTAATAAAGTCCTCAAATTCCTCGACCCATTCTTCCATCTTTGTCCTTGGTCATGGTGTGGGTGCAGGGCAAACGGGTTGGGTTGTCTCAGAAAAGTGGCACGGGACGCAGGGCCAAGGTTTGCAAAGGCTTGGGCGCCTGCATCTGCATCTCGTTGCGCGTCATCTGCCATTTTGGTGGAATCTTGTGGTGGTCTCTGACTGTCCCAGTGGTGCTGGATGTGTTGGTCCTCTTGGTGGGATGGGCCAGTGCCAACTCTCCTTTGGATGTGTCTTTGCTGGGCGCCCTGCGTGTTCAGCAGCCACGTGTCCTTGTGCTGCCTGCTACAGCCATGGGCCCTGTTAGCGGCGGCACCTTTGCTGCTTTGGATTCGCTTGCAGTTGTGGGTGCCCTCCCTTGGACTCTCTTCAATGTGGATTCGCATGGCCTGGGTTATTCTGTGGCCTGGGTATGGTTTTCTTTTATTTTGGCAGCCAGCGGTGCCTGCGGCGGCTGTAGTGTTGTGGTGCTCTGTGCTCACCACGTGTGTGATGTCCCCTCTGTTTCTGATGTCACTGGTGGGGTGTATTTGGTGTGCAGATTTGTGCGGGTCTCTGTTTTGTGCAGCGTGCGCTGCAGTGGCTGGTGAGGTGGATCGCCGTGATGGGTTTGTGCGGGTCTCCGCCTTGTGCAGCGTGCTTTGTAGCGGCTGGAGTGGTGGATCGCTCGTGCCTCTTTTACACGGGGTGCCCAGGTCCTCCTTACCGTCTTGGCGGGTTCGTATGTGGCCTGTGCTCCGCGTGCTCGCTGTCCTTCAGAGGCCGGGTGTGTGGAGCTGCTCCTCTGGTTTGCGCTTCCTCCGGCGGGTCTTCTTCACTCTCGTGCCTCCGGCGCAGTCTTATGTATCTTCGCCAGGCTTTGCTTCAGATGGGCACTCCTTGCCTGCCGCTCTTTTGATGCGGTGCGTGTTGCCAGGCTCCTCATGCCCCCAACTCCTCCCACTGGGCACACTACATCTGTCGCGCTGCTGGGCACTGCTCACCCTCTGTGCTGCTGGCACTACACGACCATCATTCCTCAGCCACCTGCTTCCCGGCGCGGGGCTCGGCAAACTTTTTATTGCCAGTTGTTAGGTTCTCACTAGGCCTACATACGCACTCTCATGTACGACACAGGAGCCAAGTTCTAGCCGACCTCCTCTTTATTACTCTTCCTGCAATAATGGTTCCTCTTCCTACCGTTCCTCCCCTTCCTCCCAGCTCTCTCTACCTCCCACCGTCCTGGGTCCCTCCTCCTTAAAGGAGCTCTTCATCTTTCGCCGGGTAACAAATCTAAAAAGTCTGCAGTCGCCACTCTGGTCCAGTCTAGTTGAGATTACACCAACTCTGTCTATCTTGGGCTTCCTTCCTACTTCCTACGTCGTCTTCCGCTCATTCTGAATGCTGCTGCGCAACTCATTGTTGTCCTTGTTAAACAGACACATTGCTTCCTTCCTCTTGAAACCTCACTGACTGTTCCTTCTCTTCACACAGACCTCTAGTGGTCATCATGCAGTTCTCTCACTATTTCCCCTCTTCTGACCATCCTCAACATTCCAAGCTTCCATCTCTCATTTCCTGCTGCCCGAGCATGCTAGAAGCTGGCACCTCTCTCCGCTCTGTTTCTTGCCTCCTCTCTGTGTGCCTTCATGTAGAAACCAGCCTCTCTCAACGTTTAGCAGAAAGAATCCACTGCGGTAGTGTACGGGTGACCTAACATAACATAACATAATATCATCACAATTTCATGAAGACATGGTTAACATACATGTCCTTTTTCAGTAGGCTACAGAACATTCAACATCACTTCATCAAAAACATGGTGAAACAAAGCAAAGTTCATCAAAGTCGTACTTGTAATAGAGCATTGTAGTCGCAAAGCTCTGACGAAGTTGTACGACTCACTGATTGCAGCACTCACTGGTCATCAGTTACAACTATTCAACCCCCAGGAGGTCATTCCATCCCTAGCATGACAGATAGACACGACAATAAGATTTGCAACGTAGCACACTTCATTCTGGGATGTGTGATGTAGTGAATTCCTGTATGGAATGTATTTATTTCCGAAATAAACATATTGGTTAATTCATGAACAATGTTTTCACTTGTTCTTTTAGATCCTGCCCATTCCATCGATTTGTAAAAACCAAATCCAGAAAGTCTCTGTTGCTTTGTATTGCTTTCGTCTGTTACTTATTTTCGTGGATCGAAGGACTACTTCCAGAACACAACAGCGTACTTGAGTTACAGAGTCATTTGTGTGATTAAAATGTCTTGCTACTGATGTCTTGACTGACTTTATTGTGTTGTCGGGCTTATATTCCACGATGTGTGCCCACATGATGTTGTGCACAAGGGCATTCAATAAAATTAACTGTGTAACTGCTCGTACATGTGGCATGATGGTTGAGTTCACTTGCTTTGCTTGCTCAACATGTTTTAACATGTTGCCATTCCCAATATTGCCACAAATGGAGCAGCTTAAACCAAGGAAAGGTTCCTTTATTCTTTGTCAATATGTAGATGTGTCTTTGGGCCCGATTCACAGAAGCAGTTTATAATGGTGCAATCCCATTGGAAACTGCTCTGTGAATTAGGCCCTTTGACTTTCTGCGCGTGTGTCTGTCTCCAGTAAGCAGTCATGAGATTGTGTCGCCAGCCAATGAGCAGACGCTAGCAGCTCCTCAGTGACATTCCCATTCACCACGGCATTGACCCCATGATGCTCACCCTGCGGGGTTTCTCTCTGCTGCTCCATATTGGAGCACATGATCCTCCAGGGGTCGCCTTTAACCTTCTGTTGTTGTTTCTTCAAAGAGAGGTAATGCTTAATTATTTGAACTTTCAATAGAACTTTCTCTCGGTGACATTCTCTACTTTAAAATCTTTCGCATAACTTCCTCTACCCAACAATGTTGGGTGAAATGATGAGTCTTGTAACACAGAAGTGTCTCCATGTGTTGTGTAAATAAGTTGCTCGCATTTGCTCTCTAATTAATGTGTTTATAAATCATTATGTTCACAATTTGCACCACCATCATTAATGACTTTGCTGTAAACTTGATTTCTGAACGAGATCAACCGGACTCAGACAGCAATCTCCCATGTGAACCTGAGGCAGGATCAGGCTCCATTCATCTGCAGTGGGTGTAAATGCTGCTTGGGGCGGTGTACTGCGGCCAGCCTGCAGCAATCAAGAACAAGTATCAATATTACACATTCACCATCCGCGATGTCCACAATATTGTACAATATATTGACGTGTTTAGATTAGCCCAATAAGACCAGAAGTAACACACAAAGGTTTCCCTTTATTGTTATGAATGATCTTCAAAATATTGCATAAATACATGACCACATTTTGAGCAACATTCCAAGTGACTGGAATTATTTCATTTGTAAGTCAAACATGTGCTTCTATACTACTCTTAAAAGTACTATAAAACATAACATTTTTCTTTTAACAATACTTCATTTTTGTCTGGCACCCACACTCGTACATAGCGGTAAATTAGCATAGAAGGATGTGATGTCCATTTTAATAAAAAGGGTTTCTTTGAATGGTAACTCACTTTGTCATTTTCTTTTTTAAAAAACCTGCTTTTGTATATACATGTTTCGTTTCTTAAGGTTGCCGTTTTCACAACATGATCAAACTACAATGATGTTGGTTTGATCATGTTATCCTGTCGGGAGGTGAATTGTATCCCCAGGAAGTTAACTAATGGTTTGGGAATCTTTGAAAATCAAAATTGTAACTGTTCTCAGATGTGTTGTCACCAAAACACCAGGAGTTCCTGTTCCCCGTGTAATGTGTTCACGGTCTACTCCTGTCCATAGGATCCCTTTGGTTCAAGTCTTTCTGCTTTCCGGAGATCATGTTCTAATATGCAGTTAGTATGTCCATCCCGCAGAAAGATCATGTTCTAATAGTGCAGTTAGTATGTCCATCCCGCAGAAAGATCATGTTCTAATATGCAGTTAGTATGTTCATCCCGCAGACATGTTTCTGCTTCCTTAACCCTGTAAGTGCCCGGCTATTATGCAAGTTTATGCAAAAAGGACGAGCACACTCGTCCTTCCTATGGAAGGACCATGTCTTTCCCAAACTGTTCTCACCCCTGCTTGATCTGAGCTTCTTACCACAATGCTTGGGTCGCTTTGCAACCATTTCACTTCCACTGTTTTGTTTCGGTGAGATGTATTTTTTTTTTCTTTTGTGAGGTTTTATTTTTCAATTTGATATGCTTTTTTTACCTGGGGAAAAGGCTGTGTGGGAAACACGGAGTGACGGCAGTTTATTCATGTGTTATGCTGGCATAATGGCAATTGACTCAAGACTCGGGACGCCCCACCACTGCCAACACACACTGGATTGTGTGATGGTGCACAGACCGATTTGATAGTAAAATTCATCTGTAGCGTGCAGGAAAGCCTGGCTCTGATGGTGTGTCTGTTAATGAGATAGTAGGTTCGCCTTTCTCGAGTATAGGCTGTAAAGGATGAAATACAATATTGTTTTGTTTGCACTTCTACTAACCCCAAAGCATTTTATTCAAGTTATGATGGATTTTTGACATGGTTGAGTTATATTATATGTATATAAGCGATGCTCCGTGTATACAGGGTATGAGTAAGACTTTATGAAGGAACTTTGGGGTCACCTTAATAAAGCACAGGTAAATCAAGAATGTGTTGCTATTAATATTACCCCTCCCCCAGTCCCCTTGTCTGACACTCCCTCTATTGATAGATTCATGCCAGTCTCTTCCTTCGTTTCTAAACTTGATGCACAGTTTTCTTTAGTAAGGAGCCAGTTTGTGTCTCATTGTGATGAACACACTTGCAGACAGTGTAGTTCATTAGAGGGCCACACAGAAACAGAATAAATGAAACATGAATCCGTTCCATCTATTACCCACATACATCATTCATTTCAATCAGTCAACCAATGATCACTTCCCCATTGGTGGGTGATGTCATGACTGGTTTATTACCTGGACAGCATTAGGTCCTGGCTTGACAGTTAATGGTGACGCTGACTGTCCACCCGGGTCTTTGTCCGTGCCGAGGTCTTCTACTTCCTGCAAGAGAAGCATGGGTGGCGTTAATGTACGCTTATGACGTCATGCTGCATTGGGCTTCCCATTCTACATGTTCTTTTCATGTCCACATGGTTTTGCTCCAGAGAGCATTGTTTACCTCTAGCACAGTCTGATTGTGTTTGGAAAAACCGTGCAACAAAAGAGAGCTGATTTACTGTGCACACAAGCAAGGTTTGCTATGTATTAAATGTGCTTTGTGAACTAGATCAACATTGCATGTGTCAATGTTCCCTTTACCAACTGTATCCAGTTGCAATAGGAAGGGTTTGGACTGGAGCAGACACGTCCTTCCTTTGTGCTTGCCATAGAAGGAGTCCATGGTTTACACATGCTCCTGAGGTCTAGGCCAGAGTGGCCACGTGGTCATGGTCAGAGAGATCTGGGCGAGACAACCCCGGGACTTCAAAGCTGGCTATACCCCTGAGAGTCACATTCCCTGGCCATGCCACCAGGGGGGCGCTAGGTATGGAAAAGACCCGGGGCAGGCTAATGTTGGGACTGTCGGGGCTCGAGACTAGCTCGCCTTTTGGTTGCAGCCCCAGAGCTTCTATCCGGGGCTACAACTAAAGGACACAGGGCTATAACTCCCTGCGCCCCCCCCCGCTATCCCCCACAGCAACGCCTCTGCACGCCACCCTGCCTATTGCGGGAAGCCCAACATGCAAAGACTGCACCTTTCAGAAACCCACTTGATGTCAGAGGGAAAACCTGCACTGGATCTGATCTGGAAAGATGGACCCTAACTTCCTAAAGGTCAAGATGGAAACAAGAGAACGTGACCCAAACCCAAATAATTAGAAACCGTATAACCAACCACTCAGAAAACAGACATATCCTCCCATAATACTACTCTTCCATGCAGGCAAATGCCGGGACAGACTAGAAAAACGCAATTACAGATTTGAGGGCACAACGACTATTGGGACAACCTGAACACTCCACAGAAGTGCTTACCATCCTCCTCCATGGAGAACAGTCATGAGGAAGCGTCACCCATATAAGGCCAGAAGGAAATGGAACCCTTCCTAGTGCAGCAGTAACTGCACTGCTTTCCCACACCACGGAGAACGATGGCACAGGAGCGCTCATCTCTCCTTCCCGGCTTTACGCATCAAAGCGGGCGCGAACCATCGGCAGCCACCCCTTTCAGTGAATCAAGGGCCAAGATCCTCATTCCAGGGAGCACACATTAAAGTTTCAAGTTACTAGCCAGCCATAAAATGTCACCACCTCAATTCTATAGATACACACAGCACACCAAGAGTCACATTCCAGTAGCCAATGGCTAGTTGCGAGTGCAGAGTGTGCACCCTGCTAAACCCAAACCACATGCAGTGAAGATGGTTTTACAGTCTCCGAATAAATCAAAAAGAAGACTCGGCATCTACCCATAGGCTGTGCACCAGAGGTAGACAGTCACAGCGGCCTTGGTGTGGAGACTGGGAGAAAGAACTGCAGTGTTAGACCAGGCAATGGGGAGAACATTCTAGAAAGAGGTTTAAGATGGCGGCTGACCTACTTGGAGCCTAGAAGTATAGGGCTTTACAGTGACTGAGCCCTCTCAGACAGGCCCTATGACCCCACCAGCTTTTCAAGAAGAAGTTAGTCATCCCACGCCATACACACGGGCTATCTCCCAGAGCAACACATAGAGGCAGTTCCAAAGGGAACAGCTGACGAGGTGTAGATTGGAAGTCTGGAGGAGCTTTGGAAAGTGCTGCAATTGAGAGCCAGAGCAGGGAGAGGATGCTGGAGTGAGGTGTGTGAAGAGCGGCGAGAGTGGAAGAGTAAGGATGTGGTGAGGGGGAATAACAGAAGACATGAGGTAGGCGGAGGGAGAGCTAAAGGAGGAGAGGAAGGAGGGAGGAGCACAGAGGAAATTCATGGTAACGTTCTCAGAGAGCAAGGGGGTGGCATGAACGTTAAAACTAGATCTGAGATCATGCGAGTGGAGGATGTGTGTGTTTAACAATCATTTATTTAATACTCGTCACGCACTCTCACTTATTATCCCCGCCCCCTCCTTGTACTCAGCACTCCTCCTGTGTATGTCCTATTTCTGTTAGGTCATGTCTCTGTTCGTAAATGTATATTCATGCAAGGTGTACTTATTTCTCAATAGTTAAATATGATATCGTTACGTCTTCATGCTCAGAATGGATGCAGGATATAAAGTGTTTCTGTTACACCTTGTAACATCTGTCGACTCGTTGCAGCATTTGGTTCCACCGGAAGGCATGAGCCGGCTCCCTAATCAAGGCAACCTCTTAAGGCATGTAACCTGTCTGTTTCCTTTGTTTCTGTTTGTGCAGTTTCTCGCAGGATGGGCAGGAGCCAATCCTTTGCGCATCACAGCTGATCCGACACGAATGCCATCACCACAGCACTGGCTGCAGAAGGGCATCCAGGCTGCCTCTAGCAAGGACAGGAGTCCTGCTTTATCGAGGAGCATACTCCTGTCCGTCTGCAGGCTGCCTGCATAATCACCCTATTTTACTTTATTTCAATGCTATTTGCTGTTCCAGACCATGTGGCGTCCCTAAAATGGCCGCTGCTTGTTGATAAATATTTTAAAAAAAGGTAGCAGGCGCTCCTCTCCAGAAAGAACATGGCATGATAACCTGTTCTGAGATGAGAGTTTGCAGCACACGTGGACTCCCTGCTCACTGTGCTCAGAGAGGCGCAGCTTCACCTCACTGATGAGGCCCAACAAGGCTGAAACACGTGTATGGGGTTGCTGTTGGTACTCTTGTTCAGAGAGGAATTGCCATAGCATTTCGGTGCTGGACTGCCCATGTGGGCGGGACAAAGACTGATATGCAAATGGATATTTCCCATCTGTGAAAGGTACAGTGAGCAAAACGCGTGTGCTGCAAACTCTCATCTCAGAACAGGTTATCATGCCATGTTCTTTCTGGAGAGGAGCGCCTGCTACCTTTTTTTGAAACCACTACTTGTTGATGCCTACGGTCGCCTAGCAACCTGCAATGAAATATATTGGCTCGTTGCAGCATATCCACTGCGTGGTTCTGCCGGAAGGCGTGAGCCGGTGTTACATCTGCCTTACGTCCCGCTACGCGGTGACATAAGGCATCCATAATAAAAGCCCCGCCCCCGCTCCGTGTGGGCATTTCCGGGGCAGGACAGCAACACACGTGTGTCCGTGTCTTCACTGCTCCCGCTGGAGCTGCGTTGCGGGGCCTTGCAGCCCAAGGCCCTTATCTCCTATCTCCCACCGACGCCTCGGCCGGGAGATAGGACACAACACTGGCGACGAGGGAAGCGATCAGAACGGCACACGCAACGCCGCCGCCCAGCACACAAAGCCCTTGGCTAGGGCTACATTTTTGGAACCACGGTGGGGGGGTCCCAAACCCCCACCTGAAAAATATATATATTTTTTTTCATATTCTCCTCCAATCATTCGAGGAAACCCACAAAGCACAGGCTTGGATGGCAACTGATTTGCCCACAACTGCGGCTACAAATCCAGCACTGGGAGGCACAACACCAACGTGCAGACATCTTGGAGCCCAACAGCCGGTAGAAGAAGGAAGAAGAAGCCTCGTGCCCAACACGTGGACACACGACTGGGAAGCCAAGAGGAATCGCCCACAGCATACCAAGGTGAGGGAGCACTGTCACGAGTGTGCACTGACAGACGCCAGATCCACAAAATATGGCGACAGGCACGTCCACTCCCAGACCCGGCACGCCCTCAAGAATGGCCGCCAACCTCTCACCGTCCACGCCGCAAGCACGCCCCCAAGGAGGGACAACCATTGCGCTCAGCCCTTTTGATCCATACACCGACCCATCATCGGTTGGCCCACGTTGGCAGCTGTGGATATAAAAAGCAAAAATTTGAGATGGCGATAGATTGCAAAGATATTACCACATCAAGGAAAATGAGGTCGCACCTCCTGCTGAATGTCGGGGATGAGGTTCTATGTATTTTCAATTCGCTGGCGATCAGGGACAGCCTCGACGTCTACCAACAAACGAAGGACGCTTTGACGGCTCACTTCATGCCTCAACTCAATCCAGACTATGAAACATTTATATTCTGCACCACCATTCAGATGGAGGACGAGACACTGGATGCCTATCACACCAGGCTCTGGAAACTCGCGATCTCATGTGACTTCACCGACATTGAAAAGGAGATCCGACGCCAGCTCATAAATGGGATACACTCAGAGAAGCTAAGGAGGATGGTGCTAAGCGAAAAAAGGCATATCCCTTACCAGAATCCTGGAACTTGGCCGCCAGAGGGAGTTGGCACATGCCAGGGTGGCACACATGGGCACGACCCTGCAGAAACTCCAGCCGGCACTTACAATGGCGACCGTGGCCCAAATCACGAACCGCCAATACACGAGGGATGAGGCCGGTAGAAACAGCACGCACCCCAGATGGCAACAGAGAATCCCACGACCCACATCTGGCAGAAAAGACCACTACGCAAAAGTATGCAGGTCATCGGGGATGCAACAACAACCCCAAACACCCCAGGACAAATCCTCGAGAAAGAATAAGAAACAGGCCAGCGCTCGCCGCGTCGAGACCGCCAATTCGTCGACCGAGGAGGAAGGGGACGATGTGACACACACCCAGCAAGAAGCCGCGAACGACCAATGGAAAAAAGGAAAGAAAGTGTACCTGGCTTCAACACTAAACTACGGAGGCACAACACCCAAAAGGAAAATGCGAACGCGAAAATAGTAAAAGTAGCAATCCAAGGACAAGACACGCAAATGACCATAGACACCGGAGCATCCGTTAACGTCATGCCACTGACCGCATTCAGAAAACTACGGCCCCAACCTGTCCTGAAAACGACGGACACACTACTGTTTGCGTATGGGTGCAAAACTCCATTGCCTATAGTAGGCAGATTCCGAACCACACTCAGCAAGGGTGATAAATCACTGCAGTCCAAAATCTACGTAGTGAACGCAGGGATTGAGTGTCTTCTGAGCGGAGACGCGGCAGAAGACCTGGGACTTATAAGTTTCATATGCGAAGTGACCGAGTCACAAGACATCGACAGCATCCTCAGGAAGTACCCGAACCTCCTCAAGGGGATTGGCTGCCTCAAAGGAAAGTCAATCAAGCTGCATATCGATGAGTCCGTCCAACTGCGAAGAACGCCGTTCCACATACGAAACCAAGTGGAAAAGGAGCTCCGGGCACTTGAGAGAGCGGGCATCATTGAGGAAGTGACCGGGCCAACACCATGGGTGTCACCCATGGTCGTCACTAAGAAGCCCAAACAACCAGGGAAAGTGAGAATATGCATTGACATGCGCCTCCCTAACGCGGCGATAAAACGGGAGCGTCACATCACCCCGACCCTCGATGAAATAGTAGCAGACCTCACAGGATCCAAAATATTCTCGAAGGTCGACCTCAATGCCGTATATCACAAACTGAAACTTCACTGTGATTCCAGGTACATCACGACGTTCTCCACTGACATAGGCCTACACAGATACAAGCGGCTCAGCTTCGGAATCTCCTCTGCGGCCGAAGTGTTTCAGCAAACCATCCAAGAGGTAATACGCGGCATTCCGGGGGTACTAAACATCAGTGATGACATTCTCATACACACAGAGAACAAGGAAGAGCACGTACGATGGCTCTGCATGCTACTCAGCAGGCTAGAGAGTGCAGGCCTGACAATTCACAAGGACAAGTGCGAGTTCCTAAAGGGAGAGATCTCCTTGTTTGGGTACACTTTCAACAGGGCAGGCATTTCGGCAGACTACCAGAAAGTAGCGGACATCCAGGCTCCATCACCCGCCACCACACCAACGGAGGTTTGCAGTTTCCTAGGAATGGCAACCTACTGCGGAAGGTTCATTCCCAACCTGGCCACACTATCAGAACCCCTACGAGAACTCACAAAGGCTAACACGAAATGGGTTTGGGGGCCCACCTGCCAAGAAGCGTTCGAACAAATCAAGGCATCACTCTCGGCAGACACCACCATGGCTTATTATGACCCTGCACTGTCGACTGAACTGTATGTTGACGCCAGCCCCGTGGGTCTGGGAGCCATCCTCATACAGGTGGCCAACACAGGAGAGTCAATGCCGATCGCATATGCATCCCGTGCCCTGACACTGACGGAGCAACGGTACTCCCACATTGAAAAGGAAGCGATCACAGTGCTGTGGGGCTGACGCCACTTCCATCTATACCTGTTCAAGACCTGTACGGACCATAAACCACTACTCCGCATCTTCACGGGCTCTTCATCACACCCCCAGCCAGGATCGGAAAGTGGCTGCTACACCTACAACAATATGACTTCGAGTTAGCATATCAGCCAGGCAGTGGAAACCCAGCGGACTTCCTGTCGAGACACCCAGGAGCGGCCACACCGGGGTAAATACACGTGGCGGAAGAAACGGAGGAACACATCTGCCAGGTGATCCACACTTAGGCTGTACCTAAGCCTACGTGCATTAATGACCCCTCTGCACCCACTGCTAAGCTGCCTTGTTGATGCGCTTTACTGGCGCTCATTGTTGCTTTGCTATTGCTCTGTGTTGCTTCACCCAGGCCCACGTGCATTACTGATCCCTTGCTTGCACTGCTACTCCGGTAGGTTGACGCTCTTTGCTGCTACATCCATGCTTATGCACAATGACTGCATCTAGTCTATGAGTAATAGCTCCCGCTAACCTGCTCGGCCCTAGTTGACCACTTCTACACCCACTACTAGCCTACCCCGTCATCCTGGGACTTTACCTAGCCACCTTTGACTTCATAAACAACGACTACACCTTTACTCACAGCCTAACACAACCCAACGTTGTATTGTCAAAGCATTACACTCAGTTCTTCCGGATACTGACTACACGGCGCTAGCACCCGTAATCTAAGAGGGTAACTCATCCTAGTATCCCTTGTTTCTCATGGCGACTAGGGGAAATCCCACTCCCAATGCCTGCTGATTGGTCCTTCTGCCACTCACCCTTGCATTGATATCAAACTACCTATACCCACCACTAGTAGTTCCTACTCTCTTCAATCTAAACAGTCTGATGCAATCACTGAGTAGCCTCCCCTTCACATCTTCCACTATGTTCACTACACTACACATACCTAGCACTCCCTACCCCACCGTCGGTAGAAATACTAGACTAGGCTCTCGTACTAATACTCAATCTTACTCCCAACATAAAAACGCCCTGTTTAAAGACATTACCGCCAAAGAGCAGCAAATCCCGACTCCTCCCACATCCCGATTCCAAACTAACACGCCCTCACAGCCTGAAGCTGCCATGATCAAGGGTGCTCTTATTAATGCAAGATCCCTTATTGCCCATGCCCTAGACATCTCAGACCTGATCACCACAAACCAACTAGACTTCTTGGTGATCACAGAAACTTGGCTCCACCAAGCGGCTGGCCCTGCCCTCATGCTGGCAGTCCCTGACGACTACAACATCTTCAGATCAGACCGAACCACCAAGAGAGGAGGTGGTGTGGCCATCATCACAAGGAACTCTTTAGCTCCCAGAGAATGCAACACTACCCCCCCCTCGGGAGAACTCCTCTTGGTGGAACTTAAACTTTGCCCAGACCGAACACTCCTCATCCATATGTTCTATAGACCACCTGGCCAACTCTCCTCCTTTGAGGACAACCTATCCAACCTCCTCACTCAAAACACCAAACCTAACTCACAAATCCTCCTCTTAGGCGACCTGAACCTCAGCCTATATGATAGTCTGGACACCAATGCACTAGCCATCCAAAATATCATATCAGAACTAGGCTTCTCCCTAAAAATATCAGACCCTACTCATAACAAAGGTAGAATAGTGGACTGGGTCACAGAACTTAACTGTAATACCAATATTCTTACCAACTCCCCATGTGCATGGTCTGACCACAACGTCATCATCTTTGAAATCTCTGACGCCAAACAGCCCACACCTAAAGACTTCCAGGCCCCACCAGCACTAACAAGGAACAATTTCCTAATCACACTCGAGCGACTACTGCCATTAATTCAACCTATCATCTAAACAACAACTGCTCCCAGGCATAGACCCATCCTCTATGGTAGAGCTATACATTTCACACTTGAAACACTTGTTCATAGGCGTATTATAAATGCCATATCATATCATAACCAGAACCTACTAAACGCTCTTGATCAATTAGCCCGCCTCAAATTTAGGAAATCTAAACCAATAGTTCACCTCAATAAATGGTTTACCACTAAGCTAAAAACACTAGGCAAAGCTAAAAGAGAAGCAGAGTCCTCCTGGAAAAAAAACTTTCCATCCAAAACAAAGATAAATTCCCAAAATCTTCCACTATCTACAAATCAGCCATCGTAGAGACAAAAAAGGATAATTACTACAATAGAATTTCAAATGCCAAATCCAACACTAGGGAGCTCTTTTCCATCCTGAAAGAAATGGAATCGTCCATCTCACCCCCCGACTCTTGTAAGAAAGATATCTTATGGTGCACCAACATCCAAAAAGCCTTACTCAACAAAATCTCTCTACTTCAATCCACAATTGAAGCCAAAAGAATCAGCCTATCAGCCACCGCCACCCCCTACACTCACACTATAAAACAGACCAATCTAAACTCCCAATCCGCCACACCTACCACCCAAAACAAAGCTTTCGAATTCTCCCCGGTCACTCCAGTAGAGGTCAAAGCTATAGTTAAAAGCCTCAAACTATCCAGATGCCAGGGAGACTCCTGCCCAGCATCTATCATAAAAGAAGGTGCCAAAGAATTTGCCCCTTTTATCTCTTCTTTCATAAATGCCTCCTTCGCCTCATGCTCAGTGCCTAAAAACTTAAAAGATGCCTGGGTTATGCCACTCATCAAAAAACCTAACCTGGATCCGAACATACCAACAAACTTCAGGCCCATAACCACTGTGCCTTTCCTACTAAAAATCTTAGACAAGGCAGCATAACAAATCCAGAATCATCTTGAGTCCAACAATCTCTTAGGCCTAAGACAATCGGGTTTCAGACCAAGACACGGGACAGAAACTGCCCTCCTGGATCTGAAAATCCAAATGGATGAAGCAAGAGATTCTGGCAAGCCTGCTCTTCTTCTCCTACTTGACCTATTGGCTGCGTTCGAGCTAGTCGACCACAGCATCCTCACCAATCACCTCACCACAGCCGCATCATTTTCCAGTAAGGCCGCCGCTTGGGTAAACTCCTTCCTAGTGGACAGATCCATGAGGGTCTTTTCCTCCTCTGCCTCAGCTGACCCCTCTCCTATCACATGCCGAGTCCCACAAGGTTCTTGCATCTCCCCACCTTTTACAACATCTTTACTAAGATTTTGTTCAACTACCTAGATGATCAAAGCGTCTCATACACAAACTATGCGGATGATATGCAAATACTGATCACTCTATCAGGCAGCTACCATGCCGACTCCTCACTGCTAAATGACATATATAGCAAAATTCAAGCCTGGGTGCCATCCATGGCCTTTGTCTCAATGATGACAAAACTGAGATCCTCCTCATTGGCTCCAAATCAAGACTCAACAAGCTAGGCCCACCATTGATGGCAACCACTTCAAAGTTGACAAGAAGCAAAGACTTTAGGTTTCTACCTAGACTCGACACTAACTCTCCAAAAACAAAACAAGGGCACCTCATCCTCCACAACTAAACGAATAAATGCCTGTATACCTTTCCTGAACACCGACAGTTGTCTTACTTTGGCAAGAGGCCTTATAATGTCCAAGCTGGACTATTCTTATACTCTCTACCTAGGCACCTGCCAGAGAAACTTGCATAAGTTACAAGTAATGAAAAATAATAATGCAGCCATCAACATTCCTCACTCCAATCACATTACTCAAACTCTACGCAACGCCAAATGGCTACCCATCCAAGACAGGATCATCTTCAGAAAGCTCATGATCACACACAAGTGCCTCAATAACTCAGCTCCCAAGTACCTCATGAACAAATTCTCTAGAAAAGAATCTTCCAGACCCGCCAGATCCGACCACTCTCACTGCCTAAACATTCCTAAATTCAAACTTATTAAATCCGGCGGTTCCAGCTTCCCAGTGTTTGCAGCCAAGACTTGGAATAAACAACCATCAGAATTTAGGACTGACCGGTATTCCTCTCGTTTTGGAACAAATAAAACCTGGCTCTTCCCCTCTAAAACTGATCACGCTATCTCCACATATCCCTGACCCTCTATCCTGCGACCCCTTGACATGACCTTAGCTCTATGACCTCAGCCTCAGCTAATTCTGCTCAGGCACCAGATCATCAGTGCATCTGTATATTCCTGTATATCATACTGTAAATTCTATGTTACTATAGCTCTTGTAATCTACTGTACATGTATGTAATGTTGCCCGTTGTATATTAATGTTTTGCACATTGTATATTTGTAACTATGTACTTAAGAAATGCGCCCAGTTACCCTTGGTTTGGCGCTATAATAAGCAAATAAAATAAACAAACAAAACAAACAAACGTTGTGCAATTTGATTTAAATATAAAACCTATAGACATAAAATGAAACCCTGCCGCATTGGAAGGTCCTCCTTTACTGCTGCTAACAGCATAATCCTTTAGTCTGGAACTCTAGCCCTCTGTATGCCCCTTGCCATGCTCCTACAGAAAATCCTGCCTGGGACTACCACTTCATATGCAAAATTCAAATGCCATAATAACTTTTGAACCTTCCTCAACTCCAACTTCCCGTTTACTAATCTCTCATGCAATAGCCGCAGCAACTCCTCTGTCTTCTCTGTGAGCAACCTGAAACCCATAGCCAATGAAGCCAACCCAAACCCCACGAAAGTCAATCTGGTGGATGGCTCCTCTGTCTTTTCTGATACTAGCGGAACAACAAAATCCTACATCAGGCCCTCAAATATATGCAGCATCCCGCCAAATTCCTGTTTATCGTCCAAAATGGTCCTGGTAATGCAGCGTCCAAAGAGATACAGTGCCCAAACTGCAAACAGATACAGTGCCCAAACTGCATTCCCAGCAGACGCGTCTAAAGAGATACAGTGCCCAAACTGCATTTCCAGGAGACGCGTCCAAAGAGATACAGTGCCCAAACTGCATTCGCAGCAGACGCGTCCAAAGAGATTCAGTGCCCAAACTGCATTCCAGCAGACGCGTCAAAAGAGATACAGTGCCCAAACTGCATTCCCAGCAGACGCGTCTAAAGAGATACAGTGCCCAAACTGCATTTCCAGGAGACGCGTCCAAAGAGATACAGTGCCCAAACTGCATTCCCAGCAGACGCGTCCAAAGAGATACAGTGCCCAAACTGCATTCCCAGCAGACGCGTCCAAAGAGATACAGTGCCCAACCTGCATTCCCAGCAGACGCGTCTAAAGAGATACAGTGCCCAAAGTGCATTTCCAGGAGACGCGTCCAAAGAGATACAGTGCCCAAACTGCATTTCCAGCAGACGCGTCCAAAGAGATACAGTGCCCAAACTGCATTCCCAGCAGACGCGTCCAAAGAGATACAGTGCCCAAACTGCATTCCCAGCAGACGCGTCTAAAGAGATACAGTGCCCAAACTGCATTTCCAGGAGACGCGTCCAAAGAGATACAGTGCCCAAACTGCATTCCCAGCAGACGCGTCCAAAGAGATACAGTGCCCAAACTGCATTCCCAGCAGACGCGTCCAAAGAGATACAGTGCCCAAACTGTATTCCCAGCAGACGCGTCCAAAGAGATACAGTGCCCAAACTGCATTTCCAGGAGACGCGTCCAAAGAGATACAGTGCCCAAACTGCATTCCCAGCAGACGCGTCCAAAGAGATACTGTGCCCAATCTGCATTTCCAGCACACAATACTTCTGACGATGTACCGATAACAATTTAAATGGTGTCATTAAGTCGCACTTTGACATTCTGATTGCTACCACCCAGTTCCTGACCAACTCAATGGCCTGAGTAATGTTGCTCTAGACCATCCCAACCTTCCTTTCTTAGCCTCCTTATTGATCTTCCTCTCACAACTCCAGAGTGCCGCTTCACTGACCATATTTTCTCAGCCTTTCTTCTCACCTCGGAACCTCTATCCTATCCTAAACTATTCTGAAAACCGTCCACCAAAACCTTTGCCCCTTCCTATCGGGATAAAACAGCAATATCTCCTTAAGGGTATGCCCCTAACTGGCTTAAGAATACTTTGGTTGCCTCTGCCCCTTTGATTAAATCCTGCCCCCCTTCCTCTGCCATTCCGTACTGCGTGACTGCATGTTTACCTCCACGCCTCAAGCATTGGTGCTGAATTGCCTAAAACACATCTCAATGAATGACCAGTAGACCATTGGCTGCAGTGCTGTAAATCTTGGCCACACGCCTGAATAGGTCGAATGGACCGGAAAGGTCTGGAACGGAAGAGGTAGGCCACTGGCCAAATGCCCTAACAGAGATGGCCTAGTAGGTGCCATCCTTTGCCACCACAGGTCCATGTCAAGCTCACCCCCCCACATTCAACCCCCCCGTATCCCCGCCCAAGGCTCCTCAATATAATTCAACTTTACCAAGCCATTGAAATTCACAGGCACCTTGCGTATAAACGTCCATATATCAGAATAGTGTGACACTTCTCTAAGGAATCTTTTCACAGTTCACACTACATAAATTAGAAAGACCAAAGCTCAGTTCTCAATAGTCATCTGGACTCTGCGCCTCTTACTCCTTTGACTCCCTCTTTGCATAACACTTCCCTATGCAGTAGCTTAAAAACTTCCACAAACTCCCCACTCCAAACCCTCTCCTGTGTGGAAAGCATCAAGCGTGCATCCAGCAGCGTTATTATCCCCATGTATGGAAAACTTTCTTCCTTTCACCTAATCCTCTGTCCCCCTGCCGTTTTCCCTCTTCCATCGGCTTTTCCTTTGTAGCCCCAACATCCACCACCATTCTCTTGCCCTCCTGACTGTTGCGTGCATGTCGGCATGCCACCCGTTTAACCCTAACCTCTTATGACCAATTTCTCCATCTTGCTTTCTACCATCACCCCTTCCATACGCATCCCAACATCACAACATGTTTTGGGAGGATAGCTCAAGGGCAGCGTGCTCGCCTTCGAAGCAAGACGACACGGAGCAACACAGATTCAATCCCCGGGTCCACCCTTAGAAACCTCTGGGTATTAAGCGCGTTATAAATAACCAATTATATCATATCATATCACCCCCATCTGACTTTCCAACATATCCTCTAGCAACCGGCACCCATTCCTTCTGACCTTTGGACCGCCCATGCCATTTCCCCAATGTGCTAACCACACTCTCTGTCATCACGCAGGGATTGAAACTAAGAATGGAGAAGCAGCAGCTAAAAGCCTCGCCTGGGTATCCAGCATTAACCCCTGAACAGAAGCTATCACTGAGGAACCAGGAGCTCGTACATAGCGTTCCACAAGCCTCCACATAAAATGCAAACCTATCATTTAGTCCATTATTTAGGACCCCTTATGCTTTAAAAGTCACATGGATCGGTCCTAATGTTCATGTATAGATTACCCAAACACACAGAGTTAAATTCACGCAGCTGTGTTTGGTGGGCATTAATTGGCTGGGGAGCCAAAAGTAGCTGCTGGCATCAAGCTAGCCAGGCTCTTCTAGGCTACAACCAGGAGCTAAATAACTCCCACCTCCATCAATGTTCCATACTGCTCGCCTGTCAGCAAGTAATAGGCCTCGCTACTTCCCTCGAGGCCCATTGTGGCATCAAGTCCCCCCTCACACCTTTGTCCATTAGCTTGGCTCCCACCAGACCCACCATTCACCTTTACACTTCACTTCCGTGCTCCTTCACCATCTGTGTCCAACTGTGCACTCTCTTGCTTCCTGGGCTCGTGAAACCTGTGATGACACACACACACACTGCTCCATGTGTCCCCTTGGACAACATCACAAGGGCCATGTGCCTTTTATTCCACCCCCAGTAAGTACCTACCCTGAAGCCTGCACACCCCATTCTACTCCCACCTGTTCATTAATCTCCCCTTTTCCCAACTATTCTCAACTTCTTCCCTAACCATTTAATCCTCCAACAACCTCTTCCCTCTCCCATGCCTTGTCAAAATTCCCCACTTCAAGCTACTGATGCCCACTTCTTACCCCAGGGAGAATCCACCCCTGTGCTCACTCCCCAAGGTGGACACCGTTCATGGATGCACCTCTCTGTGCTACACGCTCACTTGGTCCTGACCAACTTCAATTGTATTGCAAGGGTGAGATCCGCCGCCTATCGTCTTCTTCAGACATTGTCAGTGAGGATGTGCCCATTCTCACCCTGTCTTTGCCTCCTCCCGGGGGCACCAAATCCCTTCTCCCTACCACAACCAGGAGGCAATCTTGTCCTTGAACTCAGGCAATTGGAAGAGCGTCTTATATGCCAATATCGCACTGTAGCACATGGACTTAACACAGATCATGAATTATCTGTATTTTTGTGAAGCTATGTTAAGTAGACTAGTTACATATGTTGTGTTCCTGAATTCATGCTTGTAAAATTATTACTTGAATTGGAAATGGACCCTATCCATAACTGGTCATTTATGTTGCCCTGAACGGACGCACGGCAGTTTGGCCTTTACTCAACTGAATACTAATGGCGTTAGCCGCAAAGCCTCCCAGTACGCGGAGTCTCATAAGAAGGACCGATCCATCACGCTAATCAGAGTAAAGTATCACTCTAATCAATGAATTAATTCAGCCAGACTTTATAGGTAATAGTTTTCTTGTATTCCTTTGGTTTAGTATGCCCTTCACTCCTGCAATGACGTTTTCGTAATTCCCCCTAACCTTCAATTTTTACTATTGTGTTTCAAATATATCATTTGGGGGCTCCGTATCAACGGTCACCAATTATTTTTATACAATCACATGTCAAAACTATATGAACTCTACATGGCCTCCGAAGTGCTGATCACCTTGATGGGTTCCAACTTTTCCCAATTATACACCAAACATGGCCGCTCCTGGGAGGCGCACACCATGCTCTAGCATCGCGCTAAAGCTTTAACAACAGCAAATCCTTACCGCGCGCGGCTCCAGCTGCGGCATTCGAGCAGAAATGCTGGTAAGTGATGGTCTTTCACGTATGTCCCTGACACAGTCTATCAGGGGCTGTGGCTGCGCACGTGATAGTCTAGCCAACTCTAATTATATTAATTAGCATATGCTTTCTCCTTCTCTCCTTCACCATATCCCTCACTGTGGGTTTCTGCTTTCTGGCCTTCTACTCTAGGTCCCCTTCCCTGCCCAGTCAGCAAGGTAAAACATCTTGGGTTTTTCTCTCTGACTCTCTATGACAAACCAAGTTGCGGCTGAATGTCAAGCAGGCCACTATCAACTTAAGATCCTGAAGAAGGTCCTCCCTATGATACCTGAACCTCTTTGCCCTTCGGTAGTTGCAGCACTGGTCCTATCTCGCCTGGATTATTGTAATTCTCTGTACCTGGCCCAGCCGATCGGCCTGGTACAACGGCTGCAATGATTACAGTACCTGGTGGCTAGGCTGGCTACGGGCACCCCATATGGAGCTCACATTTATCTGGTGCTGTGCTCGCTTCATTGGCTGCCGGTAAACCAGCACATCAATTTTAAGGCTATGTGCATTGTCCGTAGGGCTATTAATGGCCGAGGGGCTGAATTTCTGCAGGCTAAATTCCTTCGTTACTACCCTGCACGGGATCCTCGCTCCTCTACCGCCGACCTCTTGGTCGTTCCGAAGTTTCGGCGGACCAGGATAGGTGGTCGAGCCTTTTCCATAGTTGCGGCTAACCTATGGGACGACCTGCCTTTTGGAATGAGGAAAATGTCTAATCATCTAGCTTTTAGTAGAGCACTGAAAACGACCCTCTTCTAGGCCTTTCTTGCTGCGGCTCATTAATGATGGTTCTGATCTCCCTCTCTAGTGCCATGAGGCCTTCGGGCGACCGCGTGCTGTATAAATGAATATAACATAACATAACCATATTGATGTGTCTTCTAATGGTTTTAAGATTTATTGACACTCAATTGAGTGCATCGAACTCACAACAGCATAAATATACATATGTGAAATTCAATACCCAAATTTTACAAATACTTTACTATTCTGTATGATTAGTAGCAAGTTTATCAAATCGGCTCAATAGTAATAGACATCAAAATGTTAACTATTGGTAAGTGGCGCGTAGTTTCTTGTCTTTAAATTTTATGCCAAATATGCGCACACTTATTAATGACAATTCCGATTATCATGTTCCTTCCTAGTGCCACGCACATCTCTCAAGGAATTCTAAGGTACATTATATCTCCGGGCATTCGGTATAAGCGCACATACATGACCAGTATTGGACTACGTGCCAATAATGCTGCCTCTCATGTGTTCTCCTTACCTTTTGTCGCACATGGCATCCACATCATAATGGAAATTCGACAACTTTGACCTGTCAACTAATATCCGTTTTTTATATGTAGCCGGTCAAGTGGCACAACGAGTAGAGCGCTCGCTTTGACACCCGTGCAGAGTCTGTTAACGCAGGTTCGAATCCCGGCGGGGCCAAACTCAGCCTTTCATCCTTCCGAGGTCGATAAATGAGCACCACACACCGTGGGTAATAATAAGCAGCGCTCGGATACCTGAGGGTTTGTAGCGCTATATAAAAGCCTAATTATTATTATTATTATATGTTCTTTGGTGCAATGTGTCTTTAATTGCTTTATGGACGATTACTTTTTCATTGGATTGGCTCACTATTGTTTTGTGTAAATCACCCATTGTGTCTTGGTTATATTGCCTGAATCACCACTTATGGTGCATGTATGTACTGTTAATGTATACTTGGCATGCAGCCTCAGAGGAAGAGCTTTACAGCTCGAAACACGTGTCAGGCTGCACTGTTCTCAATTAAATTGTGCAAAACATGCATTGATCTTTTTGCTTAAGTGCGCAGAGTGAAAGCAAACAACCCCTTTTCTGTACAGCAATTTCCTGTGGGTAACTTGGCAGGTTACCTACACCTTGCTTTTACCTGCAGCCCATCAACACAATAATTCCTCTCAGTCTTAGCGCTGGCTCTCAACAGTCCCCCTCTGCCAACCCTACTTTCTTCCACTGTGGACATGCCAAGCCTGGCCCTCGCAACTCCTCACCTCCCTTCCCTTGTTCCCACAATCCCTTTCTATTTTGACCCCTTTTGTGTCCCCTCTCACCTCTCCACTGAACCCTGCCCACTGGTCCTGACTAGTCAAAGCCTCTGTCCTATGCCCTGCCACTGACCCTTGTATTTCTCCTGCATGGGGAAACTCCCTGCATACCACTGGGGGTGTGGACCTTCCAAGTATGGCCATCCTCCCTCCCAGTTCCTCCCATCCTCCCACTCCAACCCCCATCACTGCACCGGGCAACAAGCCATCTCTGCTGGTCCAGCCAGGATAGGACTTCCCACCTTACCTGACCCCCACTGTTTCCCCCTTTTTGAAGGAAGCAGACCGACCTACTAGGGGTTGCTGTTTCCCCTTATCCGGGGTGACCTCTCCCACAAAAAGGGGCAAAAAGAGCCCACACCTCCCTGAGCCTGCCCTAGTTCCTGGCACATGGCAGCGAGCAAGCCAACACCGCTGCTGCGAGGGCCCCTTCCCAGATGCACCCAAGAGGCCAGCCTGCTCTCCTTGACCCTCAGGCAAAGCCGTTCCACCATCACAGCATGCTACCCCCTCATTCACACAACATATTTGAAAGTGCACAGCAGCTTCGGATTCAGAAACCAGCCTAAACTGCAGTGGGTTGTCAGGGTTTATAGACATTTTGGAGCTTGTGGTCTATGAGCATGTAACGTAAATGAATGATGCAAGATCCTTGTGTAAGGCTTTTACGCGTTAAGTGATGGACGAAACTCAACTTGCGTTTCTCCTACCTCCTTCCTCTTTGCCATACAAATGCTCCAGCATCTGCAGCGGTACGGATTCTCATGCCGACGCAGATGCTGGAGATCCCGGTGGTGTCCGCCAGCTTTATGCACAATCCATAATTATGGATGACTTTTATCTAGACTTCAAAACTCCAATGAAGCTCTTGTCAGGCATGCACTAAGGAGTTTAGCCTCTGAATTTGTGTTTACGGATGCAGCCCATGTTAAAAACTACATGCTGGTCTGAATCCTCACACCAAATGCTGACCCAAGTGATAGCTGGTGTTTGTCCTGTGAACTAGTGAAACCACGTAGATAATCTCGTCCCCTCCTCCCTTTCACCTTGTCTGTGGCAGGAGGTATTGCCACCATCCATTTTAGATAAACAGAGATGCTTTGAGCCCCATTCTTAACCCCTGACTTTAGAAAATGTTCTCCTTTGCAGATACTTCTATTTATTTTTTATTTTTGCATTTGTTGTACGCCCAAACCAAGGGGTATCACGGTGTAGTTACAGACATCTTAATTATGATTCAACAATTATCAAGGTACATACATATTCCAACAGTTACAGGACACATTTAATAATGTAGAGACATTGGTTGATTTGTACATTGATTGGTATTACTTAATCATGTTATTATTTACATCTTTAAGGGGTCATCGCTTAGAAAGTGTTTTGTCTAGGGCATCGGGTGACTAGACTGTTATCTAGGTATTCCTTATCTAAAACTGGTTGAACAACCAAGTTTTTTGAAGTTTTTGAAGCACTGGAGGGATTCCTCATTTTCGATGCTTATGGGAAGAACATTCCAGTGTTTAGTGGCCATGAATGGTAAGATACTTCCGCCAGCTCTGAAGCTTTTGAAGCGAGGGATCACAAGGATTGAGTTTTTATTAGATCTGAGCATTCTATTGAATTCTTTTTTAATTATTGAATTGTTATTGTAGATGGGTGCTTTCTTGGCCAGACGTTTTTTGGATAACACACAGAGCTTTGAAAATAATTCTAGCCTTAAAGGGTAACCAGTGGTTCTCCGTCCTGATGCTAGAAGTTAAAGACCTTTGCCTAACCCATGAGGGCAAAAAGAAAATGAGGAAAGTAACGTTACTGTGATGAATTCGACCATCCGCACATGGAGAGTGTGCTCGCCTGAGCTTTTTGATTTTTGTTTTTTTAAAAGATTGAGTTATGGGAGATCAACCACCGAAAAAAATATGTGGGGCCATTCCTAAACATATTTTTCATGCTCACGGCACATCAGAAAATAGTCATGTACTCTGGGAGGACACAGTTTACCAGTGCCACCCTACCCTGTCATGTGTAGCTGACACCTGAAAGATGTGGGTACATCAAAAGCCTCTGGCCATGGGCAGCCTGATTAGCATATCAAGGCCCCATGGATTTGCCTCGCCATTGTTACACCTTGCTGGTGGCAGTGAATACTGAAGAATGTTAATTAGGAGGCCTCAGGGAGGCCTGGGTGCAGGAAATGACAATGGAGACCAGAGACCAACACCTCTTTGTAATGCAATATGTGAACATGTGACTAACACCCCTCCTTGGTATGAAAGGGCAGTGAATGTCCTATCTGGAACCACTCCTTTCAGAGCAGGGAAATATGTGAATTGTAGGAGACTAAAGTCTGCCTGCAACCCCATACATCAAAGGAGGCCATGTTGTGACAAGCGCCACATAGGGCTCAGTTAATTAGGGAGACACTTTGATGTACAGCAGACAAGAAAATGGGTGGACTTAGAAGTATATATTGTCATCTTTCCCCTGTCTGTTGTCAAGTGCCCTGGTTCTGACCTGAAGCATCACTGAAGATTGTTCGTGGGGACCTAGGATTGGTTCAGTAAGGTTGGCTTAGCCTACACCAATCACTGGGGACCATTTGGATTTAAAAGAGAGCTGAGCCCCTCACTGATCAGATCATCTGAAGACTTCGCAAAAAGTAAGAAGAAGGACTCATTTGAATCTGTGCTGAAGGTACAGTCTACCTTACATCTTCTGCCAGTGAAGGAAGGCCAGGCGTTCCAAGAGGGAAGCAAATACCTCCCTAAACATCTCCCAGGGAAGAGAGTGAGATACCGGACTCAGAGGCTCCAGAACCGGTAGCCAGCAGCTCCAGAACCAGTACCCAGCCAGCACAAAGCATGCCCTGCTAGGTTCTGACAGCAAGCTTCCTAGGTGGGAAGTGCAGGAGAGTCTCTGGACAAAGGACAAGGCCATTGCCTGCAATCACTCTCCTGAGATTTGGGCCATCCGCCTTGAAAGGACACAGGCCCTGTGAAGAGGCTAGGAGGAGTGCCACATAAGCATCATCCAGCATCCATCTTTTCAAGGACAATTTCGAGACAGTCGAGTCCTCGAACCGCATCCGGCTGCACCGCTGACTGTTGTCATGCTGCATTCACCAGAGCCATCCAAGACGCCTCGACCAGCATTCTAGATCCGCCAACCAGCACAGAGACAACGATTCTTGGCCCGAGCCGCTGCACCGGACAGCCTGCAGATGTCTGTCCAGCCTCGCTTGCCGAACTGCCTGCCGCCTGGTACCAGCAGCTGTCTCCTGCCACTAACTCTCTCTCACGGCTGCAAAGCACCCTGGAACAGCCTTGATGCTGTCGAGCACCAAGAACTTCTTCAGCACCAGGTACATTTTGGTTCTGCCCCCCTTGTCCTTCTCCGAAGGCCCCTAGAGACAGTTACAACCCTTTGCCCCTTTGGTGTTGAAACCAAATAATCTTGAACTATGAGACTGATTACTTTACCAACTACCCTCCTGTCAGTATCCAGAGTGCATCCCTTTCCTTTGTGAAATTGTCTGTCCTCTGTGTTCCTTTACAGTGTGGGTTGTAATTGTAGTGTGCTAGAACTGTCTGTTGTAGTAATAATAAAGTATATATTTTTATACAATCTTCACTGGACAGTGCCTTTTATCATTGGGTAATAATTGTATTTTCGCTATGTTGCAACTAACCAATGATCCACGACCGTGCAGAGATAAGCCTGCCGTTCTGTCCACATTACCAAATTGGACAAGGAGGTCTTATAATTTACTTGTATTCCAATCTGTTCCGATCCCTTCTGGTGTACTAGAGATGTAGGGTTGATTGATGGTTTAGAAACCGATATTCATCCCTGGAACACTGGTGCCCCGGATGTTGATTTGTTACATCGGTGGCAAACGGTCGGATCATTTGGAGCCTTGCTCACAGCTTAGTCACCCAAAAATATAAGTACTGTTGCAGGCAACGTTTAGTCACTGCTAAGTAATAGTAATAGTCATGGGGCTTTACATGGAGACTATAAAAGGCATGACCAAGGATGTCCTGCGCAATTTATGTCAAGAAAGGGGACTTCCCCACAGCATTAAGGTTAGTAAACTTGAGTTGCTGACCAGCATCCAAGCTTGTGTAGAAGCGAGGGCAGTTGGGGAGAAGACCCCAGGGGACGGGCTAGGCCCCATGTACCCGAACAGACAAGACCTTCCGGAGGAGGTACATGATGAGGACGACCACATGAGCAGTGTTTCTCACCAATCATCCCACCGGGGGGCAAGTGTGGTTGCTCAACACTCAAGAGTGTCAGTGAGGACAGAGGCTAGTGCAGCATCCTGCAGGTCCCAGGCCTCAGCACAGTCTCTAAGCGGCCCAATGTTTTTTCCGGCTGTAAATGAGGTAGCCGCTAGGAAGCTCCTGCTTGAGGACAGAAGACTAGCACTAGAGGAACAGAAAAATCAGGGCAGAACAAGGTCACCATAGAGCTGTGCAAGCTGACGCTTGAAAAACAGAAAGAGGCCAACAGGTCCGCCTCTAGAAAGAACAGCATTAGTGGCTCAAACCAGAGTGCCCAGGAACAGCCCCAATGGCACATCCCCAAAGATATTTCTGACTGGTTTGAAGCGCCCGAGCTGGCATTCCAGCTGCAGGAGGTGAATGAGGTACTGTGGGGTGCAGCTCTGATGATGAGTCGCTTACTGACAACAGGGACTGATGCAATTCTTCAGTTAACTCCTGAGGAAGGCCCCGTTTATGAGAACATGAAGTGAGCACTCCTCAGGAAGTTCTGTAAACCCCCAGAACAGTATCTCAAGAGCTTCAGAGAGCTCCGGAAGAGAAATGGGCCGAAATTCGACGCATTCACACACTTGTCGTTGAAATATATGAGTGGGTGGGTGACTGGTAATACAGTTGATACATTTATAGGGATGTACAATTTGATTGTGTGTGAGCATGTGTTGAAAACATGTGAGGTTGACCTAAACCAGCATCTAGTAGACAAGACTATCACAGATCCTAGGGAGCTTGCAAAGGCAGCCAACAGGTTTGTGAGTGCTCAAGTCCAGAAAAAGGCTCAGGTGAGCACACCCAAAACGGAAGAGAAATCGACGGACAAAAAAGTAAACAAGGATGGGAAGGACAAAGGTCCAACCCAATCCTATTCAAAGTCAGGTCCCCAAAAGAGCAAAGGGAAACCCCCACACTCTAGTTCAGCCATGCACACCAAAAAGAAGAGCGTGGGCACCCCTAACACTGGGACACCTGTGTTCTCACCACCCAAAGGTTGTTTTGTGTGTAAGGAGCTGGGCCATAGGAAAGGGATCCTGCTTGCAAGGGCTTACCCAAGCAAGCCATAGTGAATGTTGGACTCGTGGAAGAGGCCATCATTAGTGTGGACCTCTTAGAGGAGGAATTCCACTAGGCCAGGGAGTGCCCGAATGTGGATTGATTACACTGAGTGGGAACGGTACCGGATCTCCAGAAGAGACCCCAGTTCCCAATAATACTCACCTCTGTTTACAGCACGTGTACATCAATGGACACAAAACGCCTGTGGTCTGAGACACCGCAGCTAGCGTCACCTCTGTCACCCAGCAGTGTTTACAGCCAGGCCAGTATATTGATGGGCCTGAGTTGTGCATAAGTGAATTTGATGGTAAGAGTATGTGCCCCTTGGCGATAGTAGAGTTCAGCTGGCGAGTTGAAACAACCCAGTGCTGTGTAGGGGTGAAAGACTCCTTCCCGGTCCCATGTCTGTTGGGTAATGATCTTCCTGATCCGGAAATAGTCTCAGCGGCTACATGATCGACGGCCAAAGAAAACGCCAGATTGAACACTCTGAAAGCCTTAGTGCCTGGAGTGCCTCAAGCGGGCTTGTGGAAGGAACGTCATGGCTGGTAGCCCTAGTCTAGTTCCAAAGACTACTGAGTTGCCTACTCCTGTGGGAGAGTGGCTAGTAACCACAGAGGACACTACATCAGTAGCAGGGGACGCCGTGACTTCAGAGTTGCCTGGTGCAGTGCAGGAACCTGAGGTGGAGGACCAGGTGGGTGCAGATCTGAAGGGTCTGCCCAAGCTGGATGAGTTCACATCAGCTGGGGCCCAGATCAGACAGACTTCTACACAGCCCAGAAAGAGTGTCCCACTCTGGCAGGTCTGCGGAAGCAGGCGGAGGAGCAGGCTAAGGGCGAGGTCCCTGGACTGTTCAAAGTGTACTGGGAGGATAGACTCCTGTACAGTGAGCCAAAGGATTCTGAGGGCGAGGACACCAGAAGGGTGGTGGTTCCCCAATGCCACAGAAAGTTCCTTTTGGATTTGGCTCAGCAAATTCCTTTAGCGGGTCACTTGGGAGTGACTAAGACATTGGACCGGTTGTCTGTGCACTTTTACTGGCCGCAGTCCGATCCTGCCCGACTTGTCAAGCTTCTGGCAAGTCAGGTGGTGCCACAAAGTTCCCCTTAATTCCACCAACCATGGTTGGGCTGCCTTTCAAGAGAATAGGCATGAATATTGTGGGTACCTTGGATCCTCAAACCAGCTCAGGGAACCAATATACCTTGGTGGTGGTGGACCACGCCACGAGATACCCTGAGGCTCTCCCTCTGAGGAGCATCAAAGCCCCTGTGGTTGTGAAGGCTCTGATTGGGATATTCTCCCGTGTTGGATTCCCCAAGAAAGTCATTTCTGACAGGGGATAAAACTTCATATCAGCATACTTGAAGGCCATGTGGGAAGAGTGTGGGGTCACCTACCGGTTCTCTACCTCCTTTCATCCACAAACCAATGGGCTTGTTGAGTGGTTCAACAAGACCCTAAAAGGCATGATAGGTGGCTTGGAAGAGCACCTGAGGAGAAAATGGGATATTCTCCTGCCATGCCTTCTGTTCACCTACAGGGCGGTGCCACAGAACAGAGTAGGCTTTAGCCCCTTTGAGCTTCTGTTTGCACACCCTGTACGAGGTGCCCTCAGTCTAGTGAAGAAGGGATGGGAAAGCAAACCCTCATCCCCGTCACGAAATGTAGTGAACTATGTTATGTATTCGACCTTCGGTCTAGAATAGCAAAGTACATGGATCAGTGAACAAAGAATCTAAAGGCCTGTCAGGAGCTGATGTAGCACTGGCACAGCCAGAAGGCCACAGTGACAGCCTATTCTCCAGGCCAGTGGGTGTGGATTTTGGAGCCTGTCAAAACCCGTGCCCTTCAGGACCGTGGACCGGGCCTTACAGTGTGCTGGAAAAAGTTAGGGAGGTGAATTTTCCCACTGATGTGAAAGGACCTACACAGATGTGCAGGGTTTTTCACATCAACTGGCTAAAACCCCATTATGGCCGGGATAACTTGGTCATGGCGTTAGTGAAAGATGGAGGGACTGAGGAGGAGACCAATCTCCTCCCAGACAACCTGCACACTGAAGCAACCGATAGGTCAGTTCAAGGTGTCAACCTTGCAATGGAACTGTCAGAACACCAACTGATAGACTGTTGCCGTTTACTGGGACAGTTTGAAGGTCTGTTTATCGCTGTCTCCCAGTCGCGCAGATTGGTGCACCCATGATGTGGACACTGGAGGCAGCTATCCGGTGAAGAGTAGAATTCACTGGATGTCCAATAAGGTCAGGGACACCATCAAGGAGCAAGTTTCCAAGATTTTGTCGCTAGGAGTGATAGAGCCATCCCACACCGCCTGGGCTAGTCCAGTGATACTGGTCGCTAACAAGACCGGTAGTGGGAAGACTGAGGTTCACTTTTGTGTGGACTACTGAGGGCTCATTTCTGTCACGAAGACAGATGCTCACCCCGTTCCTTGGGCAGATGAGCTGATTGACAAGCTTGGCACTGCCAAGTATAAAAGTACTTTTGACCTCACAGCAGGGAATTGGCAGGTCGGCTTGTCAGATGGAGCAAAAGAGAGTTTGGCATTCTCAACCCCGGATGGACATTATCTTTTCAGTGTGATGCCCTTCGGATTGAAGAATGCCTCTGCCACTTTTCAGAGGATTATTAACCAGGTTTTGTCCAAACTGGAAAACATTAGCTTCGCCTATCTAGATGACAATGCTGTGTTCAGCCACACCTGGGAGGATCCTCCATCAGACCTGAAACAAGTGCTTCAGGCGCTGCAGAATGCAGGCCTGACTATCAAGGCCACAAACTACCAGATAGCGCAGGGTACCATGACTAACCGAGGCCACCTGGTTGGTGGAGGTAACAAACAATCTCTTGAGGCAAAGGTACAGGCTGTAAAGGAGTGGGACATCCCCACCACAAAAACACAGGTCAGAGCCTCTCTAGGTCTCACTGGGTACTACCGGCCGTTCATCAGAGGGTATGGGACCATTGCCATGCCCCTGAATGATGCAACTTCCAAAAAGATGTCAAAGAAGGTAACTTGGACCCCGCCTGTCAAACCTCAATTCAGGATTAAAAGGATGGATTTTGCAGGGCCCCATTTCTGAAAGTGCTAGATTATGGTCAGGAATTCATTATCCAAACAGATACCTGTGATTTTGGGATTGGGGGATCAGAACTCAGAAGGGGTAGAGCAACTTCTCGCCTACATTAGCAGGTGGTTGACAAAAAGGGAAAGGAACTGGGCTGTCGCAGAAAAGAGGCATATGCAGTCTTCCTGCAACCCCCTACTTCAAAGGAAGCCCTTGTTGTGATCAAGCGCTGTTTGGGTCTCAGTTAATTAGGGAGGCACTTTGATGACTTTGATGTACAGCAGACAGGAAGATGGGTGGGACTTAGAAGTATATGTTGTCATCCTTCCCCTGTCTGTTTCCAAATGCCCTGGTTCTGACCTGAAGCATCACTGGAGATTGTTGGTGGGGACCCAGGATTGGTTCATTAAGGTGGGCTTAGCCTACACCAATCACTGGGGCCCATTTGGCTTTAAAAGAGGGCTGAGCCCCTCACTGATCAGATCATCTGAAGACTTTGCAAGGAGTAAGAAGAAGGACTCATTTGGACCCAACTGAAGGTACAGTCTACCTTACATCTTCCACCAGTGAAGGAAGGCCAGGAGTTCCAAGAGGGAAGCAAGATCCCTCCCCTAAACATCTCCCAGGGAACAGAGAGAGATACCAGACTCAGAGGACCCATCCAGCAGCTCCAGAACAGGTACGCAGCCAGCACACAGTTTGCCCTGCTAGGTTCTGACAGCAAGCTTCCTAGGTGGAAGTGCCAGAGAGTCTCTGAACAAGGGACAAGGCTGTTGCCTACAATCACTCTCCTGAGCTTTGGCCGTCTGCCTCGAAAGGACACAAGCCCTGCGAAGAAGCTAAGAGGAGTGCCACTCAAGCATCATCCAGTGGATATCTTTTAAAGGACAATTTTGAGACAGTCTAGTCCTAGAAACACATCCAGCTACACCGCTGACTTTTGTCATGCCGCAGACACCAGAGCATCCAAGACTCAGCGAGCACCATTCCAGATCCACCAACCAGCACAGAGACAACGATTTTTGGCCCTGAGCTGCTGCGCCAGACAGCCTGCAGATGTCAAGCCTTGCTTGCCGAGCTGATTGCCGCCTGGTACCAGCAGCTATGATATGGAATTTGTAACGCGCCTTTACACAAGTGTTTCAAGCTGTTCATTGCCACTAACTCTGTCTTACAGGCTGCAAAGGGCCCTGTAACCGCCTCAACACTGACTAGCACCAAGAACTTCTGCAGCACCAGGTACTCTGTGGTTCTGGCATTGTAATTCATGCTAGAGAAGGTAAGGAAAGGTGGAAACAACAGAGCAGAAGATGGTGGGGGAGGTAAGGAGAGTAGCACACAGGTGGTGTGGTGGCAGGACACCTAAATTCAGGAGAGGAGAAGAGGCAGCGGTGATGATGAGAAGACCAGGAGAGATGTGGAGAGGAGAAAGGTTGTGAGGGACAGAGGAAAGACATAGAGCACTGAGAATCCTCGAAGAGGAAAGGAAGGAGGAGAAGCTTGAGGAGGGAAAGGAAAAAGGTGAGATAATTAAGGAAGAGGAGGTTCCTGAAACAAGGGACAATAACCTGGCATAGAGGTCAAAATACAGGTTCAGAGTAGTCTTCTACCCCCACCATGGGGATTGGTAGTCTCAGTGTCCATTGCAATCTCAGCTAAAATGAAGAGAACTCTACACTTGGTCTAAATGACCCAAAGGGATGAAAAATATGAACTTTCAGACAAAAGCTGTTGTTAGGAAAGATTCTCTTTACTGCACCTTTCCTTCCATTTCTATGGAAACCCCAAACTTTTTGCTTTTATTTTTCAATCTGACCTGTACTTTTTGCAGTACAGTAAAGCCTTAAGCTTCACTGCACTGACCTTTGCTCACATGTTATGGGGGAACTGATATGTCATTAAGGCTATCAGCAATGGGGTGCATTTTTGTTTTGCCCTAGACTAACACAAGGATTTTTTGGTTACTCTAGATGTGCTTAAAAGATGGGCTGGTGGCAGCAGTGCCTTTCCTCACTTTTTGGGGAATTTTGTTTTAGCTTAACCGTGTTTACCACGTTTGGCTACTTACTGTGGCTACTGGTCAAACATGGCCGTGCCACGAGGTCTTTCGCCCATTATTTTTGCATCTTGTTGTTTAGCCTTCTTCCTGGCTTCAGAGACCAGAAAGATCCTTATAAGGACTTCCAGTGCCCGGGAAAGCAGCAGCTTTTGGCGGTCTACTGGAGGGCTTTGTGTGAGGCAGGATGTGGGCTGAGCCAGTCTGGCTCCAATACACATTATGGTTTCTGTGTGTCTGAATGGTATGCATGAGTGTTCCTGCCAGTGGACCTGATTGGACCGCTGTGGGTGTGTGTGTGTGCTAGTTCTGCCATTGGCTAGTGGAGTTTCGACTCCTACCTGGCTTTTAGCATAAGAGGGGCCCTGCATGTAAATCTCAGAGATCCTGGAAGAACCTGAAGGAGCCAAGAATCCGTCCAGCTGAGAAGACCCGCAAAGAAACCTGTAACCTGTCTGAAGGAGGCCTAGCAACCAACTTCTGCTGCAGTCCTGGTGGAGCCCTGTCTGTCTCGTGATCTCCAGTAGGCTGTGAAGGTGCTAGGACCCCAGGAGTGGAGGGACCATCCATTCCCGAAACCTACTCGGTGCCCAGCACAAAAACGCCTTCGCAGTGCCCGGGAATTGTCCTGTGGCTGACCAGCTTTTTTTGGCTACTGGGTTATTTTTGTTGCCGTTTGCTGCAGAATTTCGGCATCCTAGCACCAAGGGGACCTGAGAAGACCAGAAAGTCCGGCTGGGGCTACTAAGTCCTGCTGCATCACTGTGCGTAGCGTGTACAGTCCGAAACCTGCTTTTCCGACCCGCCTCCAGACCCGAGAAGGGTGCTGCATCATTTGTTTCTGCATTTCTTCATCAAATGATCCTAACCGGAGAATCACTCGAACCTGCAACCTGTGAAAAATCCAGGACCGCGGAATTCAGCAGGAAAAGCAAGCCAGGACACCCTTTTTTGTTCTGGAAAAACTTGGGAAGATTCTGAGTGAGGGGGGTAAGTTACTGAGCTTTTAACAAACCCTTCCACTCCATTATAAGTCAATGGACTTATAATAAGCTTTATTCTAACACTATTGGCTTGCAAGACATCTGACTGCTGGGGTAATTTTGGACACTTGTCTATATTGAACTCTGACTCTAAGAATTTATCACTGGACCTCAGAGACCCTATCTACATTTTTTCCTGCATCCTAAATTCTGTGTTATTGTATCCTGAACAATAGGGTACAAGGCCCCAGACAACTTAGGGTTGGACAATATTAGTTAGGGATCATCTCTGTGGACCTTTCTGTGTGTGATACTCACCTATTGATTCCCTTGCAGGAGTATTGTGGTTGGTATTATGCACTTGAACCTGTGACTGTATATATGTATTTTAGTTTGACGGTATTGGTTGATAGGTCTACCTGCTTGTATTCATTTTTCTTATAGTGTGTTTGGCCATAATTAAATAACTGTATTTTTATACATCCTAAGTGTAATTTGTGACTCCCATTGTGTGACTTCATTGTGGACCCTTTACACTCTCACCCCTCTGAAGAACCTAACCTAGACCGCCTGTCACTGCTATCTTAAACTGGTTTGGCTGCAGCTTCCCAGAGTTGTCCCTGTCACAGTATAGGTTGGCCTTCTCTACATCTGTCCACCAGGCCAGAGTATAGGAAATCAGTCTTAACAGCTGTCAATGCAAATCAACATTGAGTGACATAAGTAAGGTGACTGGTGCGCTCCCGACCTCTCGAGGTGTGGGGCCGGATGTAATGGCTTAATTAAACTCTCACTGGACCCCTGGCCTAATGCCCTACATATCCTTTTATCCCACATTGGTGGAACCAGTCAGATTCCTGTTTCATGGAGGGAAAGTACGATTCTACCCGTCCATAAAAAGGGAAGTTGGCAGGATCTATCAAATTATCGCATGCTAGCCATGCTTGATATTCCAGCCAAGATATTTATCAAGGTGCTGTTAAAAGAATTGAACCTGTGGATCTTTGAGAATCAGATCCTCCAGCCCAATCAGACTGGTTTTCACACAAAATCAAGTACTCTCCACAATTTGGTGATCTTGGTGTCATCTTAAGGATAAGCATGGGAAAGGCGACCACTACCAGTCTATGGAGCGTTGAAAGACTTCAGTGCAGCCTCCGACGCAGTCATGAGGAACAAACTGTGGAACACACTTGTTTCATGGAACATTCCTGATGGCCTGCTGTGCATGATAATATTACTGACACCACGGTTAGAGTGAGATTGGATGGCACGACGAGAGGCGTTAAGCAGGGATGTATTTTAGCCTCCACCCTGTTCACCCTATACCTTGCAGACCCGGCAGTGGTCACGAAGAGCATAGACATGGGTCCAGTTAAGCTAGGCTCCCTAAAGATACATTGGCTTGGATATGCAGATGACCTGCTGTTGTTAGACTATAGTCCATAGGGTTTAGAGTCCAAGTTGGAGATGCTGGGCAAATATGCGAGCGAAAATGGCCTGCGCATAAACATCAGTAAGACCAAAATTGTGACATTTATGGGCAAAACAAAATCCCCCCCCCAAAACAATCGCATGAGATGGAACATCAATGAGAATGAACTAGAAATAGCAGAATGCTATGATTATCTGGGGGTACATATCGACAACACACTGAGTTGGAGCTCGCAATGGGAGGAAACAATGACTAAGTGCATGAAAATGATGTGCGTGGAGTCATTTCATTGGGAACCAAGGCGGTAGGTAACTCTGTTAAGAGTATACTATTACTATACGCTGCCAGCATAGTACCGTGAATGTTATGGGTGTGGAGTATGGGGGGGCAAAACATAGCGTGGCACTTAGCAGGCTTGAGGCAAAAATACTCGGTATATCATTCAGAACGCCATAGAAGTCCTCTTATTAGAATGTGACATGATGGGGGCGTCAGACATAGTGGGGCACACACTCACCATGAGCTGTGAGAATGTGGAAATCGAAATAATATTGTACCTCCTATCGCATTGTTTGAATGTATGTTGGCCTACGCCAAGTTGTCTAAAAACATCGTGTAGAAAGATTCCGCGGCAAGGTCTTGACCTCAATGTATTGTGCAAATCGCCATCTTGGATTAAGCCGCCATTTTAGGTACTCTTGCAGTATGGAAGTCACCCTGAACAACAAAATGGAGGCCGAATGACATTTCGAGTGGGATTCTGGCCGTTGTGACCTTCGCACACATGAATAAAGTAATATGCCGCAGGCCACTTGTTGGGTCGCGAACTGAGACCTTGTCCTATCCCTGACCTATGTGTAAATGAACAACTGTATCAGCGGAACTGATCAAATTGCATACATTATGGGATTGACCTGGCAACGAACCCTAGGCCTGGTCCAAAGAATGGTTAACCCGCGAGGGGGTTGGCCAAGGCTGGATAAAAAGTATAAAAACCCGAGTATCCCAATGTACGGTCTCTCACACTAACACGGCGAACTACCGTTGATGGTTCGTTCTGTTACTCTGAGGGCCGAATAGCTATCCGTATGTCAATTGACTTTTGGTAATTTTTGTAACTTTGAATAAAGCGCTTTGTATGTCCTTTGTAACCTGTGTTGGTGTGTTTCCTTTGGGCTTCCCGGCCTCATATCAAATTTTCTGTTTCCACAAGAAGATGAGGTGATTGGAAGATGGTACCATGATGGGGAAAGCATTCCAAGCATAGAAAAAGATTAGCAGTCACGAAGGATTTGGAGTGCTCGGCAAAATGGGTGCCAAACACAGCAGATGGCTACAAGGACTTGAACAAGAACACAATACACAAACCCTAGACACGTTGAAAGGCGTGATTAAGAAATAAATACGCATTCATGGCAAGGAACACTATCTACAAACGCAAACAGCAGAGTAGCCATACAAAACTTGCTCGAGAGAAAAGTGACACCCGAGTGTATTGAGGCGTTCCCGGAGAGCGCCCCAGTAAGACACCTTCTGCTCTTTAAGTTTAGGGTATCAGAGCCCCTAGAGAGTACAGGCGGGAAACTAGGGAGTGTGCGAGAACATTTATGGTGTAGACTCTGGCGATCTTGACCTCGAATCCGCAGAGCATATTGTGTGCCATTGTCACAGTCTAGCAAAGCCCATGAAAGCACATAACAACACGACAGACAGTGATAACACGACGGCTGCTGGAAGCAAACGACTTAAACCTCATACATCATATGATCACATTGTATGTACTGTGTATGGAAGTGCTAAGCAACCCATCGAAGGTATTCTCAGAAGGAATTTTTAATGATGACAATGTGAAGAAGGTTTAGCGTGACTAAAATTGTGTCCTTTTTGTGTTTTTGAAATGTAACATGTCAAGCCACTGCGTGGCTGTATGCCTAGTATTATTAAATAAAGAGGGGGTGGTTGTGCAGACAGAGGAGAGCGACACCCTGACAAGTTCAACACATGTGAAGTTTCCCTTTTGAGGAAGTCACAAGCTCCAGGAAAAAGTGCTGGGAAACTTAAACCCGAAGGGTCTAAGGGCTTTCTGGTGCAGGCTGGCGCACTGGGGCCCTCAGGAAGCCTGGTTGCTTATTGCACGGGGAGGTCCCCATTACATTGGTTGCAGTTCTACCGATCCTATGTTGTGTTGGATAATGGAGACCCTTTACCTTAAGACACGGCTTCTCGTTCTCTGTTGCTCCCCAGCGTGACGTGTCCCCCACTGGTCTTGTCTCTCGCCACTGATTCTTAATGTATATATCACGCCGCTTCACAGCCTCCTCCTGGCTCAAGGGGCCTTTGTGTTCCAACATGATGGCGAGGACACCCGGATAGCCTAATAGCTGCAGGGCAGTCAAGCAGCTGACAACACATCTGAGCGTTGATGAAGTGTGGATGGAACTGAATTGACTTTGCCTCAACAAATCTTAAAACAGGGCTCTTATCTTGCCTCTGCTAGAATTGCTGCTCTTAGGACTGATGGCATATGTCCTCACTCTCCCATCGCCAGTAAGGCATTTTTGTTCAAGGCATGGCTAGAACCCTGGGTGCCTTTTTGGGATCCAGCTATCCTTGGATTCCAGGTGGATTTCATTTGCAGGTCCAGCAGCTTGTACTTCTGACAGCTGCGACCTTTGCCCTCTGAATGCCACTGAGCCCCTTTGGCAGGCGACTTTCTTGGCTCAAAGGTAGATTTGTGCAGCAGACTTTTTCTTAGTGCCTCTCAGCTGACACTATGTCCTATTTAGGTTCTTCCGATGCAGCTGCCAGAGGTAGTGACAGCGCCCGCGCGCGCACACAGACACACACAGATCACATGGTGGCCAGTATCAGTGATGCAGGGTTCAAAGCATGACCTTTATTTAAAGTATTATCAGTACTTTCTTCAACATTTGCTTGCTAAAACATGAGTGTTTCTGGAATAAGCTTGATCTGGAGAGCTCTCCTGGCATTCTCGCTTTTCACTCACAAGTACTCATCATACTGGGCTTCAGGTGGTAAGATGCTGCCATTCAAGTTCTGATATCCAGAGACTCTAGGTGCTTCATATATGGGGCTGTGCTATTCAGATACCACAGTCATGCATTGATTCTCAACAAGAAAAGGTGGTGTTACCCAACAGGTGCCTTCAAACATCTTCAGGTCCAGAGGATCTCCTTGGAGTTTCCCGTCAATCATGATCAGCGAGTGGCAGCTGGCCAAGGCCCCCAGCAGTGGCCCCCAGGGCAAGACTGCACCAGAGTTAAACCGGAACACGGTCTGAAAACTGAAACAAAGACAGCGGGGATCAAAGGGCAGGAGAGACAGAGGCACATGTTAATGTTAATGGATATTTGTACCGCACACTATCATCACTGGAGTGGTCCGCTGGCACTCTGGCGGCTCTGAAAAGGAAGGGGTGTGGGGGTGAGTTAGTGGGACCAATCGGGAAAAGTGCAAGAGAGCAGTGATGTGCTGTTGGCAGCTTCAGTTCGGTTAACACCGTTCGATGAGCTTAGGTGAGCTTTTCGGTTGGTAGCCGTTGTGTGCTGTTGTGTGAAGCTATGTGTCATTTGTTTTGTTGTTGCAGTGTAGTGATGTTTGGGTGGTTTGCTGTGCTTTAGGGTTGTGGTTGTGTTTGGTTAGAGTTTGAGAGGTGTACGCAGAGGGGTTAGATTGGTAGTGGGTTGGTTATTGGCCTTCCTATCTAGATGTGGTATATGCTAAATTTCAAATTCTTTCTAGATGTGGCACGTGAATATCTCCACATTTCTATCTAGATCCAGCACTGGCTAATATTCGCAATCCTGTCTAGATATGATGAAAGCCAATATTAACAATTATATCCAAATGTGGCACTAGCCAACATTCACCACCTGTCTAGATGAGACACAAACTAATATTGACAATCCTGTCTAGATGTGACGCAAGCCAGCATTCGCAATTCCATCTAAATGTGGCACTGGCAATATTCACAATCCAGTCTAGATGTGATGCAGGCTAATATTCACAATTATAACTAAATGTGGCACTTGCCAACAGTCACAATCTTATCTAGAGGCAACGCACGCCAACATTTACAATCCTGTCTAGATGTGACGCAAGCTAATAATCACAATTCTCTCCAAATGTGGCACTGGCTAATATTCGTAATTCTATCTAGATGTGGCACTGGCTAACATTTGCAGTCCTGTCTAGATGTGACGCGAGCTAATATTCACAATTCTATCTAAATATGGCAATGGCTAATATTCTCAATTCTATCTAGAAGCCAACGCAAGCCAACATTTACAATCCTTTCTAGATGTGACATGAGCTAGTAATCACAATTCTATCTAAATTTGGCAATGGCTAACATTAACAATCCTGTTTAGATGTGACGCAGGCTAATATGCACAGTTCTATCTAGTTGTTAAGCTGGTAAGAATTAATATCGTGGTCTGCTATGTTCTGAGGGTAGGTTGAGTGGCAGGGCTTCTGGAGTAGAGTGATTGCTCTACTTCCTACCCAGGACACACTTATTTTTAGATGTGATGCAGACTAATATTCCCAATTATATCTAAATGTGGCACTTGCTAACATTTACAATCCTGTCTAGAAGCGACTCAAGCCAACATTTACAATCCTGTCTAGATGTGATGCAGGCTAATATTCACAATTCTATCTAAATGTGGCAATGACCAACATTCACAATCTTGTCTGGATGTGACGCAAGCTAATATTCACAATTCTATCTAAATGTGGCAATGACTAACATTCACAATCCTGTCTAGATGTGATGTGAGCTAATATTCACAATTTTATCGTAATGTGGCAATGGCTAATATATGCAATTGTATCTAAATGTGGCACAGGCTAACATTTACAATCCTGTCTAGATCTGACGTGAGCTAATATTCACAACTCTATCTAAATGTGGCAATGGCTAATATTCGTAATTCTATCTAGATGTGGCACTGGCTAACATTTGCAGTCCTGTCTAGATGTGACGCGAGCTAGTATTCACAATTCTATCTAAATATGGCAATGGCTAATATTCTCAATTCTATCTAGAAGCAACGCAAGCCAACATTTACAATCCTTTCTAGATGTGACATGAGCTAGTAATCACAATTCTATCTAAATTTGGCAATGGCTAACATTAACAATCCTGTTTAGATGTGACGCAGGCTAATATGCACAGTTCTATCTAGTTGTTAAGCTGGTAAGAATTAATATCGTGGTCTGCTATGTTCTGAGGGTAGGTTGAGTGGCAGGGCTTCTGGAGTAGAGTGATTGCTCTACTTCCTACCCAGGACACACTTATTTTGATGGTTTCTGCTGGTTGACGGCTGATCGCTGGCCTCCCCTACTGACACCTGCAGCCACAGTTTGGATCTGTCAATGTAGGAGCTGCCATTTGCCTTGGGGCCCTTAGCCACAGGGGCTGCACAGGGATAGGGCTGCCCCGGGAGGCTGTGTTAAGAGAAACAATTAGACCAATTCGGATAGGAGGCGGGAGTGAGCAGGGAACAGGGCCAGGTCTGGAGGGGAAGAGGAGATTCAAATGTGCACGGCACGCAGAAAATACAAAATTAGCCCCTAAAACCAGCCAAAATGGACGGAGTGCTTTGGCAGGAACAGCCTTACCTTGGGAAAAAACCAGCAGAGTGCTAGAACCGAGGCCATACAGGGCCTAAAGCCTTGCAACACAGTGTTTGGTCGAGTGACCAATCAGGAAAGAGGGCAGGAGAGAACCGGGCTGGGTCTGGAGAGGAAGAGGAGATTCAAATGTGCACAGTGTGCAGAAAATACAAAATTAAACGCTAAAACCAGCCAAAATGGACAGAATGCCTTGGCAGGCACGTTCTTACCTTGGGAAGAACCCGCAGATTTGGTAGCTCTGACCTTGTCAGAGGGTATGGGAGCCCTCTCAGCCTGGGGAAGGAGGACTTCTGGGGAAAGCCAGAGGCATTGGTCCCCCACAGGGAAAAGGTGGCAGTTAGGAGGGCCCAGTTCTTGTCCCCTCCCTAAGTGCCTGGATGTACTTGGGCAGTACCACTTTTAATCACCTCAAGCATCTGTACATCAACTTTCCTGGTGGAGATTTTCATCAAAATGGCAGCCCACCGGTGTCTCCAGGCAGACAGCTTCAATTAAAAGATCTACACCAAGGAGAGGGAGAATCGCTAGGCAGAGAAGCGAAGATCATACTTGACAGTAAGGAACACTACGTGCCACCACCCAGCATGAGCACACGCAGCGAGGGAGCCACTGCGGTGCAACTCCCTGATAAGAACTAGCAGTGAGCGAAATTTTCGCCATCGAAACAAAAAAAGCACACTGGAATCCGCTTCCACCCGTTTTGCCCAGTTCTGTGCGATTTCGCATGGAGTTTGGTGTTTGGTTCACCAGTTAGCTTCGTTAAGTGTGACGAGAAAATTCGCAAAGGTCTTTTTTTTCAGTCTGTGCTAATTTCATGGAGCGACACTAGAAACTATGTGCAGTTTTTCAATTTGTTATAGGTTCACGCAGTGTCACCAGAGACTGTTATGCTCACCTGATCTCTGCGGAGGCGTTGGAGCACGGTTGCAGCCCTCCCTGAACTTGAATAACCCCCTTCAGGCCTCTCCCTCAGTAGAAAATTTGTGAGCAGTGGTACATGGTGATACTGCTCCTGCATGGAGATAACAGTGTCTGAGTGCACCAATCTATGATTGTTGTACCTCTCGAACCCTTTACCCCAAAGTATTGTTTCTGTGAGCATACGCCGGCCCATAAAGCTCAACTGTGAATTATGGAAGATAAGCTCTCCGTCCTGCTACTTCTGGCAGGGGCGCGTCAAATGGGATCTAGTTCCTTCACTGATCCCTGATGAGGATTAGTCCAGTCCAGCTGCGACTATGCTTCTCCTTATGATTGGTAAGTCTTTCTTGAGCTCTTGTGATGCTGTTCGTTCTGTTTAATGTCTTTATATGTTGCTCCTATTTATGCCCGCAATAATGTCTCTCTTCTGTTTTCTTCCCTTAGATGGAAATGCGGCCTCAATGCAGCTGTGAGACGCGAGACGCGCCGGATGGAAGATGGATGCTACCGCAATGTTCGACAGCAGGTAAGTGATGGTTTAAGGAAAAGCACGAAGTATGGCGAAGCACAACCTTAAACTGACTGTTTTTTTTAATGTCTAACCTTGTCTTCTGTTTTTCCTTGCAGGCGCTGCTGTCGACGATGGAGCGTGTCATGCTGCGGTGCCAAGATGAAGATTTCGGCATTCCAGAAAGTGTAAAGATGAATACTTGGTTCGCCAAAGAGATGTACAGGTAAGAACAGCTTCCCCCAGTTGGTAAGTATGCTGGCAGGAAGCAGGATGTCCAGGAAGCAGGATCTTCAAAGGTAAGTCTGACCTCAGGTGACGGTGAGCGTTACGCTGCTTGCAAGTGCAGAATAACGCGAAGCGTCTGTCTTGAGGATTGGGCAGCTTATATAGCTGAGATCGTGGGCACGCCCATTAGGGCTGGTTTACCAGCCACACCCTGCCACTCCTAGAGAGTGAGCACGTGCAAAGGCAATCCATTAGCAGCCACACCCAAGAATACACTTGGGGCTGCTTAATGGATGGAATGTTCAAGGTTAATGCATCCTGCTTAATGGATGGAATGTTCAAGGTTAATGCATCTGAAGTGCTATGTCCATAATAAAAGCTTTTTGGTGTTAAATGGATGTTCTTGTTTACTTTTGTTCATGAGCCTGGACAGCCCCTGCATGCCTGTGCCCCTGACTTCATGACCAAGACAGCGCTCCCCCTTAAGGCCTCTCTCAAGGGTGGATCTCCTCCCGGGCCTGGTTTGGTGGGATTATTGTGATGGAACTGTCTGATTAAACGCAGAGCATGGACGTGTTCACTGGGTTCCCAAGTTCGGTCTTGTTTGTTTGTTTGTTTGTTTATTTGATAATGCGCACCAAACCCTCGGGTAGCTGGCCGCAACAGTTACAAGAGTATTTTAGACTTAGTTACAGCATGTCATTACATAGGAATAGAACAATTTACAGTGCATAAGAAACAATTTACAATTTACAATGCATACAATTTAGGTACGGGGTACATAATACGCAATAGAACGATGGGGGCAGTGGTATGGTACACGCCGTGTCATGCAAATGGTTCAAAGATAGAATCACAGGTGGGTGAACAATATCTAGGTGTCCTTGGTGTGAAGCCAATTTAATAGGTTATGTCTGAATCTCGGGTATGGTTGTTCCACTCTTAGGGCAGCACGGAGTGCATTCCAGGAGACAGCAGCTTTAACTGGGAAGCTAGCTCCCCCTGCTTTAGAAAGTTTGAATCTTGGGATTTCTAGGCAGAGGTGGTTGGATGATCTGGTGTGATGAGTTGAGGCTTTTCTGGTCAGTCTGGCAGAGAGAGAGGGTGGTGCAGCATTGTTGAGGCATTTCAAGGTGAGGGATGCCATTTTGAGGTGAATCCTATCACTAATTGAGGTTTGTAACCTTTCCAGTCAATTAGGTAATACAATTTTGATCGAACCACCTTGGAGTCCAGGATGGATTTGACTTCATATTCTGGTTCTCCATCTATTACTTCGGATCTGGCGGAGAACTAAGCCGTGTATAGGATCTCATTGGTTTGAGGAGAGAGACATGAAATACGGGGTGAATTTTCATGTGAGATGATAACGCCAATTTCATGGCGACAGGATTGATTATGGACTTTATAATATAGGGGCCAAGGTATCTTGGGCAGAGAGCTCTTGGCCCCTTCAGGGGAATATACTTGGATGCTAACCACACCTTTTCTCCAATCTGGTAGGCGGTAGCTTCCTTACGATGTCGATCACCAAACAGTTTTTGTCTTTCCTTAGCCTTGGTCAGATGCTCTGTCGCCTCCTTAAGAACGTGAGTGATGGTTTTATGCAAGCTTTTTATGGCTGGCATTTCCAGGGTATTGGTTGGATCAAATACTGATGTCCTCGGATGTGTTCCATGCACAGTGTAGAATGGAGTTTGCCCTGTGCTTGTGTGAACTGAGTTGTATGCATACTCAGCTACCCAGAATATATTTTTCCAAAAATCCTCGGACTGTTGCAACATACACCTGAGATATTGCTCTAAAGTTTGTTTGGTTCGTTCAGTTTGCCCATCAGTTTGAGGGGTGATGGCTTGTGGACAACCGGAGATCAATTTTGGCAATCGTACAACACTTTCTCCAAAAGGCAGAAACAAATTGAGTTCCGCGATCAGATACTTATATTGATGGAAATTCATGCATCGAACAATTTGCTCTAGGAACACAGAAAGAGAGAGTTGACAGCAGGTTGGGAGTCCTTCAGAGGATGAAATGGGCCATTTGAGATAAATATTCACAACGACTAATAGGTGTTGTATCTATTGCAGGGTGGAAGATCTGTGATGAATCTCATCGACAGGGTATGCCAAGGTGCTGGCAGTACTGTTAGGGGATGTAGTAAGCCAGCGGGTTCTGTTTCTGAGACTTGTGTTGGCACAGACACCGCAGGTTTCAATAAATTGGGCAATGTCTTTTCGCCAGGTTGGCCACCAGTAGTTTTGTGTTACCTTAGCCTGAGTTTTGGCTGTTCCTGGGTGTCCTTCCACTAATGAATCGTGGTAATTTGTGACGATTTGCTTTTGCAGTTCTTGGTCTTGGACATATAATCGTCCTTGAAAATACGGTAAATTGTCTTTGATGGTGTACTGGTCACTTTTTAACAGCCATTCCTGTTGTGTTGATTGATCCATCAGGGATTGCAAACTGGTTCTTGGGTCATCCACACATGTGGAGGCAGCTATTCTGGTTTGAATTCTTTCCTCAGGAATTATGGCTATGGGGTCGGATGCTGTAAAAGCCTCTTTTTCTTCACTCATGCGTGATAGAGCGTCTGCTTTCCCATTGCGTACTCCAGGTCTATAAGTGATAATAAAATCCTATTTCGCGAAAAAGAGAGCCCAACGAAGTTGACGCGTGGATTGTGCTTTGGCGGTTTTCAAGTATTGCAAGTTACGGTGGTCCGTGAGGACAGTGACCTTATGTCTCGCCCCAAGAAGGTAATGTCTCCAGGCCTTGAATGCTGCTTTAATCGCCAGTAATTCCTTATCTGTGATTGCGTGGTTCAACTCGGGGGCTGAAAATTTGCAGGACCAGAATGCAACAGGGGGTGTAGTTGTCCTGTTTCAGGGTCTCGTTGTGACAATACTGCTCCCATGGCTATTTTTGAAGCATCTGTCTCAACTATGTAAGGTAGGTCTGGTCGTGGGTGTTGAAGGACTGGTGCTGTAGTGAATGCTAGTTTCAACTTCTGGAAGGCTTCTTCAGCTTCTGTCGACCAATGGAACTTTTGATTTTTCTTTAACAAGGAGGTAATTGGATGTACAATTTGTGAAAACCCAGGTATAAACCGACAGTAAAAGTTGGTGAATCCAAGCATGCTTTGTACTCCTTTCGTGCATGTTGGTGAGAGCCATTGGAGGATTGCATCCACCTTTCGTGTATCCATATGTAGGCCTTGTGGTGTAAGCATGAAACCGAGAAACTCGACCTCGGTTACATGGAAAAAACATTTTTCCAACTTGGTACAATTGGTATGGTCGAAGCTTCTCTAAAACTGCCCGGACATAGCCTACATGTTCTTCCATGGACTTTGAGTAGATAAGAATGTCGTCAATGTAAACAAGAGCGCAAACGTCCAGTAGTTCACAGAGTACATCATTCATAAAGAATTGGAATGCTGCGGGGGCATTGCATAGCCCGAAGGGCATGACCCGGTATTCAAAGAGGCCGTACTTCGTGCGGAAGGCCGTTTTCCACTCGTCTCCCTCTTTTGCTCTTACAATCTTAAATCCAGTTTTGTGTAGATTTGAGCATGTTTCACTTTTTCCAGGAGCTCTGGTATAAGTGGTAAAGGATATTGATTTTTTACTGTGATCTGATTGATGGCTCTATAGTCGATGCAAGTTCTAAAGTCCCCCTCCTTTTTAGTCATGAAGAATAAGGGCGAGGAGGCAGGTGACTTGGACGGGCAAATGAAACCGTTCGCCAGGTACTGATCCAGGTAAGTTCTAAAATGCTGATTTTCCTGTTCTGTCAGAGCGTAAATTCGGCTGCAAGGGATCTGGGCTCTGGGTACAAGATCTATTTGACAATCGTAGGGTCTGTGCGGGGGCAGAATATTTGCTTGCTCTTTTTTGAAGACATCCTGGTAACCTTGGTATTCAAGCCGTATGGAGCTGATGAGGTCCAACACGATTCCTTTCTTCGGTTTCAGATTGGTGTCATCTTTTTTGTAACATGTGTCGGCACAATCATGAGGAAATGTCAGAACTCATTTTGCCAGTGCGATCCCATATGTTTCCACAGGCTGCGATATCATCTGGATGAGGAGCACCGATGAGATCGAAAGTAATGTCCTCTTGATGCCGTCCTGACACAGAAGCTTGATTTCTCGGTGTATTGTGTCACTGGGCTGGATGATAGCTGAGAACCATCCACAGCAGTGACGTTTTCCGATTTCTGCTTCAGTCGGAGAGGAAGGCCGATTCGGAGAGCCAAATCTTGGTCAATGTAGTTACCCACAGCTCCACAATCAATATATGCCTCCAAGGCATGCATTTTTGATGGTTGCTTGTGATTCACCAAAAGCACTGGAAGGAGTAGATGTGAGGTCTGTACGGATTCCTTTTTCATGCTCGACAAGAGGACCCCTACACTTGCCGGGCATTGGCGTTTCCCGAGTTCTGTTCTTCTTCTCATCAGTTTTGTCTGTTCCCCACCGTTTTCTTGGGTGGGTTTACCGGCAGTCACGGAGGAAGTGACCTGCTTGTCCACACTATAAGCAAAGCTGTTGTTGTCTCTTTTTTCCCTTTCTGCTTTGGTAAGGGGACTTTGTAATCCACCAATTTGCATTGGCTCAGACTGTTCATGTGGTTTAGTCTGATTCTCAGAATGTCGTATGTAAACTGACCGCCCCTCTGATCTAGCTTGATCCATTTTCTGATTCTGCAACCTATGATTGAGTTGCACCATCAGGTCTATGTAGTCCGCACACCTCTCAGCGGGATTCACCACTTGCGCCAACACAGCCTTAAGTTCTCCACGTAACCCTAGGTAAAAGAGTGTAGTCCTCTTCTCTTCTGGCAAGTTGGTCTGGGCTATCAGACAATTGAAGGTTGCAATATAGGTTATTAGATCTTGACTCCCTTGTCTGAGTGACAACAACCCGTTGTCCAGAGCTTGTCCTTAAGTATGACGGCCAAACAATTTCTCGATCTCATGTTGGAAATTCCCAAAGTTATGGAGTAAAGGGTCATCTTGATTTACCAAAGATATAGGCCAGTCCGCCGCACTACCTCATAAATAAGAGAGTACAAATGCCACTTTGGCTTGGTCATTAGGAAAGGCTCCTGTCTCACAAAAGATGACGGCGACATTGGTTATAAATACAGCAAAGTTGTTGGTCGCGATGAACATTCGGAGGGCTAGAGGAACTGCTCCTGGAAGAACCACCTTAAACCGGTGTTGATTGTTGTGGTGTGGATGAATGAGAAGAATGGGTCACTCCAGGCAGTGTAACCCGTCCTGCTTGTGCTTGTAGCATTTGTCTTGCCAATTTGTCAGTTGTTTCTCAAGTTGCAATAAGTTCCCTCCATAATTCATTGGTTTCCTGTCTTGAAGCATGTACTTCAGCCTGTAATTCCCCTGGTAAGAGGGCTAACTGATTTGTTTCTTAAGTATCCATAACGCCCAGGTAGAGAGTATTAGAGGCTGCGTGTTCTGTTACACTCACCTGGTCTCTGCAGAGGTGTTGGGGCACGGTTGCAGCCCTCCCTGAACTTGAATAACCCCCTTCAGGCCTCTCCCTCAGTAGAAAAGCTGTGAGCAGTGGTATGTGGTGATACTGCTCCTGCATGGAGATACTAGTGTGTGAGTGCACCAATCTTTGATTGTTGTTCCTCTCGAACCCTTTACCCCATAGTACGGTTTCTGTGAGCATACACCGGTCCATAAAGCTCACCTGTGAATTATGGAAGGTAAGCTCTCCATCCTGCTACTTCTGGAAGGGGCGCGTTGAATGGGATCTAGTTCCTTCACTGACCCCTGATAAGGATTAATCAAGTCCAGCTGTGACTATGCTTCTCCTTATGATTGGTAAGTCTTTCTTGAGCTCTTGTGATGCTGTTCGTTCTGTTTAATGTCTTTATATGTTGCTCCTATTTATGCCAGCAATAATGTCTCTCTCCTGTTTTCTTCCCTTAGATGGAAATGCGGCCTCAATGCAGCTGTGAGACGTGAGACGCGGCCGGATGGGAGATGGATGCTACTGCAATGTTCGACAGCAGGTAAGCGAATGGTTTAAGGAAAAGCACGAAGTATGGTGAAGCGCAACCTTAAACGGACAGTTTTTTCGATGTCTAACCTTGTCTTCTGTTTTCCTTGCAGGTGCTGCTGTCGACGATGGAGCGTGTCGGGCTGCGGTGCCAAGATGAAGATTTCGGCGTTCCGGAAAGTGTAAAGATGAATACTTGGTTTGTCGAAGAGATGTACAGGTAAGAACAGCTTCCCCCAGTTGGTAAGTATGCTTGCAGGAAGCAGGATGTCCAGGAAGCAGGATCTTCAAAGGTAAGTCTGACCTCAGGCGACAGTGAGTGTTATGCTGCTTGCAAGTGCAGAATAACGCGAAGTGTCTGTCTTGAGGATTGGGGCAGCTTATATACCTGAGATCGTGGGCAGGCCCATTAGGGCCGGCTCACCAGCCACAACCCTGCCACTCCTAGAGAGTGAGCATTGTGCAAAGGCAGTCCATTAGCACACACCGAAGAATACACTTGTGGCTGCTTAATGGATGAAATTTTCAAGGTTAATGCATCCTGTTAAATGATGGAATGTTCAAGGTTAATGCATCTGAAGTGCCATGTCCATAATAAAAGCTTTTTGGTGTTAAATGATCTTGTTTACTTTTGTTCATGAGCCTGGTGCCAAAGACACCAGGACAGTGTCCACCCAGGTCTCCTGTGCATGCGACCCCTGACTTCATGACCATGACAGAGACTTTGTGCAGGTCTTTTTATGATCTGTGCTAGGTTTATGACACGAGAAACTTTAAGTTCTTTTTTTTCCGATCCATACTAGTTTTGGGCAGCAGCACATGAAACTTTGTGCAGTTTTCCATGATGTAAGCTAGTTTCACGCAGCAGCAACACGAAAAACACCTCCATATCATCTTGATTTCATCCCAACACCCTTTTCAGCCCCTCTTTCCACCACCAAATAACCCCAAATATGTTTTCCAGACTTTTTCCGAACCGCGCTTTCCACAGACACCGGCAGCTACCCGCGGAACCAACATGGGGAACGTTTCAAAAAAATATGATGCACCTCACGCTTTTCACCATCCAATGAGCGGGTGAGTCTGATGTTTGCGGACATCACGCCTGATTGGCCCAGTGGGGTATCCACAGACTGAATCAGGAAATGAGTCCGCATACCAGACCCAGATATCACAAATTCTTTTTACCTGCTTTCTGGCAGTTTAAAAAAAAATATTGAACGGATTACATCAAATTTACAAAAGCACGCTTTCGGGACCAAGCCACAAATATGGTGAAAATCCGTCTAGCAGCTGTAGGATTGAACAAATCATGTTTTCCATTGCATTTATGAAGATTTCCATACATTTTGGGACCCCCTCTATAACTTTGCCCCCCCTGGACAAAACCGCACCAAACTTCACAGAATCACTCAGAGGGTGCTATATACTTTGTAGAGTTTGGTGAGTATTCGTCCAGGGGGGGCGAAGTTATAAGCCGCCCAAAAAGTGTTATTTCTATGAATTGAGCAACTTAACCATAACGACACGGGTGCTACAGCAGGCGGTGTAATATACACACAGCACACCACTTCTTGCTCGCCAATAGTCAAATATCACTAGGCAGTGGCTACTGGAGTGTGCACATTATGCACCACAGCATGCATTCATGTGGTGGTAGATGGGTGACTTGCATATTCAGAGACCAAGAGCAGGGGTCGTTTCTGATTTCTTAATTCAATGGTATATTCAAGTTGGGTCTAGTTGCTGTGGAGGAGGGGCAGATGTTGAACATCACTATCTTATGTAAAGATCACCATCCACAAGCCTGTAAAGTCCCAGTTTGCATTTCAGATGAGGATGACTGCATGCATTTAACGAGATTTTTTTAAAAAAAGCTTTGGTTGCAGGAGGAACTGCAGCCTTGAGAGCTGGAGATAAATCTTGCATTGTTAAGAATGCAGACTCTTGGGGCATCTCATCCACTTCACATATTGATGGGAATGTACTTAATCTACCTGCCTCCAAGGAACCCTGCTAATGACTCGTGGAAGCCTTGCTAACCCATCATGGCTCCTCAGTGAACAATGCTGTGGGCAGCTTTATGTGTGTCTTCCCTTCCTGTGAGGGTGGGGACATGGGGAGCTATGGAGTAATCTCTCGCTCTCTCTCTGAGGCCCGTGGGGCAACTCTCTTTCAGAAGCATCACAAATACACCTCTGAAGGCGTTCCTTTATGAAATGGCTCAAATGATCTTGCCTCCTGTAAAACAAACCCTCCAGTGAGACTTGTAAATAGCAAACACCTACTTTCTCCTCTGCGGGTAGGGGATACGCCCCACCACTATTTCTCTAGAACCCCTATCCAGAAATACACGTTTATAGAGCTCTTTGAGAGTCAGTAGGTCAGTCTTCAACACATAATGTTGTCTGTTCCTTTCCTGAGCCCTCACTCATGCCCACCTCTGTTGGCTAGGCCCTCACAAGGAACCTCACGCACTAGTCATTTGCCCACATGATGACAGTGTTCCTGTTATTATGTGAATTGATTCTCCCCTTGTAAGCCATGTTAGAAACAGCAGTGCTTCATGTATCCACATGTTAAGGGCTGTTCTTCCTATCTTTGACATCTGGAACCAGAAGAGAGAGCTGAGTGAGTGACAGAAAGCAGACGAGAGTCTGAATGCATGTGAGCAGGGGTTAGGGGGAATCAAGGATATGCACCAGAAACCGGGCCGAGAGAACACAGTGGAACAGGGAGAGTTCGGGAAGAGCAACCACAGAGTCAACGGGACAGGAACCAGAGTGCAATGATTAAGCCGCCCGTCGTCACCTGGCTGGACAGGAACCAGAGCGCAATGATTAAGCCGCCCCTCGTCACCTGGCTGGACAGGAACCAGAGCACAATAATTAAGCCGCCGCTCGTCACCTGGCTGGGCAGGAACCAGAGCGCAATGATTAAGCCGCCCTCATCTCCTGGCCGGGCAGCAAACAGAGTGCAATGATTAAGACGCCCCTCGTCACCTGGCTGGACAGAAACCAGAGTGCAATGATTAAGCCGCCCTCATCTCCTGGCTGGGCAGGAACCAGAGTGCAATGATTAAGCCGCCCCTCGTCACCTGGCTGGACAGGAACCAGAGTGCAATGATTAAGCCGCCCTCATCTCCTGGCTGGGCAGGAACCAGAGTGCAATGATTAAGCCGCCCCTCGTCACCTGGCTGGCAGGAACCAGAGTGCAATGATTAAGCCGCCCTCGTCACCTGGCTGGGCAGGAACCAGAGTGCAATGATTAAGCTGCCCCTCGTCACCTGGCTGGGCAGGAACCAGAGTGCAATGATTAAGCTGCCCCTCGTCACCTGGCTGGGCAGGAACCAGAGTGCAATGATTAAGCCGCCCTCATCTCCTGGCTGGGCAGGAACCAGAGTGCAATGATTAAGCCGCCCCTCGTCACCTGGCTGGACAGGAACCAGAGTGCAATGATTAAGCCGCCCCTCGTCACCTGGCTGGGCAGGAACCAGAGTGCAATGATTAAGCCGCCCTCATCACCTGGCTGGGCAGGAACCAGAGTGCAATGATTAAGCCGCCCCTCGTCACCTGGCTGGGCAGGAACCAGAGTGCAATGATTAAGCCGCCCCTCATCTCCTGGCTGGGCAGGAACCAGAGTGCAATGATTAAGCCGCCCCTCGTCACCTGGCTGGGCAGGAACCAGAGTGCAATGATTAAGCCGCCCCTCATCACCTGGCTGGGCAGGAACCAGAGTGCAATGATTAAGCTGCCCCTCGTCACCTGGCTGGGCAGGAACCAGAGTGCAATGATTAAGCTGCCCCTCATCACCTAGCTGGGTAGGAACCAGAGGGCAATGATAAAGCTGCCCCTCGTCACCTGGCTGGACAGAAGCAGGAGTGCAATGATTAAGCTGTCCCTCGTCACCTGGTCGGGCAGGATCTAGAGTGCAATTATTAAGCTGCCCCTCGTCACCTGGCCGGTCAGGAGCCAGAGTGCAATGATTAAGCTGCCCCTTGTCACCTGGCCGGGCATGAACCAGACTGCAATGATTAAGCTGCCCCTCGTCACCTGGCCGTGCAGGAACCAGAGTGCAATGATTAAGCTGCCCCTCGTCACCTGGTCGGGCAGGAGCCAGAGTGCAATGATTAAGCTGCCCCTCGTCACCTGGCCGGGCAGGAACCAGAGTGCAATGATTAAGCTGCCCCTCGTCACCTGGCTGGGCAGGAACCAGAGTGCAATGATTAAGCTGCCCCTCGTCACTTGGCTGGGCAGTAACCAGAGTGCAATGATTAAGCCGCCCCTCATCACCTGGTTGGACAGGAACCAGAGCACAATGATTAAGCCGCCCCTTGTCACCTGGCTGGACAGTAACCAGCATGCAATGATAAATCCGCCCCTCGTCACCTGGCTGGGCAGGAACCAGAGTGCAATGATTAAGCTGCCCCTCATCACCTAGCTGGGTAGGAACCAGAGGGCAATGATAAAGCTGCCCCTCGTCACCTGGCTGGACAGAAGCAGGAGTGCAATGATTAAGCTGTCCCTCGTCACCTGGTCGGGCAGGATCTAGAGTGCAATTATTAAGCTGCCCCTCGTCACCTGGCTGGGCAGGAACCAGAGTGCAATGATTAAGCTGCCCCTTGTCACCTGGCGGGCAGAACCAGACTGCAATGATTAAGCTGCCCTCGTCACCTGGCCGTGCAGGAACCAGAGTGCAATGATTAAGCTGCCCCTCGTCACCTGGCTGGGCAGGAACCAGAGTGCAATGATTAAGCTGCCCCTCGTCACCTGGCTGGGCAGGAACCAGAGTGCAATGATTAAGCTGCCCCTCGTCACCTGGCTGGGCAGGAACCAGAGTGCAATGATTAAGCTGCCCCTCGTCACCTGGTTGGACAGGAACCAGAGCACAATGATTAAGCCGCCCCTTGTCACCTGGCTGGACAGTAACCAGCATGCAATGATTAAGCCGCCCCTCGTCACCTGGCTGGGCAGGAACCAGAGTGCAATGATTAAGCCGCCCCTCGTCACCTGGCTGGGCAGGAACCAGGAGCAGCAACCAGAGTGCAATGATTAAGCTGCCCCTCGTCACCTGGCTGGGCAGGAACCAGAGTGCAGTGATTAAGCTGCCCCTCGTCACCTGGCTGGGCAGGAACAGAGTGCAGCTGATTAAGCTGCCCCTCGTCACCTGGCTGGACAGGAACCAGAGTGCAATGATAAGCTGCCCCTCGTCACCTGGCTGGGCAGGAACCAGAGTGCAATGATTAAGCCGCCCCTCGTCACCTGGCTGGGCAGGAACCAGAGTGCAATGATTAAGCCGCCCCTCGTCACCTGGCTGGGCAGGAACCAGAAGGAGCAACCAGAGTGCAATGATTACGCTGTCCCTCGTCATCTGGCTGGGCAGGAACCAGAGTGCAATGATTAAGCTGCCCCTCGTCACCTGGCTGGGCAGGAACCAGAGTGCAATGATTAAGCTGCCCCTCGTCACCTGGCTGGGCAGGAACCAGAGTGCAGTGATTAAGCTGCCCCTCGTCACCTGGCTGGGCAGGAACCAGAGCGCAGTGATTAAGCCACCCCTCGTCACCTGGCTAGGCAGGAACCAGAAGCAGCAACCAGAGTGCAATGATTAAGCTGCCCCTCGTCACCTGGCTGGGCAGGAACCAGAGTGGAATGATTAAGCTGCCCCTCATCACCTGGCTGGGCAGGAACCAGAGTGCAGTGATTAAGCTGCCCCTCGTCACCTGGCTGGGCAGGAACCAGAGTGCAGCGATGAAGCTGCCCCTCGTCACCTGGCTGGACAGTAACCAGCATGCAATGATAAATCCGCCCCTCGTCACCTGGCTGGGCAGGAACCAGAGTGCAATGATTAAGCCGCCCCTCGTCACCTGGCTGGGCAGGAACCAGAGTGCAATGATTAAGCCACCCCTCGTCACCTGGCTGGGCAGGAACCAGAAGCAGCAACCAGAGTGCAATGATTAAGCTGTCCCTCGTCATCTGGCTGGGCAGGAACCAGAGTGGAATGATTAAGCTCCCCCTCATCACCTGGCTGGGCAGGAACCAGAGTGCAGTGATTAAGCTGCCCCTCGTCACCTGGCTGGGCAGGAACCAGAGTGCAGTGATTAAGCTGCCCCTCGTCACCTGGCTGGGCACGAACCAGAGCGCAGTGATTAAGCTGCCCCTCGTCACCTGGCTGGGCAGGAACCAGAGTGCAATGATTAAGCCGCCCCTCATCACCTGGTGGACAGGAACCAGAGCGCAATGATTAAGCCACCCCTTGTCACCTGGCTGGACAGTAACCAGCATGCAATGATAAATCCGCCCCTCGTCACCTGGCTGGGCAGGAACCAGAGTGCAATGATTAAGCCGCCCCTCGTCACCTGGCTAGGCAGGAACCAGAGGCAGCAACCAGAGTGCAATGATTAAGCTGCCCCTCGTCACCTGGCTGGGCAGGAACCAGAGTGGAATGATTAAGCTTCCCCTCATCACCTGGCTGGGCAGGAACCAGAGTGCAGTGATTAAGCTGCCCCTCGTCACCTGGCTGGGCAGGAACCAGAGGCAGTGATTAAGCTGCCCCTCGTCACCTGGCTGGCAGGAACCAGATGCAATGATAAAGCTGCCCCTCGTCACCTGGCTGGGCAGGAACCAGAGTGCAATGATTAAGCTGCCCCTCGTCACCTGGCTGGGCAGGAACCAGAGTGCAATGATTAAGCTGCCCCTCGTCACCTGGCTGGGCAGGACAGGAACCAGAGTGCAATGATTAAGCTGCCCTCGTCACCTGGCTGGGCAGGAACCAGAGTGCAATGATTAAGCTCGCCCCTCGTCACCTGGCTGGGCAGGAACCAGAGTGCAGTGATTAAGCTGCCCCTCGTCACCTGGCTGGGCAGGAACCAGAGTGCAGTGATTAAGCTGCCCCTCGTCACCTGGCTGGGCAGGAACCAGAGCGCAGTGATTAAGCTGCCCCTCATCACCTGGCTGGGCAGGAACCAGAGCACAGTGATTAAGCTGCCCCTCGTCACCTGGCTGGGCAGGAACCAGAGCACAGTGATTAAGCTCCCCCTCGTCACCTGACTGGACAGGAACCAGAGCGCAATGATTTAGCTGCCTCTCGTCAACTGGCTGGACAGGAACCAGAGCGCAATGATTTAGCTGCCCCTCGTCACCTGGCTGGACAAGAACCAGAGCGCAGTGATTTAGCTGCCCTCGTCACCTGGCTGGACAGGAACCAGAGCGCAGTGATTTAGCTGCCCTCGTCATCTGGCTGGACAGGAACCAGAGCGCAGTGATTTAGCTGCCCTTCGTCACCTGGCTGGACAGGAAGCAGAGCGCAATGATTTAGCTGCCCCTCGTCACCTGGTTGGACAGGAACCAGAGCGCAATGATTTAGCTGCCCCTCGTCACCTGGCTGGACAGGAACCAGAGCGCAATGATTTAGCTGCCCTCATCACCTGGTTGGACAGGAACCAGAGCGCAA
>PGSH02001903.1:0-103020 GCA_002915635.3 Ambystoma mexicanum
GTAGAGTACCCTCTTTTTTGTTATCGAGGAGCCTCTTCATACATATATTTCACATAAAAGTATTCCTCCAGTTGATATAGTCCGGCTGTTCTGACGGTTTGAACACACTGTATTGACCTTCACAGCATTAAAAAGCAACTGTTAAAAACGAAGATATTTTAACTTTGAAGTGCAACCAAAACAGCGCTGCGGAGGCGGGACTATTAGGCAAGTTAAAGTTATTTATATCTTTCACTGCTGGAGCCGCTGAACCTGGGCTAGCTAGGGCTAGATAATACTGACTGAATGCAGGCCATTTAGCGCTTAACCATTTGTACGAGGTTCAGAAGCGAGGCACCCCGATAGGCTTAATGGGATCCCATAGTCCGATTCCCCCCACACCCTTCATCCCTCGAACCTCTCTCCTGGGACTAGGCCTAGATCTTATTGGGCCGTCTCTCACGATTCCCTTTTCCTTTTTTTTTCTCAATATAATCCAATGCAACTCAACGGATCAATAGTAAATAGAAAGGCAACAGTCTTACTTCCATTACACTGGTCGTTAAGAGCTTGAGGTTGGTAAAGTCGGGAAATCTGCTCATTTAGGTTTGCTTCCTCCACGACCGTGATCATGCAGTGAGCTCACCCCTTGCTCCACCCTCAGCGCAAACACCAAGCAGCCCCAACACCGTGCCCTTCCCACCACTGCGGGCTTCACCACTCAAGGAAGTGGTTTAAATATGCAGAGGGGGCTGGCCTTCTTGGAAATCAATGGATAGAGTGAAAATCCTTTTGCCAAGCGGCGCCAACACCACGCCCTTCCCACCAATGTAGGCTTTGCCGCTCCGGGAAGTGGTTTAAATATGCAGGGGGGCATGACCTTCATGGAAATCAATGCAAAGAGGGCAAATCCTTTTGCCAGGCGGCGCCATCAATGCACCCTTCACACTACGCAGAATATCTCCTACACACAACACGTCTCTGTCAGTCGAGGCAAGAGTGGAGCTAGTATGGTGGTGGAACCGCATGGAGGAGTAGAACGGCAGTGCCATCAACGGCTCAACATCGGATCAAGTCATAGAATCAGATGCAAGCAGAGAGGGCAGGGGAGACAAGTGCAGATACCTCGCCACAGGAGGCAAGTGGGCAGGCCAGGAACTGAATCTACACATAAATTGCTTAGAACTCTCGGAAAGGTTCTTTGCAGTGAGAACTTTTTAGATGTTATGCATGTTCTGGATCTCTGAGGTAGGCCCTACTACCCAGACAGGGCAACCTTCCGTATTTCAAGAAGAACAGGACAAATTGTAGGTCAGTAGTATACCCCTACTTTCCAAAACAACTTAAGCTATACATAGTGAGATGTCTCAGGGTGTATGAGGAGGCCACAAACGTGATCAGGGCAGACCACATAGGTCTGCTGATAATAGCGGTCAGGAAGATGCACAAGACCGCCTTTTCACCCACCCGAGAGCAATGGGTACACTGGACCTTAGCGCAGACAGGTATAGACATAAGTTGTTTTGGAGCGCATTCGGTAGGGGCTGCCATGGCGTCGAAAGCGTTCCAAGTAGGAATGCGGCTAGAGGATATTAGGAAGATGGCCGATTGATCAGGCAAATCGGTCTTTAGAGATTATCTCAAACCTGTTGAACAGCTGGCTTTGTTGGTAAGTAAGCTTTAAAGAAGAATAATGCTCACCTCTTGTCTTGACATAGAATGAAGATTTTCCAAGAAAACTTGAAGGATAGTCTTGACTCCATTAAAGACAGAGGTGAGCACTTATCCCACCTGTTTGCACAACTGTAACATGAATGCTGTTGGTTTGAATCTAGTCTGCTTGACAAGCTAAATATTTTAAGTATAGTAAAGTTTTTCACCCACCCCCCTGCCTCCTACGGTCCCCCTTCCACCCTCTGCCTTTATTTTCTCCTTCAATTCCATCACACCTGATTGGCTCTCTTGCCTCTGCAACCACTCTCGCTACTGGATCTTTCCCCTCCTCCCTCAAACACTTCCTTGTGCAACCCCTCCTGAAAAAAACCTTCTGCAGACCAGTCTTGTCCAGCCAACTATCGCCCCATATCTATCACCCCCTTCCTGGGAAACTGACAGAGAAGTTGGTCTTTCCCCAACTAACCCAACACACTGAACTTTTTGGTTGCCTACACGACCATCAGTCTGGATTCCAAGCACTTCCTTGTGCGACCCCGCCTGAAAAAACCTTCTGCAGACCAGTCTTGTCCAGCCAACTATCGCCCCATATCTATCATCGCCTTCCTTGGGAAACTGACGGAGAAGTTGGTCTTTCCCCAACTAACCCAACACACTGAACTTTTTGGTTGCCTACACGACCATCAGTCTGGATTCCGAGCATCCAGAGGCATGGAAACTGCTCTTCTGAACACCCGTGAGGAATGCTTGCATCTCTTGATTCCAACTCTGCAGCTGTGCTCATTCTATTCGATCTCTCCTCTGCATTTGACATGGTCAACCACTCCATCCTCATAAAACGGCTCCACGATACCCTAGGTATCTCGGAGTGGGCACTGGACAGGCTGACCTCATTCCTCAGCGACAGTCATTCCCAGGTCATTCTGGGCTCTTTCCCCTCCCCCACCTCTATCTCCACCTGCGGCGTCACCCAGGGCTCTAATCTTTCCCCTTGGCCTTTTAACAACTATCTTGCGCTGCTTTCACAGATCCTATCCACCTTCTCCACAAACTTCCAGTGTTCTGCACATGACACACAACTCTTCTTCAAACGTCCCTCTGATCCTCTTCTCACTTCATTTATCATTCCTGACTGTATCTGCCATCCAGACCTGGTGTACTTCCAATGATCTCTGCCTCAAAGCCAGCAAGACTAAGATCCTTCCTATTGGGGCTCCTGCTCCCTCTTTCTCACTCACTCACTCTGGCCATCTTCTATGTGTTCTCCCTCCCTCTCCATCTGAAGCCAGAAACCTTGGAGTCGTCTTTGACTCCTCTATCTCCTTCGACTGACACATTCAGGACCTTGCACAGAAGTCCCACTTTCAACTCCACCTCCTGAAAGGAATCCTTCCTTTCCTCCCTTTCTGCCAGAAGCTCAATGTCTCCAGAGCTCTGTTTTTTTCTAGGCTAGACTATTGCAATAGCCTTTTTCTTAATCTCCCCCCTCCTCCTCCTCTATACAACCCCTACAGCTCAACCAGAATAGGACTGCAAGATTTATCCTTGGCCTCAAGCCCAGGGACCGCATCTCTCCAGTGCTAAAAACTCTCTTTCTGGCTCCCGGTTGATGCAAGGATCGAAATCAAATCCCTCTCCATCATCCACAAGGGTGTTTGGCATCGGGGACCACACTATCTGCAACTTGCGCTCACTAAATACTCTCCCTCCAGATCTTTGCGCTACTCAGGCACCAACTCTGTGTGTTAAACGCTTCGCTAAACAGCGAGCTGGTGGCCGATCTCTCTCCTCAGCAGGTTCCCTTCTATGGAACGGCTTCCCCCTTCCTCTTCGTCTTGAGCCGGATCTCCTCAAATTCCAGAAGCTCCTCAAGACTTTCCTTTCCACCTCCTCCTTCCCTTTCTCCGTCCTCTGCTAAACCTCAAAGCTGCTGAGATTGGTGACCAGGACCCTTATGTGTCCTCCTGGGTCCTGGCATCCCACACCCAATCGCCTGCAGCCTCCTCCCTTCCTAACACTTTGCTTTGGCACCCACTGGCCTGCGCCACCACAGGCTTGCACTTACCTATTTATTGGTGTTTGACCACTCCTCCCCTAGACACTCACAGCTGCTCACCCCCTAGCACTTCCCACTTGATACACCTAGCACTTACCCCCTACGCCCCTTTTCTCTCGATGCACTTGCACGTTCTTGCTCACAAGGCCTAGTAGGGTCACCTCTATCTAACAGTGTTATATCTAATTGTACTCCCATGTTCCCTCCATGTTGCTCTGTGGGCGCTTTGAAATGCAATTCACTTGTTGTATAAGTACCTTACAAATGCACAATAAAATAAAAAATAAGAATAAGGCAGATCGAATATAAGAATGGTGTTTGATAGATTTACATGCTATTTTTTTCACTTTGTATCTTTTATTGAAAAAGCTTAATAAAAATCAAACAGTTGCAACCAACAGTGTTAACGTTAAACATTCCATTTTCCCACCAAGTCCTCCCCATAACCCTCCCCTGCACAAGAGCTACCACCACCGTCCGTCCATTAAGGCCATAAAGATACTAAACGGGACCACAAGCTGACTCATCTCTTTCTGGCGCTGGGTAGCTTGCGAGTCTTTTCCATACTCCTCAGTTGATCCCTCCCCCAGACCACTCGGTGAAAGGAGTTTCAATGCTGGTCATACAGGTCGGGATAATAGTGTACGTTTTTCCCTTCCTCCCACAATAAAAAGGAGCTCAACTTTATCGGGAAGCTTTCCATATTATCATTAATCACTGCAGACGTGAAAATATCCCATATTTTAGTTAGTAGCTCATTTTTGGAGGGGGTTGTCTTGTCCTTCCACTTCTGAGCTAGCACAACTCTACCTGCTCTCAGCATTGCTTCAACAATTTTTGGGAATCCTGGGGAATCTGAATCAACGGGTGGGGAGCTTAACAAGATCTAGAGTGGGCATAGGGAGGGAGCCAAGCCAACCAGGTTTGCTATCCAGCTAAGCATTTCTGACCAATATACTTGCACCTTTGGGCACTCCCACCACATGTGGTACCATGTCCCTTGCTGTCCGCAATCCCTTGGGCAGAATGGGGAGGACCCCTTAAAAATCTTAGCAAGCCTCACAGGAGGCAAGTGGCAGGAGTGCAGAATTTTAAAGTTATGTTCCATTGCTGAGGTGTAAAGGTTCCCTGCAAGAGTTAACTTCTATATCTTTCCCCAAGTGTCATCCAGAATCTCTTCCCCTGCCCATGTCTCCCATGTGTGCTTGACGTTTTGCCTCCCCGCCATATCCGCCCTAACCAGGACTCTACAGATCTTAGAGAGGATACCCTTCCTTGTTGCAGCCTCACAAAAGATTTTCTCAAAGGGGGTAAGGGTTCAAGAGAAGTTGGTATGCCATTTGAGGGCAGTCAGGATACCCTTCAAGCGAAGGTATTCAAGTACATTGATATTGCATCCTCCCAGGGCTTCTACTAGAGAATCGTAGTCAATAAATGAGTTTTCCCTAAACAATTGGGCCACCCTTTACAGCCCCCCATCCAACCACTTCTGCTTTTTTTCCGGAATCCCTTATTCCCAACTCAAACTGGGCCACCCATAGGAAGCTTATGTGGAGGGCCACGAGGAAAGGGGAGCATCTGCTTTGTTATGCTTCCATAGACCCCATAATACTGATAGGGTCGGGCGAGTCCTAACTTGGTGCAGAATCTCGTTGGGGCGGGTCCACAATAGGTCCCGTACTTTCTTCGGGTGTGTGTGTGTGTGTGTATCTTCTATGTAAGACAACTATGTCGTCATGTCATCTCTCAGGTGCTCCAGCATAACTCGGAGCTGCGCTGCCTTGAAGTATAGCCTGAAGTCCGGGGGACCAAAGACCCCAAACTCCCTGGGGAGTGCCAGTGTGGCATACCTCACTCTAGGTCTTTTCCCCCTCCAAATAAACTGGTGTACCATGGCTTGTAGTTTCGCTAAAAAGGTTTCTGGCAGGGGAGAAGGGACGGAAGCAACCAAATAGAAGAGGCAGGGGAGAATATTCATTTTCACAGAAACCATCTGCACAAACCAGCAAAGGGTAAGGAGGGGCCCAGTGCAGGAGATCTAATCATACTTTTTCCAAGATGGGGGGTAGTTTACTTCTACCAGTCTGGACAAATCGCTGGGCGGGAGAATGCCCAAATATGGTAAGGACAAGCTCTCCACTCTCATCACATAGATTGTTTTAATGCCCGCGAGGACCGACTCATTTGCCCCATGGACATCGCACTGTACTTGGGGAGGTTAATTTTCAGGCCGGAGAAGCTACCAAAGTCCCTTATTTGTTTCAAGAGTATGGGAATAGATGTTGATAGGTTTGTCAGGGAGCAGAGAATATTGCCTGCAAATAGAGAAAGCTTGAACTCTACCTCACCACATTGGATTCCTGTGATACCCGAATTTTCCCTAATGGCGATCGCCAGAGGCTCCAGGGCATTGAGCAAGCGGGAGATAAGGCAGCCTTGCCTTGTCCCTCTAGAGAGAAGGAGGGAGGAAGAGATTGCGCCGTTAATGGCCACCTTTACTGTAGGGTCATTATACAGCATCGAAATCCACTGCCTAAAATTCACGCCAAGCCTCATTTTCTGTAAAACCCTGCCCATGTACTTGCCACTGAACCCGATCAAAAGCTTTCTCGAGACTATTGATATTAAGTGTGCTTCCAGCCCCCTATCTCTCACTTCACGCATCAGGTCAAATTATCAGCCCCCTTGCGCCGCGGGACAAATCCCACCTGGTCCCCATGAACCAACGATGGCATCATCCAGACGAGCCTGTTGGCTAGCAATTTAGCGATTATTTTCATGTCTGTGTTCAACTGGGAAATAGGCCTATAGGACTGGCACTGTGCTGGGTCTTTCCCCTCTTTTCGGATGACCACTATCAGGGCAGCCAACATGGGGTTTGGGAGGATCCCGTGTCTAGAGCGCTGTTGAACAGTTTGGCCATGAAGGGTGCAAAGTGGACCGAAACCTCTTATAAAAGCACACCGTGAATCCGTCCTCCCACCTGAGTGGCCCCCCCTCCCATTCATGGTACTAATTGCGTCTATCACTTCTTTGGGCGTGATGGGAGCTTCCATGGGTTCCGCCTTCTCTGGTGGGAGCTGCAGGATTGGTAGGGAGTCTAGAAATCTATCCACCTCTGAACCGTCCCCTTCATAGTCTGAGGTGTAGAGAGATCCATAAAAGGATCTGAACTCCTCTGCTATCTGGGGGTCCTCAATTACTTTTTCACCACCCGGTAAGCATATAACGCCAACCCCCCTCCTACTCCTTCTCTGCTCTCTTAGTCTCCACGCCAATATTTTATCCGCTTTTTCACCCTTTTCCATGTATTTCTGCTTCAAGAATGAGAGTTTTCTCTCTGTTTGGCCTCTGTCTGACTGAGGTAAGGTGCCCACTTGAATGGACGTAGTGTTTGGTAGCCTACAAAACTTAAACTTCCTTAAAACGAACAGCATTCCTCCGAAACTTTCCCACCCCAACCCCCCTGGTGCCTGGGCCACTTGTGACATTTATATCATCACTGGACCAGGCCACTCTTCCATGCCCCTATCCCGGGCCTCCGTAAAGCGAGGTAACTCCTCTGTTCCCCCCTCAGACTTCCCGTATTCGACATACACAATCCAATTGCCCCCCACCTCCGGTACACCAACCAAGAAAGCAACGACACCACCGCAAAGCATTAGACAACTTGGAAGCCCTGCTTTCTAAGAGAAACCTTTAAGCTTTTGTTATCTCCCTCCTGGAGTATAAAGTACTTTGCCTCCTCCTACAGTGGGGGCAGGGATGCTGGGCTCAACTTCTTGAATTTCCTGTGGCCCGCACTCGCCATCTGTCCACAAATCCATTCGCCTTCTGTTCTTCACTCAGCGTTTCTCCTCTGGATTCCGATGAGGTGGATGCCATCGCATCTCCCAGCAATTCCAGAGTCACCCTTTGTATGCCAGCCTCTGTTACGAGATTGAATTTGTACCTCTCGTACTCGAAGGCTAGGGAGAACGGGAATCCCCATCTGTAGCGGACTCCCTTAGTGTCAAGTCATTTTGTAAGTGGCCCGCAGAGCCTCCTCCTTATGAGTGTAAAGGCAGAGAGATCCTGGAAAACAGTTATTTGTGAGTTTTCCCATTCTATCGGGTGCCTCTTCCTAGCCAGTTCCAAAATCTTTGTCTTCTCGGTGAAGTAATGAAACCTCACCAGGATTAATCGTGGGCCTCTAGAACTCCCTCCCACTCTGTGCACTCTGTCGATAGTCAGCACATTGGTATCCCCATCATTAAAGAGCTTACTAATCACTGAGTTGATGACTGCCATGATGTCACTTGGGGATTCACCTTCGCGTTCCGGAAAGCCGAAGAAACTCAGGATATTGGGGCGTTCTCGATTTTCGAAATCGGCCATCTTTAATGTGCAATTTTCCTCTCTCTCCAGTTCTGAGAGGCGCATGTCAATCTGGGTTTCCTGTAGGCCCACTTTGGTTCTGTTGGCTTCTAAACCTTGAATGCGGTCATCCAAGCTGTCCACTCTTTTGCCCAACCTGGCAAGCCTTTTACCAATGTCCGCCCTAAAGCCTCTGATCTCTTCTACAAAGCACTCACGGATTGCGTCTTCTGCGTCGGGAGCGGTTGATGTGGACATGGTTGCCTGTGCTGGGAAGGGGCGCTGGTCGTGGCGTAATTTTTGGAGGGAGTCTGCCCAGCTCATGGATAATTTCCAGGGTGAGCGATTCGATGGGGCCCAATTGCAGGATCAAACTGCTGACGTCTCATTGGAAGGGCAGGACAGGGTATCTGTAATTCTCCCTTCTCCGAGTCCCTACCGCGGTCGACGATGGTGGACGCTGATTGTTTGGCAGGACTGGTATCCCCGCTGCAAGTGGCTCGGACACGGAATGCGAGTTAAGCCGGAAACAAGGTGGTTATGCAGACGGCGAGTACTTGTGGGAGTATGCTGGGGCTTCAGGGCCTCACCTCGCCTTCTCTGTGTGGGATCCATTGCATAGATGGTGCAAGACCTTGTCCTGATGGGCCAGCTGGCCACCCCTCACTCCTGTCACTGGGTGAACTGGCAAGGGAACGCTTGCAGGGGGCCACCGGGACGCCGCACAGTTATGTGGGTGGTGGATATCGTCAAGAGGCTCAGGCTGGTTGTGGGGCTGCCCACTGAGGTCACCACGTGTGACAGGCGAGTTGGTGGGACCAGAGTCAATGTGGAGCACTGCCTAGGGTAGTAGGCGCTCACGCAGGGCTGCCCCAACCGGTCAACTCAACACCACCTGGTGGGGACACTGCTTTTGATCTTATATCTTCTCAGCGGCCCCGTGGGCGAAGATGAGGATGGTTCTTGTAGGCCAGGAGGCCCTGGTGCAGCCCGGTGTACTTATTCCCCTCCCAAGACGGGAGGCGGGTCTACCGGCCCCCCGGTGGCCTCCCGCGGTCAAAGAGAGAAGCAGAGGTCGCTGGGCCGGGCCGGTGCTTGTACAGTGCGATAAGGGTCTTGTTTAAGGGCCTGAGCTCAGTCGCGGGCCGCCTGGGGTGGCCTTATTTACTACGGCTCCGGTGTTGTCGAAATGCTCCTCCTGCTGCTGCGCCCATGAGCACGGTGGAAGCGGGGTGAAGAGGACTCAGTGGGTCTCCGGAGGCTCAGGGGCAGCGCCAGCCGCAGCACCGAAACCGCACCTATCCCTGCATGGTCGGGAGACGTTCCTTCTCTCAGGGCTCCTGGTCAGCCCAGAGTCTTTCGGTGTGTGGCCCCTTTCTGGAGGGGACATTTCTCTGGATCCCGCGAGACAAGAACTGGACCGGGGGGTGCTCCGCAGGTTTAGGCAATACCAGGGGGGTCTATTCCCTTCCTCAGGGGCTTTCTGGGAGGGCTCTACCCGAAATTAGGCCCGCTGGAATGGAGCAGCACTCCGGTGCTTTGCATTGCTGCGCCCCCTGGTGGCCGATCACCTTACATGCTATTTTAATAACTTATGTATATTGTGATGAAATGCTGTGCTTATACCACCCAGGTTGTAGAGTAACAGTGTTGTTTTGTTTGCCCAGGGACTGAGGTGAAGCCGTGTAGAGGAAGACACGCAGATCTTTAGGTTACAGCAGTTCTCTTAGAATGTGGAGCGAGAATGCAGAGTCGGAGGTGTAATCTGGCACTGAAGAAAGAGAAACTGGTAAGCAGAGGAGGATCTAGTCAGGGTGGGGGACATGTTTGGAGATGTGTACATGTTTCAATGGACTACAGTTTCTCCATAGTGGTTATGGGAAATGCAGTTTAAGAACTTTTATTTGTTTAACGTTCACTGCTCAAGAAGAAGAAAGAGAAGCATAATGCTCACATCTGTGTATTTGATAGAATCAAGACTTTCTATCAAGCTCTCTTGGAAAATCTTCATTCTATGGGATACTCAACATGTGAACTCGAGTAATAGTTTCAAATAGGTATGGAAATATACTACAAAACTTATTAAAGTCAAATAGTGTGAGAATGATCAATGCTCTAAATTCTCCAGTCAAATGTACAGAGAGCGGTTTGTAAACATGTAATGACTGATTATGGGAATCCTTTTTGCCTTTTCAGTTTGTGCCCTTGGGGATCTGCCACTGACCAACAGGGTGCGGCTAGAGAATCCTGGGATCCAGTGTGGCAGCGTTTTGCCACATTTGCCGTAAGGGCAACTGCTCGCTCACCATATCATTGCCCTGTCGAAAAAGCCCAGTGAACTGGTTTCGACCCATCAAAAACTGTGCAAAATCACAGGTGTCAATCCTGGGTTTGGCGCTGGACCCAGTGGGTAGCCATGCTGGTTAGGACAAATGATTGTTCCAATCTAACACACACACACACCACACACACACACACACACACACACACACACACACTTGACAGACATAATAATTTCATAACACAAGTTAACTGTAAATCGTTGAATAGTTGTGAAGTTGTGAGATACACTGAAGGTTGAGGTTTAATCATGGTAATGTTTGCAAACCTTTTAATGATACAGCATTTAATTTGCAGGTTATCAGGGATTGTGAATGGTCAGTTTTCAGAAGACAGCATCCTAGATTTCAATCCCTTAATACAATTCATGCTTGGATGTGGCGTTATGGACTGTACAAAGCTCAACCATTTGTCTGAAGACTTAGTCTGTAAAATTGTGCAAAGTCTTATGCAATGAACTACCAGCAAGGTATGTAGCAAACGTGGTCAAAGATCCCCTCATGAATGGGAATGCCTAGTTACTGATCACTTGTCGTGCCTGTGGAAAAGACAGGCGGTAATTAACAAATTGCACCCTAAGAAGAGCAACAGGAAAAGGGATCAACGTAAAGTGACCAAAAATAAAAAAAACGTCAACCACCATCCACCAACAGGCCAAGCAGAGGCAGTTCGACACACAGGAGTCCATGTAGCGATTCACACTCCGCATCCATTGTATACGTCTTTGCCTAGGTAATAAGACATCTACTTACATTAATACTGTATTACTGCTCCATCTCAACAGATAGTGCATGGAGTTCTTCATTGACACTGGAGCCAATGTGTCTTCGGTAAAGCTGAATTAAGTGCACTTCAAAATAACTATTCCTTAAATAGCAACATAAACCAACATATAGTCCTTTGGTTCTAATAAGGAGCTTCCCTGCAAAAGAATTTCATCCTTCAGGCCTCTCTGCAAGGGCTACATTTATAAAGTCGAAATATTTGTTCTCGGCTCTCGAATGGGCAGTGGGTGCATACTGTTTCAAATCGGCAACCTAGATGTCACTCATTCACATGTACAGCCTCATGATGGGTAATATAGGTGCATGAGACATTTATTGACAGTCTTGCCATCTCTACATAAGGGACTGGGTAGGTTAAATGCATTACACTGCATACTGATGAGCCAATTAAACCAGTAATCCAACACATCATAGAATACTGTTAAATGCTCAGAAACAAGTCAAAACTGAAATTACCCTCACTGGACCAAGACATAATCAAACCGCCAAACAGTTCTATGCCTTGGGTATCACCCATTATACCTGCATCCAAAAAAATTGTCTACGGCCAAAATACACATGGGGCAGCAAAATCAAGCCATTCAGAAAGAAAGGCATCCCACACCTAGGATACATGACATGATTCAGTTTGTTAACTGTGTACTATTCTCTATCGGCTTGATCTGAATAATGGACATCAGCAACTAGAACCAGATATAGCGTCCAGGTCCATAACATTTGACACACACTTGTGATTGTACAGAAGCACATGCTTGGGTTTTGATGTTTCCTAAGCTGTGGAAAGTTTCCAAGAAGAGATTTGAAAGAAAAGTGTCACATGCCACACTTCTTGATTTACAGTAATGATATCCTGATATTTGGCACCCTTCAAGAGACCAATGATGGTATCCATAGGTGGGTGCACATATCACTGTGAACCTGATGCTTGTGATAAATGTGAATTTAATAACAGGACAAGGTCGTTCTATGGTCACATTTTCGCCAAGGAAAGTGGGTCGCCTGATCCAGCCAAAGTTGACGCACTCACATCCATGCAGGTTTTCTGAATATGTTACTATGGCTAGTTGCACACATTACATATATTTTGAATTCATAGTGAGAAACCTGAGGGCATTCTCACTCCTACTCCCCTTGGATATTATGTGCAGGTGGCCAGGGAAATGCCATCGCTCCTGGATCCTGACCCTAGGGGTGGAGAAGAAAGGGAGGATCACCTGGGTGGGGAACCTGTGTGCGAGACATGGTACCCCCCCTTTTCCCATTGATGACAAACCTAACCCTCCTCCAATCTCTATCGGCTATTCTAAGCCAGCGCCCCTCATTTTTCCACACATGACTTGACAGTACTGGGAGGAGGAAGAGGCGACTAGGAGTTAATGCACACAAACATGCACCACTTCGATACTGAGATGAGGAAGAGGGCCTCAGAGAAGCACCATTGTAAAGATCAGGCATGTCTTGCCAAGAGCCTAACTATAGTCAGGCAATTAAAGAAAAGGACTCACACCTGCAACCCCTTTACACAACTCGGCTGTATAAAAGAGTTGTGTGCAGGAAGGTGAGAGGAGAAACAAGATGCTAATGGGAGCTGTGGGGAGTCGTGCTGTAGCCGTGGGAAGACCCGGAGGACCGAAGCAGCTGAGGGTCCGGGCAAGTGTGAAGCAGGAGCAGATCATCAGTGGCACAGATGCGAGGCAAAGGAAGGAAACCAAATGAGGGTTCTTCATTCCATCTGCAAGACTGCTCGTTCCCCCGTGGCGCTGCAAGAGCGTGAGAGTGTCTAGGGGCAGAGACAGAACCTCGTGAAGGAAGCCGCAGAGTTTGTGGCCAGCGCGACATGGGAAAATACTTCAGTGAGCCAGTGAGTTTCCCCGAAAGAGAAACCTGGTATTACTGTAACTGCGAGGATCGTAAAGTGAACTGCTATTGTTGAATGAGAGCAGAGCCTTATACAATGAAGCTGAGTGGTAGCATGCCTTGTTAAAGAAATAAGCACATTTTCGAAGTCTACGAACATGACAAAGCCTTCCTTTTGAACCAATTAACGTGTTGTTGAAGTGTTCGCGCACCTTAGAAGAAATCTTATCAAATCCAATGCATATTGAAAATCGAACGAATGGGCAACTTAAAGAAAGCCAATACATATGGAATACCGAACCAGAAGGGAAACAAAGAAAGCCAAAGTATATTAAATACTGAATTCAAGGGAAATGTAACATTGAAGCAAACCAAAAAGCTTTGAATACTGAATGCACGGGGCACAACAAATGAATTTGAAGCTTAAATATGAATATAATTAAACAACATAAGACTGCATAAAAACCGGTACTGCAAATGAATAAAAGCGAATGATTGCTTTACAACAAATGAACCAAACTTACAAATTGAATACATTGAAAGCTGCAGGAAATCTAAACAGAAAACCTTGATAAGTGAATAAAGTGTGACGAGGCTACCATTGGAAAGGGTGTGTAACGCATGATGGCAGATCCACTTGGAAGCTAAGGAGAAACCAGAGGAGCCCAAGAACACCCTCCTAAATGAGAAACCAATAAAGGAAATAAAATAAAGGTGACTTGATGCACAGGAGCAAGTACCAAGGAACCTGTGTGAGACATTCAAGTCTTGGGGAAAAGAACCCTGAGGCCTGGCAAGGTTATATGTGTTGTCATGGGATTGAGTCTCAAGACCCCCTTTTGTTTCGATTGTGGTATTTGAAACTTGGAGAAGGGACCCCAGGATTGGTTCTGAACTCTATTGCCTTTTCAATTGGAGAAAGGTAAACGTCAAGACTCTTTTTCATGGAACTTTCTTGTGTTTGAGCAATGAGAGCGGAGAGAAAGCCGTGAACTGGAAGAAGCTCAGAACTTTAAGTTGAACATTGTTTATTTTTGTTTCCATGTAACATTTTATTGGCATTTCCAAAACGTTTCAACATAAAAGGAACCCCCAATCATCCACCTTTGGGTCCAATCCTGATCCATCGTTAGCCCTTTTCCCCTCTCCTTCCATGTTGTCCTCCTTTGTGTCTTGAGCCCCATTGGAGTGGTAGAGGCCCTTCCTCTTTGGGAAGTCAGTGCACTTGGGGCCCTTAGGGCTATTGACCATGAGTATTTACAATAATCCCAAAAGTCTCAGTCTCCTCTGGGTCCAGATTCCCCTGGCTCCTTTCTGTGGGAACCCCAGCAGCAGGGTCCAATCCGCCAAATATCCTTGGTGGTCTCCTTGTAGGGAATAATATACCCATTCCAGAGCTGCGAAGTTCCACACTTTTCCTACCCATTTGCGTTCCGTGGAAGGGTCCTTTGATTTCCACTTTTGCGCAATTACCATTGCCCCGGCCATCATTAAGATCACATATACTTTGCGTTCTGCTCTTGTGGGCAGTTCACCCAAAGTTCCTCCCAAGCTCATCATTGCCATTCCTCTGTTACACTTTCCCTTTACTCCCAAGGGTTCCTCCAGTGCCTCTTGAATTACCCCCAATACGCTTGGATGCGCGGGTATTCCCGCCAAATATGGGACCAGGTTCCATCCATTCCACATTCCCCCCGAGAAAGAGTTGAGCACTGTGAGGTAGATTCTGGGGATTTTTACCGGGATTTGGTGGCATTTTAGCATATGTTTTAACCATATTTCTTGGATTTGAAGAGACCTTGTGAGTTTGGGGATATTGGCCCACAATCGTTTCCAATCTGTTTCTTCTATTAGTTGGCCTGTTGCCCCTTCCAAAATCACCATATATCTCCTTTCCCCTGGCTCCTCCCCCTGTTTGGTGTATGAATACATTTCCCCCACTATATGTTTGTCCCCTGAATCTGACAAATATTTCTCGAAGGAGGTTAAGGTTCGCGTTGCAGCTTCCTTCAGTGGCGGCTGCAATAACCAATGTCTTATTTGGGTACAGCTAAACCTCTCCCCTTCTTCCACCCCAAAGTCCATCTTGCATTGGATGAAGGATTCAATTTCTGTTCCCTCAAACATATCCCACATTTTAGGACATCCTCCCTCCTGCCATTTGCTAAACCCCATTCCTCTCGCCCCGGGAGAAAACTGCAGATTGCCAAAAATTGGTGTAAGTGGGGACATGAAGGAGGTAATTTGGGCCTGCTTTATTAGTTCGTCCCAGGAGTCCTCCCACCACTGACCCTATTTTGCTACAATACATGTTTAAAGCCTATCCTCCTTTGGTTTCCATAGTACTTCCTCTACGTTCTCTCCTACTGCCGCCTTATCCATTGCCCTCCATATCTTATCCCGATCGTCCCTCAGCTGGTCTAATCACTCTTGTTTGTGCCGCTAAGAAATACACTTTAGTCGGGCTCCCCCATTACGCCCCTGTTCTTTGGGTCATCCTTACCCTTTTCGCTATTCTCTGCCTTTTATAGTTCCAAATGAATCTTCCAGTGTATTTTTGAATAGCCCGGGAAAAAAGAAGCAGGAAGTTGTATTGGGAGGGTTGTGAAATAGTATAGTAGTTGAGGGAGGATGATCATCTTCAAGTCATTGATTCTCCCTTTGAATATTATCGCTAACGGGCCCCAATTGATCAGTTTGTTCTTTATGGCCTCTTGAAGAGGCGGGTAGTTAGCCAGAGAAAGCTCCTCCATTGTTTTTGTTAACTTAACTCCTAAATATGATATGGCCTTCTCAACCCATCTATACAGGCGTGATATTTTGAGCCCACTTTCTATTTCTCTTGGTATCTTCAGATTCAGGACTTCCGAATTGTGGGTGTTTATTTTTAGCCATGCTACTGACCCGAACTGTTGCAAATCCCTCTCTATGGCTTTAAGGGAATTTTCAGGCTCTGTTAACGTTAGCAACATATCGTCCGCAAAAGCAGTGATTTTGTAGTCCCTTCCCCCAAATGTTATCCCCACTATTTCCCTATTAGTTCTTGCTGCGGCCAATAGAGGCTCAAGATGAATTCCATAAAGTAGTGGTGAATGGGGGCATGCCTTGGCGCCCCTCTGCACTTCAATAATTGGCCATTTATTGCTAGTCGCAACGATGGGTTCTGATAGTTGCCCTTTATCATTGCTAAAAATATAATCCCTGAATCCCATCTTCTTCATGTTAAGGAGCAAAAACTGCCATTCTACCCTATCGAGGCCTTTTTTCCGGGTCTAGAGCTATAAGGAGGGAGGAATATTCTTCTAATCAACTTTCTATACGAGATGCGCTATCGTTCTTGTATTTTCAGTCGTCTGTCTACCCCTGATGAAGCCTGATTGCTCTGTGCTAATGATACGTGGGAGAATTTGGTCTAGACGGTTCGCTAGAACCTTCGTATATACCTTGGTGCCACCGTTAATTAGGGCGATCAGCCTATGCAAGCCGCACATGATCAGGTCTTTGGCCCCTTTTGGAAGTAGGACTACTTTCGCCTCTTCCATAGTTGGAGTGATTTGCCCCATACTCCCAAATTAGTTAGAGAGGTACCAGGTATGTAATTAATGTTTCCCTAAAGGACCTATAAAACCCTGAAAAAAATTCATCCGGACCTGCAGACTTATTAAGTGGTAGTGATGTTATGGCCATGCACACCTCTTCCATCGTGATATCTTGTTCCAGACTTTCTCTACTCTGCTCGGTTATTTCTGAAATTACCCATTTGTCGATCTATTCCTCTTGCCTTTGCCCGATGGGTTTTCTGAGCTATAAAGTTCAGAATAGTATCTAGAGAATTCTTGACTAATGTCAGCTGTATCCATACTCATACCACCCCCTTCCATTCTCATTTTTAATATGGTTTTGGCCTTCTCTTCCCTTCTCAGCATCCTAGCTAGAAGCCTGTCCGATGTATTTGCTTTGATATACTATTTTTATTTAAGGAATAATAGGGAGCGTTCTGCCACCGTAGCCTGTATTATTTCCAGTTGGCCCCTCATGGCCCTATATTCCTTTCTTATTTCACTGCTCGCTACCTCTCCCATTCTGGCCATTACCTTCTTCAATTTTTCCTCCAGGACTTTTTCAACAGGTCTGATTTCTCCATCCCTACGGGCTTTAGTGGCAATGATCTTCCCCCCTAATCACTGCCTTGAACTCATCCCACCTCATCTGCATGGATGTATCCATACCATTGTTGTCCCGAAGAAGCCCTGAATCCCCTCCCTGAGAGTATTGTCCTTAAACAAGAATGTGGGGTATCGCCATTGCCACAATCCTAAAGGTCCTGTTCTCGTCCTGATTATCAGAGTCAAGGGGGCATGATCTGACAAGATTATTGCCCCCAGTTCTATATGTGACACCCGACCCAGTAGCGCGCGAGATGGCCATATGTAATCTATCCTAGATACGAGCGATGAGCATGTGAGAAGAACGTGTACCCCTCCTTTTCCCCTTCCTTCTCCCTCCATTCATCCACCAATTTCAATTTTCTCTACCAGTTCTTTCTTTTCTTGCTCCTTTCCTTTACTGGAACCCAAGCCAAGTTGAAGTCCCCTGTCAAGACTATGGGCCCTTAGCAAATCTTTCCAGTTTGGCCAGTGATTTTTGGATATAGCCATCTTCTCCCCGTATTGGGTGCGTAGATAGTAGCCATTGTGTACCCCTCCCGCCTTCCCTTTAGGTTCAGGGCTAGGTATCTCCCCTGGGCGTCCCTCTCGATGTCAGTGATAGTGAGGACAAGATTGTTCCGGGATGGCTATCAGCACTCCCCTTTTCTTGATCTTATCATTAGACTGGTAAAGTTGGCTGAAACCCTGGATTCCCATCCTATCTATGTCCCGGCTCTGTACATGGTCTCTTGTGCAGCTATTATTTCTGGCCCCTCCCTCCGTAAGTATCTTTCCAATTCCTTCCTTTTCAAGGGGGAATATTCCATTAATGTTCAAGGAGATGATGCATAATGTTATATAGTTGAATCTTTTAAGATGTTATCACTACAGTGGAGTTATGTATTTTTCTGCAATGTTACCATAGTAATTCATAGACGCAGTGCACAGTAGCTTAGTTGGGTGAGGAACGCATACATGCTATCTAAGGAAGCAACGTTCTATGTTATTATGATGCACATGTTTATGTTTATACAAGGTTCTGAGTTTGTCCGTCGCTGGAGTGAGAATTACATGGAAGCAACTCATTAGCTGGAGATCTTTGTTTCTACTATTATACTTAAATAAATACTTGTGTTCTCATCGCGCTGACTGAAGGGTGTTACTTATCATTGGCGACGAGGATCTACGTCGAGGATGCACTGCTGGAGGTCCTCGGCGGTGGGTATCACCATTAGTGGTAGTGAAAAAGAGTTCAGGGGATATCCGATTATGTGTGGATCTACGTCAGATAAACAAGTGTGTGATGGTGGACCGACAACCCTTACCAAACATGGCAGAAATGTTATCAAAGTATGGTAAAGGCAAATTCTTTTCTAAATTAGACATGGCATCTGCGTACCACCAGGTGGAACTAGAGGAGCAATGCCGCAAATTAACTGCTTTTATATCCCATGAAGGAGTTTTCCAATTTAGGCGCATGCCATTTGGTCTAGTATCGGCGTCAGCTGTTTTTCAAAAGATTATGGACAGATTTTTGGGTCACATTGCCGGTGTATATTGTTTCCAAGATGATGTGTTAGTATGTGGGAAGAGCATCGAGGAACATGATTGTATATTAGATAGAGTACTCAAAGTTTTTGAAAGGAATGGAATTGTATTGAGAGAGGAGAAATGTAAATTTGGAGTTGAGAAAGTTGAATATTTAGGACATGAAATAACAGCAGAAGGGGTGAGACAAAAGGAAAGCCCTGTGGATGCCATAAGAAAGATCAAGAGTCCAGAGAATAAAGCTCAATTAAGGTCGTATTTGGGAATGACCGAGTTTTATCAGAAGTTTGTACGAAATTATTCTGACACGGTAATTGAGTTAAGAAAATTGTTAAAGAAAGGATGTGAGTTTGTTTGGAGTCCTGAATGTGAGAAGGAGTTTTTGAATTTGAAGATGGAAATAAACTTAGCCCAACCATTAGGACATTTTAATACATTTCGACAGAGTAAACTAACAGTGGATGCGTCAGGGATGGGGATTGGTGCAGTTTTATCCCAGGTGGATGATGGTGGGAAGGAGCACATCATAGCTCATGCATCGCAAGGATTGAGAGGGGCAGAATACCGCTACTCTGTATTGGAAAAGGAGGCGTTAGCGTGCCATTGGGCTATAGAGAGATTTAGGAATTTTATTTGGGGCACGCATTTTGTATTGTGCACTGATCATAAACCATTAAAATAAATTCTTGTAAACAAAGGTTTGGACAAGGTTTCCAGAAGAGTTGCAGGTTGGATTACCCGAATGCAAGGTCATGAATTTTCAGTCAAGGTGATAAGTGGAAAAGAAAACGTGTTGGCAGATTGTCTGTTGAGATTAAGAAGTGAGGAAGGAATAGAATCGAGTTTGGAGAGTAATGAAATGGAAATGGTTTTTGTCAATACAGATGGCATAATTTCCAAGGAGGAATGGCTAGATGAACTGTGTAAGGATGAAGAGTTAATATTGGTAAATACTTATGTTCAGTCGGGTGTATGGCCCAGAAAAGTAGAATTAAATCCTGGTGCTGAACCGTTTTGGGAAGTGAGGAATGAGCTCAGTGTGGTGGATGGTATACTATTCAGGTGGGAACGGGCTGTTGTACCGAAATCTTTGCGCAATAGGGTTGTTGATCTAGCACATGTGGGACACATAGGCATTACCAAGACGAAGGGAGTCTTAAGAAGCGATTACTGGTGGCCAGGCTTTGATAAAGATATTGAGAGAAGGCTTGTGGAATGTGTTATGTGCAAGAAAGCTGGAAAAGGAGAGGTTGCCAAACAACAAACAATGGTGGAGGTTAAGGTACCAAATGGAGTATGGAAGGATGTTGCCATGGATATTTTGGGTCCAGTCGATTTGGGATATGGATGTGGAAAATTTGTTGTAGTAATCATAGATTTGTTTTCACGGTGGTATGAATTTGAAGTTCTTAGAGACTCATCGGGGGAAGCTATGATTAAATTTCTGCAGATGATGGTTTCAAGGGAGGGTGTTCCTGAAAGTGTGTTGATGGATAATGGACCGCAGTTTACTAGTGAATTTTTCAAGAGATATTTGAGGCAGAGTGGTATTAATCACAAGAGAACACCTCTTTATCACCCATTGTCGAATGGTTGTGTAGAGAGAATGAATAGGTGTATTATGGAGAGCATTCGGATGGCGAATGAGACAGGTTGTGATAAGAAGGTTGCCATTCAAAATAGGATATTCGGTCTCTGCATGTCACCCCATTCTGTTACAGGCATATCGCCTTTCGAATTGATGAGAGATCGTAAAACCCAATACGGTGGTTAGCCCACCATGGCTGGGTAGAAGTTGAGAGAGTGTTGTTGTAATGGAGGGTGTGAGAACAGAAATTAAAGGAAAGAGGGGAGAAGTGGGTGGAACTGGTGAATGCGAGGAGTGGGAAAATTCTGTTAAATATTAAATATGGTGATCTGGTTAGAATAAAGAAAGGTGTTTTAAAGAAAAAGTGAGAACCATTATATTCTGACCCTGTGAGAGTGGTGGCAGTTTTGCCAGGTGCGATTCGGGTGACTAGTGGACAAGTATGGAATCTAAATCGTGTTGCTATTGTGAAGAGGTTTAAGTAAAATGGAATGAAAGGAAGAAAGGAGGGAGATGTGTTATATAGTTGAATCTTTTAAGAGGTTATCACTTTTACAGTGGAGTTATGTATTTATCTGCAATGTTACCATAGTATGTCATAGGCGCAGTGCACAGTAGCTTAGTTGGGTGAGGAACTCATACATGCTATCTAAGGAAGCAACGTTCTATGTTATTATGATGCACTTGTTTATGTTTTTACAAGGTTCTGAGTTTGTCCGTTGCTGGAGTGAGAATTACATGGAAGCAGCTCATTAGCTGGAGGTCTTTGTTTCTACTATTATACTTAAATAAATACTCGTGTTCTCACCGCACTGACTGAAGGGTGTTACTTATCACATAACATTCCATGTTTATCCATTATCTTGGGGGTAATCTCGAATGTGCTGACTCCTCATTGATATGATATGATATTTTATTTGTATCACGCTCATACACAAGTGTTTCATACGTGAAGAGGCAGTGAGGGGAACAAGGGGGGAAAACAACGATCTTACTAGGCCCAGTGACATTGAGAATGTGCAAGTGCAGGGGAGAGGGAAGGGGTAGGCAAGGAGTGGAAAGCGCTAAACACGGGATAAAAATAACAGGTAGTGCAGCCAGCAGGTGGCAAGTGCAAGGTTAAAGCGCGGACAAGGGGTGTCTAATAAGTGCAGGTAAGGGGACTGTAGGGTTGCAGATACAGACTCAAGTGCAGGAGTTGCCAAGAGGCAGTGCGTGTGTGTGGCTGGGTGGGTGTCAAGCAGAGAAGTGCGTGAGAACTGAGTACCTGTTTTCTTGACTGTGGTTCTAGTTGGGAAGAAAAGTGGTGTGACACTATGCCCCCTCCCAGAAAGACCCGGAGCCCCAGGCTTCCAGGGAAATCGATCATAGAACTCGCGAACCAAACGGGGAGCATGCACATGCCGACGTGGTTCCCAAGTACGATCACAAGCCGGGTACCCCTTCCAATCAACCAAAAAATGAAGCACCCCCCTGCGGTAGCGGGCATCGCAAATCTCCTGAACCTCAAATTCAGGGACCCCTTGCACAAGGACAGAGGCTGGGCGAGGGCAGGATCGGCCATAGGGATCGGCCACATAGGGTTTCAATAGGGAGACATGGAAAACAGGGTGTACGTGCCAAGAGGGAGGTAGCTGAAGACGAAAGGCCACAGAAGACAACCGTTTGGTGATTTTGAACGGACCAAAATACCGAGGAGCTAATTTGACCGGTAAATTGCGAAGTGGCAGGTTCTTGGACGACAACCAAACCCTATCCCCAACCCGAAAGTCTGGTTCCACACTCCTCTTCCTGTCAGCCTGGGACTTCATCCGCTCCTTGGCTTCCTTCAGGATCCTGCAAGCCAATTCCTGTTGTCGTTGAATGGTTGAGACCAGGACATCAGCAGATGGAACTGTACTAGTGGGCACAGGATGAAATGGCACCAACTTGGGATGTTGACCCGCTGAGCAGAAGAACGGACTAACTCCAATAGAAGCGTGGACAGTATTGTTGTAGGATACTTCTGCAAGATCCAAGTACGACTTCCAGTTGGACTGAGTTGCGTTAGCAAAACAACAGAGATACTCCTCCAGAGTCTGATTTGTCCTTTCGGTGAGCCCGTTGGTCTGCGGGTGATAGCCAGAGCTTAAAGCTTTACGAATTCCCAGATGACCACACACCTTGTTCCAGAAAGCAGAGAGAAATTGAGAACCACGATCCGAGATAATCTTTTCAGGAAGACCATGTAGGCGATAGATCTCATGGAAAAAAGCTGAAGCCATCTGCGTAGCTGTAGGGATCCTGTGAAACGGGATGAAATGAGCATATTTAGTGAAGCTATCCACCACGACCATTATACACGTAAACCCATTAGAAGGAGGTAGATCAACCACAAAATCCTTAGCTATGGTATGCCAAGGGTATGGTGCTAATTCTGTGGGTACTAGCAGTCCCAAAGGTCGTCTTCTAGAAACCTTACATTGGGCACAGACGGGACAACTCTCGATGTATTTCTGGACGTCGGTAGCCCAACCAGGCCACCAAAACTGTCGGGATATCAGCTCTCGTGTGGCTTTCACCCCTCGATGACCTCCAAGTGGTGAATCATGAAACCCATGCAAAATGCCGTCTCGAATCGTACCCTTGGGGATGTAAAGCCTCTTCCGGCAAAACAGGAGCCCGTCATGCTCAGATACCGACATTTGCCGAAGAAGGGCCGGTCTTTCAGGATCCATCCGGGTGGCATCAGCAATTGACTGTAGATGAGGTGACAACGTCAACAGGAAATGGTGAGGGGAAATCAGCGGCTTATCCGAACTGGACGTTTCTTCCACTCTTTCCAATGATCGGGAGAGGGCATCCGCCTTCAAGTTGGAGGCTCCAGGAACATAGGTGACATGAAACACGAATGGTGAGAAAAAAAGGCCCACCTAGCCTGACGGGGCGTTCGACATTGCAGGGAGCGCAGGTACTGCAGGTTACGATGATCGGTACGAACCTCTACCGAAAAACGGGCTCCAAGTAGGTGATGCCTCCATTCCTCAAATGCGGTTTTGATGGCCAACAGCTCCTTTTCGATGACCGCATAATTTCTTTCGCTGGGATTCAACTTGCGTGAGAAGTAGGCCACTGGATGTTCAACAGATGTAACCGGATCACTTTGCAGGAGAACCGCCCCAACTGCAAAATTCGAAGCGTCTGCTTCCACGATATAAGGTAAGTCATCCTGTGGGTGACGCAGAATCGGGGCGGCCATGAAGGCCGACTTCAAGGTGTCGAATGCCTGAGACGCAAGGGAATCCCACTTGAAAATGATCTTACTGCTGGTCAGCCTGGTAAGGGGCGCTGAGATTTGAGAAAACCGTGGAATAAAGCGCCTATAGAAATTAGCGAATCCCAAGAAGCGTTGTAAAGATTTTATGTCATGGGGTTGTTTCCACTCCTGTATTGCTCGAACCTTCTTGGGATCCATCTCAACCCCATCCTGATTGATCACAAACCCCAGGAATTCAATACTGGACTGGTGAAAATAGCATTTCTCCTCCTTAGCGAATAAATGATTGAGAGACAGACGGCGAAGGACCTCGCGTACATGTCCTACATGTTCTTCGATGGTACTGGAAAAAATCAGGATATCGTCCAGATATACCCAAACTGATAAGCCAATAAGATCACCAAAGATGTTGTCCATGAACCGTTGAAAGATAGCTGGGGCGTTACATAAACCGAATGGCATGACTCTATACTCGAAATGCCCAAAAGGTGTCTTAAACGCCGTTTTCCATTCGTCTCCACTTTTGATGCGCACAAGATGATAGGCTCCACGTAAGTCCAGTTTGGCAAAGATCTGGGCGGTGTGTAGAGTTTCCAGGATACTGCGAATCAATGGAAGTGGGTACCGGTCTTTGATAGTTATGTCATTTAGTTGTCGATAGTTCACACAAGGTCTCAAAGTGCCCTCTTTCTTCTTCACAAAAAACAGGGGAAACCCTGCGGGCGACTTGGACGGGACTATGTATCCTTTCTGTAGGCAATCCGACAAGTAGTCTTGAAGCACTTGTCCCTCGTCCCTGTGTCAAGGCGTACAGTTTCCCATGGGGAATCGCGCTGTCCGGTAACAACTCGATTGAACAATCAAACGAGCGATGTGGTGGTAGAGGTATATCGCCTGGTTCAGAAAACACTTGTCCAAAATATATTGCAGTAGAACTTGAGAGGTAGAACACACACTGAGCCCTTTGCCAATTGATTCCAAAGGGGTTGAAGAAGCTCGGATCGGAGCGGACAAACCGCACTTCTGGGCACAGACTGCGGAGGAGAAGTCAAAGTGTGCGTCCTCCAGTCAATTGCCGGATTATGATGTTGCAGCCAGGGCAACCCCAAAACCACCTTGTAGGTAGGAGACTTGATGACATCCAAAGCGAGGTCTTCAAAATGGTCGGCAATCTGAAGATGTAGACCCACTGTACATTGGCGGACGGGTCCAGAAGACAAAGGAGTTCCGTCGATGACTTCCACGGGCAGAGCAGTGGGTCTGGGCAAGAGTGGAATCCGGTTTACAAAAGCAAAAGTCTCATCAATGTAATTGCCGGAAGCCCCGCTATCCAACAGACCAGACACTTCCAGGGTTCTGTCAGGCAACTTGATCTGAATCTTCAAAGTCTGTAACACTGCGGGTTTCATGGGATAAAGTTCTGTGCAAAACGGGGAAAGGTCTGAGGAGGAAATGGGACCTGTCACTGCCTTCCCAATAAGTGACAGGTCCTCTAGTTTCCCGCTTTCTTCTTCTGGGGTCGTAAGGGGCACGTACCCAGATAATGCCCGGCAGCTCCACAATAAAGACATAACCGAAGTGTTCTTCTCCGTCTCCTCTCTTCCTCAGATAACGGACCCCTCATGGCACCCAATTGCATTGGCTCTGGCCCAGACTCGGTAGAACCAAACGATCCGGCTGGTAAACTGGTCGTTCTGGGAGAGCTTCTCTCGAGCCTACGTCTCTCGGCCTTTCGTTCTGCCAGTCTCTGATCAATTCGGAGCACCTGATCAATTAGATGTTGTAGAGACTCTGGTTCAGGAATGTGGAGTAGCTCATCCTTGTACTCCTCTCTAAGCCCACGGCGGAACAGAGTCTTTTGTGTGATTTCAGGCCATTGGGAATCAGTTGCCAATAGGCGGAAGCGACTGATGTATGTTATTATGTCGACACTCCCCTGTTTTAAATCCATCAGTTGATTCTGCGCAGCGGAGGCCAGGTTTGGCGTCTGAAAAACCTCAAGGAATGCTTTTTCAAAGGCTGCAAAGTCATTCAGAATCGGACTGTTTGTTACTACAAACGGGGTCGCCCAGGCCAGAGCATTCCCGGTTAGATTCCCCAGGATGTAGCCAATCTTGGCTTTATCGTTGTTGAAGTGTGTCGACCTGAAAAGAAAATGGATTCTACAGTGGTTACAAAATTCAGCCACTCGACGTGGATCTCCATCGAACTTGATTGGTGTTGTATGTGCCAAGGATCCTTCAACCTGCGAGGTACTCATCGCCCCTTGGGTTATCATTTGGCGTAGAGTCTGATTTTCCTGGCGTAAGGCGGTCATCTCCGCCCTGAGTGCTTGTAATTCGTTCCGCATCTCTTGCGAATCCTCCATCTCTGGGTCTGAAGGCAGGCGTCTCAATCTGTCAAGCAGAGAAGTGCGTGAGAACTGAGTACCTGTTTTCTTGACTGTGGTTCTAGTTGGGACCGCCAGGCTGCATCCAGTGAATTGACGAGCATGTGACTCGGGGAACCAGCCTCTCCACCACCCTAATGACACAGGGTGGTGAATGGACCAACTCCCAGCGTCACGGAAGACACTCTCCTGATTAACGTGACGAAGGAACTGTGCAAGCACAGGCAGGAGAGGCCAAAGTCTGATGGAAGGTTACTGGATACTGGTGAAGTCCAAAAGAGTCTTTTCCAGAGGTACGTGATCCAGTGAAGAAGCGAGATAGTCCGGGATACTTCTCAGATGAATACAAGGAAAGGCCCCCAGTCCACGGGAAGACAAGTTCCAGCAGATTCACGTAGCTGGTCAGGGATGACGGATCTGCTCGAGGTACAGTAGGTCCAAAGGATGAGGCACCAGGCAGGACCAAACAGGAAGAGGGAACCAGATCGGGAGGGGAGACCACCAAGAGTAGGGATCCCTAAGGTATGTCCCAAAACAGTGAACGAGGGCCCCCAGGAAGCAAGAGGAGAAGCTGGCCCAGAAAGACCCAGGGAGAAGCCCAGGAAAGAAAGCGGGAGTCCCCAGGGAAAAGCAGGGAAAACTGGAAACCGGACCCAGGGAGGCTCAAAAACAGACAGGAGCAAGGAGGGCCCAGGCAGGTAGTAGGAGACTGGGACCAGGCAGACAGGGAACCCACAAGGCAGGGAGAACAAAGAGCAGGTTGGTGCAAGGCAAGGCCAGGCACAGGGAAGCAGGAACCACAAGTGGCTGGAGCGAGCAACACGACCGAAGCAACCGCGTTGAGACGCGAATTGCAACTGCTCGCGGCTCCTCTTATGGGCCGCCGGCACTCGCGAGGCCTGAAACGCAAGCCGTTTCGTTTCCGAGCGCCGGCGGACCCAGAATGAGGCTTGGAAGGCAAGCCCTTCCCAGAGCGGAGGCCCAATCTACGGCGCATGCGCGGAACCGAGACAGTGGTTTCCCGCGCATGCGCCGCAGCCCTCTAGCACCGGCCCCAGCACCTCTCCCCCCGGCGAACGCCCAAGCGCGAAAGCGCGGGTAGATCTGCCAGGAGATGGGAGAGGGAGCAGGTGCAACGGACCCCGGTCTCCCAAAAAGTGGCGTGACAGTGGGCAGTGACCTGGGACTGAAAATCAGAGGGTAGCCAGGTGCCGAAGCAGAAAGATCAGCAGGTGAGAGGAAGAGCGAAGGCAGAATCAAAGAAGAAGGTCTTGATGTACTTCTGGAACCGAAGATGGTTCTCCTTAAGTTTCAGAACGGCAGGGAGGCTTTCCCAAAGGGAGGCGCCAGCCGAGGAACGAGATCTACCCCCAACTCGTTGCTTGAAGAAGCGACTGACCATGAGGGCGTTGGAGGTGGAAGAGCTCAAGTATAAAGGTATTTAAGGAGGGGGAGTTGAAGGTACTGTGGACTCAGGCCCCAGAAAGCCTTGTGGACAATGCAAAGGGTCTTGAATTTAATCCTTTCAGCCACTGGGAGCCAATGAAGAGATTTCAGGTCTGGAGAGATACGATCCTAGGGCGTGAGGCCAAGGACAAGTCTTGCAGTCCTGTTCTGGATGAGTTGCAGCGAACAGAGAGTAGAAGCAGGCAGATTTAGAAAGAGGCTGTTGCAGTAGTCAAGCCTAGAGAGAACCAGAGCTCTAGAGACAGCGAGCTTCTGGGGGAAGGAGAGGAAGGGAAGATGTTGTAAGAATGCAATCTTACATTCAAGACGCCACTGCAATGATCCATATTATTTCACAGGTCCAGATGGGGGCCCATGACATCTTGGTCACCCTAGATTTGAATCTCTATATACAAATATCCCGCAAGATCATTGTGTAGAGGTCATGCACCAATACCTAGAAAAAAGGATAGACCAGTCAGTACCCTCTAATTTCATCGCGGAGTGCATTAGACTGGCACTAACTAAGAACTTCTTTCTATGTAATAATTCTTTCTACCAACAAAGACATGGTACATCCATGGGGGCAATCTTTGACCCAGACCTAGCGAATCTATATTTGGAACATTACCAAGAGAATGTTATCTTCGCGCAGACAAATCCCTTCCATGGACAGATCACGTCGTGGCATCGTTATATTGACAATGTTTTCATGCTGTGGAATGGGACTCAGGGAGATCTCTCCAACTTTTTTGACATGGTTAAATAGACAAGCACCAACTATAAAATGTACCATGAAATCCGATATTCAAAGTATTGCATTGCTAGACTTAAAGATCTTCAAAAAAGAGGGTAACACACTTGGTACCACATTGTATAAAAAGCCCATGTATAAAAATACACTTCTGCTTTTTAGCAGCTTTCATCCACAAAGTCTCCAGGAGAATTTGCCCTATGGGCAATTCCTTAGAATCCGCCGCAATTGCAGCGAGATTGAGGATTTCAAAAAGAACAGCAGCGAATTGAGTTCCAAACTATTGAATAGGCAATATCCCTCAAGGATTATTAAAAGATCAATGAATCGCGCTCGGAATATCAACCGGGACGTGACCCTGAATCAACAAAAAAGACCACATGATGAGAGAATTACATGCATCTCTTCGTTTTCACCAATTAGTAATGACCTCAGAAGGACTATACTAAAAAATTGGAAGATCGTCCAAACTGATGACTTCAGGCCCAATAGCCCTAGGTTCGCATTCAAGAGGATGCCCAACCTCCTGAGATAAATTGGTACATACCTACCCTATGAACAAATCAGGCAGACCCACTCAACTGCCACTATGGGATCTAACACTTGTACTGGGTCATTTTAAGTGCGGACAATGTTCTGTTTGTCATCTTACCAACAACATAAAACAGATTGACCTTAATGGTCGACTTTGGAAATACAAATCTTTTTCTAATTGCCTGACTAAATGGGTAGTCTATGGGATAAAATGTCCTTGTGGGCTTCTATATGTGGGAAAAACTATTAGACCTGTAAAACAGCGGATAGGCGAAGATCGTTCGGCAATCCGGAACGAGACGCCAGATAAACCAATCATTGCCCATTTCAAAGAAGCTAAGCACACCAGCGAAGACATCTTGTGGTTTGTGATACAGACAACAAGGGTGCATCCACGAGGCGGTGATAGAGATCTGTTCCTTAAAAAATTTGAGCAAAAGTGGATATATGACCTCAAAACTTGCCCAAACTGGACTAAATATAGCTGTGGAATGGAATTTATTCACCCACTAACTTTTCCGGACACTCAATCCACAAGACACCCAATCTACATGATGTTCTATTATGAGCCAGGTGTGGATATAAGGTTGTTGATTCTTCAGGATATATTCCCCCCACCCTTGTCCAGATGGAACTGAATTGGAGGTCACCATCCATAATTTGCACCTCTCTTGTGGACCCAAAAAAATGTGTGGGGTACCTTTGGTTTATCTACAGATATAATCAAGTAGATCCTTTAAATGGCTGGGATAGGATACCATCTGTATATGATAGACTTTTCTCTAGGATCTCAATATGACCAATAATATCCATAGATGGTCACCCATGAGTAATTGTCTATAGTCCCCTCTGAGGCAACATGATTAATAATTTCCGCAGTTGGTTATTATCATATATAAATACCTCGGCATAACAGCATCATACCGAGATGTTATACAGAATAACAGCTATCACCATATGTGCATTTGCGATACGGGAGATGTAAGTTCCTGTTCACTGTCAGATTGCTGACTGATGGCGCTCCTTTTGCTGAGATGACAATCGGGCACTGAAGGAACCGTCTTCGCTGTCGAGTATAATGGCAGTCAGCCCCATGTCCAATCATAGGTCAACGGGTTTCCTATAAATGAGCCGCGCTCATACGGATAGTCCTTCATTTGTTTCTACACTTTGCGTTGGATTCGAAGACACGCAATAGGTGCCGGAAGGTAAGCGTCTTTCAGTTCGAGTGCAATAATCAGTGCCACTTTAGCATCTCACTCCATTTTGGATACATGAAGTTAACAGGCAATATCTGTTACTCTATTATGTAGGCGGATAAAAAGAAACTGAGTCAAGCCATCGCTACGTATTGAGCGACTGCTATATGGGCTGACAGCATCTCGCATTTGACTTGAACTCCACGTGGCTATACGGGTTGATAGTGTTCCCCGACATCAAACACACGTGGACAGCAAGTAAGTGCATTTCAATGCCGTACACTTATTTTAAAATCCAAATGGTGATATGGGTGGTTAATAGATGGCCTGTGTCCTCTTATTGTGTTCTTACAGGACACATGATGCATTATGGATAATTCAGTTTGAACCTTCCTGTTGAGGGAATGCGATTCATTGAAAGAAATCTTCCATTGAATATGGTAATTGACATAACTTTCTTCTATAAATAAATAAGTTGAAGGATTTGTTCTCATAGACATGGATACATCTAATTGCTGCATCCATTCTGTTCTATTTATAGAATCATGGACTCCTTCAGATGCCGAATTCATATGACAGCTCTCATCTAAGTCAAAATAAGTTGCCCTCCACACCTAAAAGAAATTTTTCACCAGGTTAGTAGTATCCCTACTCCATTTTTTCACAATGCGCATAGCATTTTGTGACTTCCCATAAGTCTTTCTTTTAAAACCTACTCTTTTTAATCTGTTTTTAGGGTTCAACTGTGATGCACAGGCTCCAGGCACCATAGTTGAATACTGTCACTAATCTTCTGCGTCCTGAAGACGGGTCTCGGAACTCCACTAACCAAAGTTAGATCACGGAAGTGCCATTCCCTGCCCCAGAAACACATATAAGTGTAGACGCTGGTTAATCCATGTCGGATGAACATTTGTATTTGATACTGCTTAAATTCATGTTGGATAAACATTGATATTTGGTTGAAGTCACTGTTACTAACATCACATCACTTTGACATTCATATGAATAACATTTGCAGTTCACATAGAAACAGCTCCCCTTGTGGGTGAGATCCCACTGTGTTTTGTGTTGTTCTTCAAGCTACATCTGCATACATTTATGTTTTATGTGAGCATATTGTTTGATATATATGAATTAAAATATGTCTGTTCGGATATAATGCCTTGGGCTGAATATAATTTGATGATCTAAAAAATCATCCTGTGAGTAGGTTTTCCCACTACCGGTGTGTGGTAGAGGTGGGTAGCTACTGGTATACTTTGCTGTTGTTCTGAGGAAGGGAAGAATACCTCTGCGGAGGTGCAGTTGGTAGTTTGACTACTGAGAGATGGTAGAGATGTGAGGAGAAAAGGAGAGTGTGGAGTCAAAGATGACCCCTAGGTTCATCGCCTCACAGGTGGGAGCAGGAAGAGGGCCAAGGGAGGCCGGCCAGATAGTGACAGGAAAGGAAGATGCAGGGATGCCGATGAGGAGAATATCCATCTTACTGGCATTAAGGCAGAGATCATTGGCGGTACACTACTCCTGGATAGCAGACAGGCAGTCAGAGATGAGAGAAGGAGAAGAGGTGGCAGAGGGGAGCCTGAAAACGAGCTGATTGTCATCCGCATAGCACTGAAAGTTGGAGCAGAGAGTGGCAATGTGGTGGGCAAGAGGCGCCAGGTACAGGTTGAAGAGCCAGGGAGAGAGGTTAGACCCCTGGGGAACACCACAGGTAGAGTGTGAGACAGAGGAAAGGAAGGACCCAAGTTGGACTTGGGAGGGTCGATCAGAGAGGAAAGAGGTCAGCCAGGCAAGGGCCTCATCAGTGATACCCAGGTTATCAAGGAGACAGTCGAACATTGGATCTTGTTAGTACCCCCTCCCTTCTCCCACGCCTCCCTTCCCCACCACCCCTTTCCACCTCCCACCCCTTCACTGGGTAAACTCAACCAAGCCTCTAGCCCCCCCGACCCCCCGAATCACCCTCTCGAGGATTAAGCCCCTTACTAGTCATAGCTTGAACTTCTTGCAGGTTCTCCCAAACCCATTCCGGATTCACCCACCGCCCTCCCCATCCCCGGAACCCTCAATGTAGTCCCTAGTGGTCGCCATCCCCAGGCTTGCACTCTGTTTAGCCCCTTGCATCTCTTAGTTTGTTTCAGCAGGTTTTGACCATCGTCAAAATGTTCCCACTCTCCTGCTGTTTTCAAAGTTGTTCCATCAAGTTTTCTGTTCTCCTTGAGTCTTCCATTAGTTCTTGGATTGCTAGCTCATTGGTATCCACCCTTTCTTCCATTTTGTTCACATTCCGTTTTATATCCTGCAGAGCCACCGCCAAATCTTCTCTCATTTTGTCCATTTGTTTTTGGACTGTGTCTGCAATTTTATCGCCAAAGTCATTAAAAGACTCCTTAGGAAGCGACTGTCACTGTTTGAACTTGGCTTTCTTGTGATTGGAGTCTCTGGTAATCAGATTGATCCTGGCTCAGTTGCGTCGCTTGGGGGGAGTTAGCATATTTGCCCCACATCATCTGCAAGTTGCTCTCTTGAAGCTTCCTGGCCCCCCTCAAAGGCATTGGTGGCTCCTTTCCCTTATTCTTAGACATGCATATACACCTGCTGTTTCTCCTAGTCGATAACTTCCCTCGCCGGTGACAAACTCCTTTCTGACAGACCTCCTCCTCCTCCTCCCTTTCCTTCTGCTGTGTGTGGTATTCTTTTTGGAGTGTTTTCTCCAAGTTCCTTATGTGGAGGGAATGGTACACGCAGCCCTGTTCTTTGGGATCTAATGGACTTTGTAACGCTTATCGCAATTGTTGTAAACACTGTTCTCTGGGCTTCTTTCGGCGTGAGACCCACTTTACTTGCTGAGGCCGAATATTGGGTTTTCTCTCCCCCTGGCCTACTGCAGGCCACTGCATGCCAATCCAGAGTGTGTACGAGTGTAGAATGGGGGGATCCAATCCTGATGCGGGTCTACAGTTGCTCCTAGGACTGCGTTCCTCTCTGGTCCGGGCTCCTAGGGCTGGCAGGTGTGCCTAATCCCCCTGTTTGGGTTTGAATCTTCATTTTTCTTCCCCTGCGGTCGCTCTATTTCTTCCTGGGTTTCCTCACCCTCCCCTGCTTACTGCACGGTCATCTCCAGGTCAACCAGTCCATGGGAGGAAAGCCGCTGGCGCTCTCCCTCTGTACTGCTGGAGACTCCGGGATCATGGCCGCACCCTCGTTTTCCCCTAGCCGCTTCTTCTCGCTGTGGGGGCCCCAGCTAGTTCTGCACCGGTGGGACCTTGGTTCGCTTATCTCCACTCCGCTGCACTTCTGGGCGGGTTCACCGTTGGAGAACTATGATGGGATCTGGCAGTCTCCAACATCGCTCTTATCTTCAGGAAAGGAGGATGCGGACCCCCACCTGTTCGTCCCTCATACTGCTCCAAAAAACACCAGAGGAGGGTGTTTTTTTATTCAAATTAACAGTTTGTTTGGCCCGAGGTTCGGGAAAGCATTGATCGCGGTGCTCTCCTGTCGGCAGCCATCGTGGAATTGAACACTGTTTATTTTGACTTTGACATTCCTACACATTTGTTTGTTCTAGTTGTGAGGGCAAGTATAGGTTTTGGACACAGACGGACTATTAAGTTAAACTCTTTGACTCAGACTTTCCATTCGTTCAGATGGGAAAAACCCACCTTAGCATAGGGTAAGTTAGGCCTTCAACCATCCAGACATTTAAGTTAATAAATATCTTTTGTTTGAACTTTAAGCCTGTTGGCTGTGTCTTGCTTCGAGATGTCTTCACACAATCAGCACACCAAATGCTCACAAGACAGGGCAGGATGTCAGATGAATACATGAGTGCCAGAAGTCATTTGTGACTATAAAACATTACATTGCCATGCAGAATATGTGGCAGACTATGACTGATCAAGTACTTATTTACATTGCCAGCAGCGTTTGGGCCAAAATGCCAACATGCATTGTGAGGTGAAGCTTAAGGATGCAAGATTGTTACAAATTGCTCACAAGGCTAGCAATGACTTTAGTCCAGTGGACTTCTGTCCTTCAACCCACTCCTCTTGGCAACATATGTAAAGCATACATAGCAGAGGAATACATTAAATATACCTTACATAATGAAGTCTGCACCTCTCCGGCATTATAGATATGTCTTTGCTAGTCTTCACTCTTTTCACAGCCAGGAACTACATTTGTATTTTTGGATTTGTATTGTGCGTACCTGCTGGGTCTGGGTGCAGATGATGCTACAAAGGACTCACTGAAATAGAAAAGTTTTCAATTGTTTTCTAAACCTTAGAAGGAAATTGATTTGCGGAGGTACAATTGAAGCAAGTTCCCTTATACAGCAGTCATGATCATTTCTCCAGACAGAGCGTTTCAAGTAATTCCTTTCACAGCTACAGCAGTGGTCATTCCAGCACTTGACAAAACATTTTGGTGGTTAAGCCTGACAATCGACCAGCATTCACTGGACTGGAATTTATTCAATATGCCGACTATCTTGGTTTTCACCACACAAACGTGACACTGTTGTAGCCCCAGGTCAATGGGTTGGTTTAACTATTTATGTGTAATAAAGAAAGTCCTCCAAATAAGTTACCTCACCAAATTATTTTATTTTCATTTTATTTTATTGTTTAAAGCACAGACCTAGCTCGAGAGCAGCATAGCACTGTCCATTGTCTCAGTCTGTCAGTCATTTACAGACTATTGCAACTCTTCATGTCACCATGAACAGGGGATCCTCAGAGACGATGATTGATAGTGCCATAGAAAGGCACAAGCTGCATTTTCCCACACAGGCCCAGATAGCTTGCAATGTACCCTCTTTGCAACAGGACAATCAGGAGAAGCAAAATATGAGGGTGGTCATCTGAGAGCAACATACCCATAGTTTGATGACGGAGACTCAGTTTTGGTCAAACATCCTACTGCACACAATGCCATGTCAGTGTTTGACCATCTGCTCAGCAGACCAATGTGAACAAGAAAAGATCAGGGTTAATGCGGAAAGGGGTGATGAAATGATCACAAGGAATGAAGGACATTGAAAGATAACTGTATCCAGATTATTGGCATGTCTGTGGTCTCCAAATTTTTCTCATCTCATTAGACATCTGTTAAAGACATGGCGGGAGATAATGTCCCAGAGAATACCAGAATGGCGAGGAACTGGAGTTATGCAAAGTACAGCAAGCTATTTGACGGACAGAAAAAGTGAGTGAACAAAGAGAAATAAAATGGAAGTATAGGAAAGGGGGTTTTGTGGGGAGGGGGGGATATGCCGAGCGAGCAGTGAGATGCATTCCTTTGGCTAGAGAAGATAAAAATAAAGGAAGTATCTGAAAATATTGTGCACAGTGTAAAGTTACTTGCCTGCATAGAACATAATAGGGTTGTAGTGTAGCTCACTTTTATGGCACCAATACATTTGTCATATGAAAATATTACTAGAGGGTAAGAAATTACAGGAAAAAATAAAAGATATTTAAACTTATTTCAACTCCGTTAGGTGTTGTAGAGAACCCAAAATTGAGACCAATTTGCACTTTTTGTCCACTCTGCGAAATGGAGAATAACATGGCTTAAACGTGTATCAACATTTGATGTGAGAGCATTACAAGAAGCATTAACACATCTTCTTGTAACAGCGCACTTGGCTGTAGTGAATTTATCTGGGGAGCTTCCAAGGCCAGCTTTTTGAAGATGAAAGAAAGAAGGAATTTGAGCGCAAAATACACTGTCTCGTAAAGTACACAATGCTTTGAGTAATATACAAAAGGGTAAAATTGCATATGGTTTGAATTGGCCATAATCTCCTATTGGTATATTTTTTTTGTTTTATTCCTTAAAAAATACTCTTACTTTCCATGCTACCAAACTCTTAACCTCTTCCCTCATCTTTTCTCGCCTCTTCTACTATTGTTCTCTCTTTTTCGGTCTCCCCTCTACCCACCTCGCCCCCCTTAAATCTCTTTACCACTCTGCCGTCCGTACCCTGTCTTCTCTCTCCCTATAATTCCATCTCCAATTCACTTGCCAACCTAAGCTGGCTTCCCTTCCACTCTCAACTTAAATTCCACTTCCTTGGTCTCGTTTTTAAATCTCCTCATGACCTTGCCCCTCCTTACCTCTCCTCTCTTCTCTCTTTCCATGCCCCCTCTCGCTCCCTACACTCTGCTGATCTCTTTTTACTCTCTGTCCCCCCCCTCCTTGTGCCTCTTCTCGTTTCCGCTCCTTCCAGCTCCTTGCCCCCCTACATTGGAACTCCCTCCCTTTCTCTATCCGCTCCATATCCACCTATTCCTCCTTCCGTTCCTCCTTAAAATCACTCCTTCTTCACCCCTCTCCCTGACTTCTCTCCCCTTCCTCCTCCTCTTTCTCCTCCCAACTCCATCTTCCTGTTCCTTTATCTCTCCCCGTCTCCCCTTTGATCTCCACCATCCCTTCTACTCTCTCTACTCCCTTTTCCCCTTTCCTCCTTCCCATACCTCTCCTCTTCTCTTCCTTCCCAAATGCACATTGTTCCACATGCTGTTTTTCTGGTTTGAATTATGTATATTTTATTGCTTCTATGTTCCATGTTTGATGTTTTCTGGTTGTTATGCTTTAAAGCGCTTTGGAGTAAAGCGCTATATAAACAATATAATACAAATACAAAAAACATTCATTTTTAAGGAAATGGTTCTTCATGTATTGCTCCTAATGTAACCTTGTAGTCCCATGTATTTTTGGTACGACGTCCTTTTATCGCGTGATGCTTTTTCGCTGGGTTTTTTACCGCAATTTTTTTTTCGAAAAAACCCATCGAATTTTTTAGAAAATTGGGGGTTTGGGGTGTAACGCCCCCCAAAAATGTTTTTAAAAATGTTGATGGGTTTTTTTTGTTGAAAATATTGCGGTAGAAAACCCTGAGAAAAAACATCCCGCGATGAAATGACATGGAACCATATTTTTTTTAAGCCAGACAAACTACCCAGGAAAGATAACTTGGCTGAGGGGATGAGCATTTCATCTGGTACCTAGGTTTAAACATGTGATATTGGCAGAGATTTTTATAATGTACAGACATAAAATATTGTATTTGAATGAAATTAAATGTTTTATTTAACTTTGTATTGAAATTAGTTTCTGAAATAGCCATTTAAATATGATTAATCAAAGCCACCCAAGGTCTTGTCTGGATGTCTTGGCCATCTTCATTACACTAGGGTCCACTGATCAGGAATGGGGCTCTGAGTATTACCATGTACCATGCATGGGTCAAGAGGTTGCGCTAGTACCAGCGCAACTTCAAGTGGCAGATTCAGGTGCAATGCCAGGGGCAGAACATGTGGAAAAGACGATTTTAGAGGAACAAGTATCGGGGATTTGACCCCAGGAGCATTCAGCTGAAGGAATAGAATGCTCTGCAGGGAGGGAGCCAGGACATTCTCTGAAACACTCTATGCTTGGACTACCTGAATGATCCTTGCTCGGGTACAGTGGAGAAATTGGATTGGAACTGCTCCTTTTAGCATTTTTAATAAGACGGTGCAGGTAATCGTCACTAGAGCCATGTCTGGTCCCTAGAGTTTGAGTCCTAGTCTGCTGCTGCCTGAAGTCAGAAGAGTGAGGTTTTGAGGTGAAGGTCTCACTGCTAAAGTGCTACACTTTGCGTTTTCATTGTCTTGCCTGGCGGTGCAGTCACAGAGACCAACTTCAGTTTGCGGCCAATATAGTTCGACTCATCTCAGCTGAGAGGAGTTGATGTGATCCATAATGTACGTTGCTGCACCTGGCTTGTTGAGTCATTTAAACACTTTTGCAACACAGTGCCAAATGGTATAATGCTGCAGACACCTGAGAAAGTGTTGGTTTAACTATAAGACAAACATGGCCCTTTGGCTTGATGCCTGGTGTCTTGGGGGTAACAGGATTAATATCACTTAATACAGTACAATACCTTAAAGAGTAGCAAACTTCGTTAAGCAAGTGGCTCCATACACAATGAGCCTCACTCCATGTCACTGCAACTGAGCCAGGCTGGTGGGACCCAGATTTTGGTGTGTAAAAAATTACACTAGTCTGTATTGTCATTGGTATAAAATCGGTATCTCATTTTATTGTGTAAACACTAGAAAATGTGAGATTGGTACAACAAATGGTTAACATTATAACACTAACAATATACATCCAACCCAGAACAGTAATTCAACATTATCTTCCCATTGACAAATATAATTACTGTAGAAATCACATCTACAAGAATTACAACGTTTTTTGTCAACATAAATGCATCTCAGAATTCCTTCCTTCTCCGGTATCTGCTTGGTACGGCATTGGTGTATCAAAATGTTGTGGTATACACATTTTATCAAGGCATGATTCTGCTAGGCATATGGGCATGTGTATACTATATCTGGTTTTACATATATGTGTATGAATAGGAATATACGATATAAGTATATGTTTACAAAATGTCATGTCAAGTTAATTGCTTTTATTGTTTAAAGATGTTACACATGAAAAAGTTACTACACCAACTTAGCATACCATATTGATACATGTGTCATCAGTTTGCACGATCAAATTTACAGCATACAGGCTTTCTATTTTGCACAACCACAGCTACAGATCATGTTTGTGCAATTACATTTCCATGGATAATTTCTTCCCCATATTTACTCCGATCACCAAACGAAAAATGTAATTTAATGGTGCAGAATATCTCGAGTTTATTTCGTATATAAAAAAGGAAACATGTTTTACTTTGACACATCTACGTACTGCTGTAAAGGCAAGCTCCATTGTGAAAATTGAAACCATTCAAAACTATAAAAGTCTCACGAATTCAACATGGAGCCCTTTCCCTTTTGCTAATAATGTCGTGCAAAACATAGCATAGAAATATGAAATGTTACGTTACTGTAATCTCAATGACCCATATTCATTATACATTACACTCCCTACTTCCTAGTACCAACTTGTAATAACATGTGCACCTGCTGAAAGGTTCTTCGAAAATGGAGACTCCGACTAGGGCCCTATATGTTCTTTGTATGACACACCCTTATTTCTAAAGGATTTACATTTCAGGTTAGAAAACTGAGGCAAACGTTGAGAAAGGGATACGTGGAGTATGCTGTTGTAATTAAAGGGGGGTGGACTAGAAGGTGCGTGTTATGGGGGAAATAATTAATCTTGCTCGCTCCTAATCACACTGGAAAAGGCAACAGATAAACAAGCATAATACACTGAGCTATGTAACAGCATAGATTCGTCTGAAATCATGCTTCAAGTCAAAACATTAGGATCACTAGCTTGACCAAAGGTATGCACTGTGTTTAGCATCTTGCAGAACAAATGAGCTTGGAGTGATCGCAACATGTGCTACATAGTGATGAGTCCAAAAGCAAAGAGGCCTCGTACAAAATTGGGACACTTTCTGCGATTCATTTGCCTTTGATATAGTGATGACAAATGAACTCGCTCTCTGTACTTCCGATAATGTCAAACATTTAGCTACTTTCGCTAGGTAATGCTGTTCTGATGGATACAGCATTCCAAGTGAGTTGCCTCTTCTTTATAGTTAGCTTTAGATGAAAACTTAACAGGGACATTTAAAACCACCTGGGCACCCCATAATAGCTCCACTTTGCCTCGGTCACAGCTACGATGCCATCAGACGTTAAGTCTTGGTTATGTGTGGACTTGCACATGCCTCAATTCCTCGGTTCCACATATTCCCCGCCCCACCCCCCAACACACATATCAAAGCTACAGTAGCATACCTTTGAATTCCTCCGTGATAGTCAGTTCCACCCTACCAATCTCAATGGCGACCAATAGGTGTTTGCAGAGCACACTTCTAAAGCAAACATCTTGTCGTTTCATCCACATTTTAATTTATAACAGTAAACGGGTAGAACGGCCCTCATCATGAAACAACACGAGGGACTGAAAGTACTAGTAGGTACACATATAAAAGGGGAAGGAGCATGGGTCAACGAGGAATATGTGGCAGAAATGTCATACACTATACCCTAGAAGAACAAGTGATTTACCAACTGTAATGTTCTTTCGATTGGATGTTCCTCCCACGTATTCCTCAACTTATGAAAATCATATCCCAGCTTCAGCTGCTTCGGAAAAAATGTTCACCAGGGGGCGCTGTGTTTGAGACCGCAGAGTCGAAGTCCCTCGAGGGCCGCTGTCGGGCGTCGACGTCATCCGCTGTATAGAGGGCTTGAGCAGCGCCCCTTACCTTCGTTCTGTTTTTACGGTGTTCATGGTCGCATCAACTGATCAGGCTTTAAGTCTTCAGGCTCTTTAGGAAGTCAGAGTGCAACTGGCGTAAACTGTACGGAGGGGTAGGATGGGAGGGTCGATGAAGAATACGTGGGAGGAACATCCAATCGAAAGAACGTTACAGTTGTTAAGTAACTTGTTCTTAGAATGGATTGTGTCCTCCCGCGTATTCCTCATCTTCTGATAGACTCCCATAGCAGCGGTAATTTTGGAGATGGGAGTACTAGGAATTTTAATTATGGACTGAATGGACAGCTTTTGCAAATGGTCCTCCTTGGTAAAAAGTAGAGTCCAAGCAGTAATGCTTTACAAAGGTGTGCATTGATGACCAGGTGGCCGCAGCACAAATATCCTGCCCCTCTGAACGGCCGTGGAAGTTGCCATGCCTCTGGTTGAATGAGACCTTAATCCATCTGGATGCTCTTTCACAGCTAATTTATAGCATTCAGAGATTGCTAAAATTATCCATCTGGATAGAGTTTGTTTAGATACTGCAAGGCCCAATTTGTGCCCAGTATATCAAACAAATAGTTGGTCACATTGTCGGAGATTTGCCAATCTGGAAATATAGAAACTGAGAGCCCTTTTTGGGTCCAGTCTATGTAATCTTTCCTCTTCCTTACTAGCGTGAGGTGGAGGATAAAAGGAAGGTAAGAATCTTTTGTGACAGATGAAAATCAGACACTATTTTAGGCAAGAATGATGGCTTGACTTTTAAAATAACCTTGTCCCTATGGAAAATAGTGTGAGGAGGCTTACAAGACAGTGCCTGCAACTCACCCTGCGGGCTGATGTTATAGCCACTAACAGAATTGTTTTAAGAGTGAGCAGTCTTAATGGACAAGAATGTAAAGGCTCGAAAGGAGCACATATGAGAAATTTTAAGACTAGATTTAAATCCCAGATGGGCACCTGAAACGGTGTTTGAGGGTATACATTTGTCAGCCCTTTCAAGAAATGAAGGACTAGAGGCATTTTAAAATAGGACACCTCTTCCAAGGAGCACTTAAAGATAGATAGTGCTGCCAAGTAACGTTTTATCGTTCCAACTTGGAGCCCCAAATTGGCTAAGTGTAAGAGAAAAGAAAGTACTGTTGGAGTATTACAAAGAAATGGATCCACATTCTTATCCCTGCACCAGTTACTGAACTTGTTCCAACAACACCGATACAGGGATTTTGTTGCTGGCCTTCTGGCCGAAAGCAAAATCTCCATTACGTCATCCGGGAGGTCCCAATCCTTATATCTTAGCCTCTCAGAAACCATGCGTGAAGGCTGAGTGTCTTGACCTCTGGATGGAGAACTCGATCTTCCTCTTGCGAGAGAAGATCCTCTCTTTGTGGAAGACGTATTGGAGGGCAGATGGACATGTCCAGAAGGTCCGGGTACCATGTCCTCCTGGCCCAATCCGGATAAATTAGGATCATGGTTTTCCTGAACTTTCTCAACCTCCTGATTACGTGAGGAATCACGGGGACTGGAGGAAACACGTAAAGAAGTGGAAATACCCAGTCCACTACGAATGCGTCCCCTAGAGCTCCTCTTGGGGGAAATTCCCTTGAGCAATACAGTTTGCACTTCCGGTTGGCCCCGGTCGCGAACAGATCCACTTGAGGGGTTCCCCAAAGGGCGAAGATCTCTTGAAGGACTTCCTGAGCTAGCTCCCATTCGTGGGATACTGTACTCTGCCTGCTCAGAGCGTCTGACGCCGTGTTTAGCTCTCCAGTGAGTCGAACTGCCGACAGAGAGATTCCTTCTTGCATTGCCCAGAGCCAGAGCTGCATTGCCTCTCTGCACAGTGGAAATGATCCTACGCCTCTTCTTTTGTCGAGGTAGTACATGGCCACTGTGTTGTCCGTCATTATCAGGACATTCTTTCCTTGTACAGAGGGCACAAAAGCCTTCAGCGCTAGTCTGATTGCTCTCAGCTCCAAAAGGTTGATGTGTAGCTTGGACTCCGATGGAGACCAACGACCGCCGATTGTCAGATCGTTGGTGTGGGCTCCCCACCCCGTGAGTGAGGCATCCGTCACTAAACCCCCTCCCACACCCCCTGTGAAACCCAGACAGAGTGCCACCACTTTTGGAGGCTTCTGTGGAGAGGCCTGCCAAAAAGTGGAACAAAGGGCTCGACTTGGGTTGGAGTCACAGAAGCAAACACAAACGCCATTTTGGAACCAAGTTTCGGCAAAAAATACCAACCGGTGAATTTATATTAATTTAATAAACCGGCGGTATGTTCGAGGCTATATTAAAAAGTGGTAGCCCCGAACAATGGGAAAATCCCATAGGAATATATTTGCGGTCGAATATAAAAAGTAGTATCCACTGCCACCAGCCAAAACTCGGTCGGGGGGACTGGACAGTGCCCCCTCGAACAACAGACCCCGGGGCAATCGAATTGCCCTGACCAGTACGTCCACAATATGATGTTTTGTACTGGTTCTGTTCACAATTTGAGACTAGTAAGGCAATGGTGACTTTACATGCCCTGGGAGACAGTAGTCAGTCCCAGGGTATGGAGTCTATGTTTGGGGGTCACTACGACACCCCTGGGTTACTGCACGGAGGGTGCTGTGTAACCCACATATCAAAAACACATGAAACCCTATGGGGAAAAGGACCCCATAGCCCATAGAACACATACAAAGTCAAAGGAACACCTCAAATCATGTCTAAGAGTGGGAGGAAAAGAGTCTCACTCTTAGCAGGAGAAAAAATAAACCCCAAAAACCCAGCAAAGCTGCTGGGGGACTCACTAGGTTTGGGAAATTAGCCTTTACAGAGAATTCTCCCTAACATTCTGCATGACAGAACGTGAACGCCCGACTCTGCTAAGTAGGATACAAAGGACAGTACTGTGTCAATTGTAGCCCCCCTTGAGTCCAACTGCTTGTTTAAATACCAATGACAGAACCTGAACCATTTGCTTCTGTACTGGGACGTTATCACCACGACAGGCCAAGATACTCTAAAGACTTGTACTCAGGCACCATGCCGCCAAGCTGAGCGATTGTGGGGAGGGGTGCCACAGCTGCTGTTTCCCCTAGTGAAGAAGATCGGGGGTCACTGGTAACCTGATCGGCGGATACACCACGGGGCTATGAGAAGAAGAGAACAGTTCACCGAGTTCTTCAATTTGCAAATCGTCTGGTGAACTAGAGGCAGAGGCGGGAAAGCTTAAACCCTCATGTTGTGCCATGGAATCTCGAGAGCATCCCCCAGAGAGGAGGCTCCCAGCCCGCTTCTGGAGGCATACAGAGGAAGCTTCTTGTTTGCCGTCGTAGCAAAGAGGTCCACTTCCGGTGTGCCCCAATGCAGGAAAATCCATGAGAGGACCTCCGCCTTCAACTCCCACTCGTAGCTGACCATCGTCCGCCGGCTGAGGGCATCTGCCGTGACATTCAGCTGGCCCGGGATGTGTACTGCAAGTAGCCAGACACCATGAAGAACCGCCCACTCCCAAATCTGGATGGACAGGTCCACGAGGGGGGAGACTTGGTTCCCCCTTGCTTGTTGATGTAATACATCGACACCACATTGTCCGTGCGGATACGGACCACTTTGTTGGCAATGATCGGTCTGAACGCCTTGAGCGCTAGGAAAATCGCCAGAAGCTCCAGATGATTTATGTGAAGGAGCTTGTCCTGAGGCGACCAAAGATCCGAGACCTGAAGAAGGTCCAACGTCGCACCCCACCCCAGAAGGGAGGAGTCCGTTGTGACCATTACCATCGGGGCTGGGTCCTGAAACCCCGCCCCAACGACAGGTTGCTGAGAGACGACCACCAGTCCAGGTCTGCTCTCATGAAAGCCGGAATCGTTATCAACTTGGAGTCCGGATCCACAGCCTGAAGCCAAGAACTCCGAAGAGCCATCTGCGTCCGCCTCATTTTGAGACGGGCAAGAGGAAGAGCCAACACACACGAGGCCATGAGCCCAGAAGCCTCTGGAACCACCAGGCCGACATGCTCTCCGACTGCGCAAACATCTGACACGTGGCCAACAGATCTGCCATTCTGTCCCCGGTCAGGTACACTCTGCAGTCGATCGTGTTCCAGCGAAAACCCAGGAAAATCAAGTCCTGAGAGACCGGCATGGAAGATTTCCGCCAGTTCACCAACAGCCCAAGGTGGAACAGGAGCTGGAGGAGAGACTGAAGATGGGAATAGTTCTTACCTGTAACTCCATTTCTCCAGCATTGGTATCTTTCATGGATTCACATGCTTAGAATATTCCCCGTCGACAGACTGGGAACCCTCGGTACGCTTATAAAGCCGTTTCCCATAGGAAAACGTTCAACACTTTTGTGTCCTATCTACGTCGTTTTGGGCCCGCGCACGCATGCCCCACTAGGACGTAGCGGTATAAATGCCCCGCCCCGCGGCTCCCTTCAGATTTCGACCCCTCCAAAGCAGAATGGGGTGAAACCTAGATATACAAGACGATTGCATTCCGGGGAGGCCGGCGGGCGCATGTGAATCCATGAAAGATACCAATGCTGGAGAAATGGAGTTACAGGTAAGAAACTATTCCCTTCTCCAGCATTGGATCTTTCATGGATTCACATGCTTAGAAAAGAATGCACAGCAGTGATCCTGAAAAAGAGGAGGTGTGAATGCAATCCGGCACCCTCCCAAGCATATGTATAGCGAACCACGCTTACGTAGGATGCCAATTTAAAATACGCAACAGTACATGCACAGATCAATACCTATATACACATATATAAATAAATATATACATCCTTATATACATCCATATATACATATGTCAAAATAAGCACAGACCCTTCTTGAAAAGGGCTTACCTTATTGAAACAGATGGCGCAAGACTGCTCTTCCCATTTGTATCTCGTCCGCATGCTGCCGTTCGAGGCAGTAATGGCGGGTAAATGTGTGAGGCACTGACCATGCCGCCGCCTGGCAAATGTCTGTCAGCGGGATTCCTGCCCACAACGCCGTCGACGACGAAGTTGCCCTTGTGGAATGAGCTCTCGGACGCCCTTGTAGCGGTTTTCCCGCTTTGAATGACAGAAGGCAATCGTCGACGAGACCCATCGGGCCAGTCCCTGCTTTGAAATTGCTTTTCCTTTTGCCGAAGGACCATATGCAACGAAGAGTTGTTGCGTAGATCTAAGTTGCTGAGTCCGATGAAGGTAAAATTTTAGAGCTCTCTTGACGTCCAAGGTATGTAGGACTTTTTCCGCAGCCGATGAGGGGGTCGCGAAAAAGGTGGGCAGGACAATGGATGAGTGCTTATGATAAGCCGTAGGAACTTTTGGAATGAAACGAGGATTCGTTGACAGAACCACTTTGTCCTTAAAAAACCTTAGGTACGGAGGGTCTATGACCAACGCTTGCAACTCCGAGATCCGCCTAGCTGATGTTATAGCTATTAGAAAGGCAACTTTCCATGACAAGAACTTCATCGACGATGTGGCCATTGGTTCAAAGGGTGGTTTCATTAACCCTGCTAGCACCATATTAAGGCTCCACGTTGGTGAAAAACGTTCAACCGGAGGGAACGTCCGGAACAAACCCCTCATGAAGTGTTTCACCAACCTGTCACTAAACAAGGGAGACGACTTCCTTCTCCTCGTGAACCTAGAGATGGCCGCCAGGTGTACCTTTATTGATGAAAAAGATAATCCGCTCTTCGCTAGGTGTAGCAGATACGGCAGAAGCTGTTCCGGAGTAACCCTTAGAGGTTGCACTCCCGTCTGTCCTTGACACCACGTACAGAACCTTCTCCACTTACACTTGTACGACTTGTTGGTGGAAGGGGCTCGCGCTGCTTGCAGGATCCTCCGACAGTCCGACGAAATGCTCAAGGCACCAAATTCCGAAAAGTCAGGAGCCAAGCTGTGAGATTGACTGTCTGGATTGTGATGCCACACTGTTCCCTCGTCCCGGGACAGGAGATTGGGAACCTTCGGGAACGTTATTGGTTGATCCACTGACAGGTGAAGCAGGTCGGAAAACCACGGCTGCCTCGGCCAACACGGTGCCACTAGGATGACCCGGCACCTGTACCTGCGTATCCACTGCAGAGTTCTCCGTATTAGAGGGAACGGAGGGAAGGCGTAGAGGAACTTGTCCGTCCACGGGAAGGAGAACGCTTCCCCCAGAGAGCCTTCCTGTGGCCACCTGCTGGCATACATTTCGCACTTCTTGTTCCTCTTCGTAGCGAAGAGATCCAGCGGAGGCCGTCCCCATTTCTCGAAGACCTTCGACAACTGAACGCTGTCTATCTCCCATTCGTGAATTTGGTCCATATTTCTGCTGAGTGAGTCCGCTTGCTCGTTCCGTACACCCGGAAGATGATGAGCTACGATGGATATATCGTGTTTCAGAGCCCAATGCCACACCTTCTGAGCCTCGGTGGAAAGGGTTCTGGATCGCGTGCCCCCTTGCTTCCTCAAGTAAAACATCGCTGTTGTGTTGTCTGTCAATATTCTCACTATGGACCCTCTGATGTGCGGCAGGAACGACTTCAGGGCCCAGCGCACTGCTCTCAGTTCCAGAACGTTGATGTGCAGGAGAGATTCCCTCCGAGACCAACGACCTTGCGTTTGTAGAGTGCCCATGTGTGCTCCCCAGCCTGTCAGGGACGCGTCCGTCACTATGGTTAGCCGAAACTCCGGCTCCTGTAGGGGTACCCCTCTGGATAGATTCTGAAAGCTCTGCCACCACTGAAGAGCTAGTAGGAGCTTGTCGTCGTCGACGGTCAGTTTGTCCGACCAGAGCCCTTGGGCCTGCGTCCACCGGTCCGCCAGAAACTCTTGAACCGGCCTCATGAACAGGCGGCAGTTGCCCACCAGAGGAATGCAGGACGCCATAGCGCCCAGAATTGACATATATTTTCTCACTGACAGTCTGGTATTGATTTTCAGCTGACCTGCCAATCGATTGAGTTTGGTGATTCTGTCGAGGGATGGTTTCACTAACCCTGACTGGGTCTCGAACTGTGCGCCCAGGAACACCAAGCTTCTCGACGGCGTTAACAAGGATTTCTCGAAGTTTACCGCAAACCCCAGCCGTTGTAAGAGGTGCATGGTGGCCTGCAAACTTGTGTGAGTCGACATAGGGGAGGACCCCCTCACCAACCAGTCGTCGAGATACGGGTATACATGATGGCCTTGCCTTCTCAGCCAGGCCGCCACCGGGGCCAAACATTTCGTGAATGTTCTGGGAGAGGATTTCAGCCCAAAAGGAAGTACTGTGAACTGGTAGTGAGTCCGCCCTACCACAAACCTTAGGAACTTTTTGTGTCGCCGACACATCGGTATGTGGAAGTACGCGTCCTGCAGGTCCAGAGACGCCAGAAAGTCCCCTTCTTGAACTGACCGGATCACTTCTTGGAGCGTGAGCATCTTGAATTTTAGGCTTTTCAACGTTTTGTTTAGATCGCGCAGGTCTAGAATGGGACGCCACTTTCCGTTTGGTTTTTTCACCACAAAGTATCGGGAATAAACCCCTTGACCCCTCTGTGACGACGGAACCAATTCTATAGCACCTTTTTGTAGCATAAGTGCTACTTCCTGCTGCAACACGCTCAGATGGGTTGAGCTACAAACGCTGGTGGAATGTGCAGAGGGTTGCTTTTGAATTGCAGGGAATGTCCGTATCTTACAGTGTCCAACACCCATTGGTCCGTTGTTATTTGCTCCCATTCGTTGATGTAACATGATACTCTGCCCCCCAGAACGTTCCGATGCCCGTCATTGCTGGTCCTTGGTCTGCTTATCCCTCGTCGACGACGAGTAACCTGCTCTCTTCTTGGGGGCCTGGTAGTCCCGGCGACGTTTAGCCGCTTGCGAAGCTCGTCTGTATCCCTGAGAGGAATATGCTGGCCTACCGAAGGGTCGGTCCCTCGATGCCGAAATCTGGAATTTCCCGATGCTCCTCTGAAGGGACGAAAAGACCGGAAACTCGACCACTCTGGAGGGCCCCCAAGGAACGCGCCGTGTCCGAGTCCTCCTTCATGCCCTTCAGGGCTTCGTCGACCTTCTCGCCGAAGAGGAGGTCTCCTTCAAAAGGCATATCCAGCACCTTGTATTGCACCTCCGTCGGAAGTTGGTGCATTTCAGCCATGCCTGCCTTCGGAGAACCACACCGTTATTCACCTGCTTAAACCCCGATTCCGCGAGGTCCACCGCGATGTTTATGGCATGATTGGAGGCCTCTTCACCTTCCCTGACCAGTAACATCGCCGCCTTACGATGTTCTTCCGGAAGATGCTCCAGCATAGGAGCCAGTCGGTGCCACATCTCCCTGTCGTATCTGGCTACTATGGCCAGAGAATTGGCCGCTTTCACTGTGGTAGCACCTACCGACAGCACTTTTTTGCCGAAAGCATCCTGTCTTCTGGCATCACTTTCTCGGGGGGGTCGTGCACTTGTGCTGGGCCCTCGCCTTTCTCGCCGCCGCTGCCGACACCACTGAGTCAGGAGTTGGTTGTGAGGAAAGGCACTTGGGAGTAGAGTCCGGGCCTTGAATTTTTTCTCTAGACGACCCTTTATCGCTGGCTCTGAGAAAGGGTGACGCATGGTTTGAAGTCCTTCCTTCCACACATGATCCAGGATGGGTCACTGAAAACACCGACCTTCTCCTTTTCCCCATGTGGTCGAAAAGAAAACAGTCCTTTTTCTCCTCTTCCTGGGCCAGCCCGAATTCTGTACAAGCCTTGGCCATCATGGTGTGAAATGACCCAATATCGTCCGGGGGAGACGGCTGAGCCGGGCTTCTCAGGGTTTCTAATTCTGCTTCGGACTCCCAGGTTGGATCCCTGGAGGGGGAAAGCGAGACATCCGATAAGGCTCTACTGTCCGAGTCTGAATCCATCAGCTCTCCTTCCTCGCGGCGTGGAGCCGAGAGGTCTCCACCCGCTGGCAATGCCGTGGGGGTTGACGGAGGTGGCCGACGAGACGGGCCCGGGTCGTCGATGGCCGACCTAGCCGGAGTTGCTTGAGATAGTCTGTCGTCCAGTGTCTTCAGCAACGTTTGCAACGTGGATAAGACCTCCAGCGACAAGAGTGACTGCGGATTGAGCAGAGGGGTAGACCCCGGAATGCTCCCGGAGAGAGGCCTGGTAATCCCTCGTAACCCGAGGTCTGCAGGGCCAGCTACTCTCACATCCTCATCTCCCGAGGACACCGACAAGGCCTCTTGCTGCAGTAGTGTCTCCGGCAAAACTGGGTCGTATACCTCTGGTCGCCAGGCCTCTTGCGGGATCTCCGTCGACGAAGCTACAGCTGGCCCCATCGTCGACGTCGTCGTTACTGTCTGCGGTCCAAGAACGGTTGAGACCAATTGTGTCAGTGGCAGAGAAGTGGTCGACGACTGCCCTGCCGTCGACGACGCTGGTGGTCGTGCAGGTCCTTGAGGCGTTCCCGCCTTTTCCGAACTCGACCTACGCTTCTCTGCATCTCGACTCGAGGTCGATCTATGATGATCGCCCGAGGAGGATTTAGATTTTTCTTTTCTGTCTTTCTTCGTCGAAGATGAGGATGACGAGGCTTTCTTCGACGAAGACTCCTTAGAATGGCTTCTCGATGATTCCTTCTCCGCCGGTCGTAATTTCTTCACCGGGGGGTTATGATGTCGAGCGGCGCGGGGCCCCTGAAGATTTTGACACTGAGGCCACGCTGCGCGTGGAGCCCACCTCCGAAGGCGGGTATGCCCCCGCTCCATCGTTTAACCATGCCACAAGTCTTCGACTTCGATCTTTAAGAGTCTTCTGGGAGAAGCCCTTACATATGTCGCACTTGTCTGCCGAATGATGAGGGTGTAGACAATATATGCAATCCATATGTCCGTCCCCCTCGTACACCTTCTTCAACCCGCACGTAGCGCACGGGCGGAACAGCGCTTTTCCTGACATCAGGAGAAACTCCAACAGCACAACCTAGACAAAATAGTAGACTACACGAGGTGCTCCCACTACTTTGGAGACGGTTGAAATCTGAAGGGAGCCGCGGGGCGGCGGGCATTTATACCGCTACGTCCTAGTGGGGCATGCGTGCGCGGGCCCAAAACGACATAGATAGGACACAAAAGTGTTGAACGTTTTCCTATGGGAAACGGCTTTATAAGCGTACGGAGGGTTCCCAGTATGTCGACAGGGAATATTCTAAGCATGTAAATCCATAAAAGATCCAATGCTGGAGAATGCAGGCGACTTTCAAAGGGCACGGGCTGTGCAAGTGCCAGTCGTCCAAATACGGATACACATGGATACCCTGCAGACGAAGATAGGCCGCGATCACCGACATCATCTTCGTGAAAACACGTGGCGCCAAGCTGAGGCCAAAAGGAAGCACTCGAAATTGGAAGTGCTCCTCTCCCACAGAGAAGCAGAGAAATCTCCTGTGTGGATTCCAAATCAGAATATGCATGTACGCATCCTGAAGGTCCACCATGCTGAGCCAATCGCCCATCTGCAAGGAGGACCGTATCTGGCCGGGCGTGATTATCTTGAACTTCTCTTGGGGTAGGAAAAGATTGAACTGGGAAAGGTCTACGATGGTGTGCAGGCCAGCCTGGTTGGGTTTGGGCACTGTAAACTGCTGGGAGTAGAAGCCCGCCCCTTGTTCCCCAAGGGGAACAGGTTGCACAGCTCTGAGATCAAGAAGTATCTGAATCTCGGTTTTTAGGGAGGACGACCCCAACTGCTGGAAAGGAGGGTTGAAGGGTGGGGTAAGGGGTAAGGGTAAGCGGAAGCCCACCCGAGCGAATGACAAGACCCACCTGTCTTCGGTGATGGTCGCCCACGCCTCCCAATGAGACGCAATGCGTCCTCCCACCGGGGTCTCATTCGAGCGCAGAGAACCCTCATTTTGTAGGCTTTTCAGTGGTGTTACCACCTGAACCTGAGGAGGAGGCTGAGGAGCGGGAGAGTCAGTTGCTGCCTCCGGCGGTTATTACCCGGAGGGGTATCCACTCTATGAGATTTCCAGTCTAGAAACCCTCTAAAACCAGAAGAGGGCCGGCTTTGCGATAACGGTCGCTGGGTCTTAAAAGGAGTTTTAACCAGGACTGACAAGTACTTAGCTGTCTGGGTGCTGTCCTTCGTCTTGGTCAGTTACACATCTGTTGTAGAATGGAACAGCTCCTTACCGTCAAACGGAAGGTCCAACACCTTGTCCTGCACCTCCTTTGAAAATTTGGTGGCATGCAACCACGCCTGTCGGGAGGTATCAACTCCCAGCATAAGGCCCCGAGCCGAAGTGTCTACGTGGTGAGCCGCAGCCTCCAGCAGATCCTGGGCAAGATCCTAGCATCAGACAATCCCGCCTTAAAGTCTTCCAGCTTCTTGACCGGAATGAACTCCTCAAACTCCGACAGACCTTTCCACATCTTCATATTCGCCCCCGCTAACACTAGTTCTGCATTGGCCTGCCGGAGCTGCAAGGCTGAGTTAGCGAAAATCTTCCTCCCAAGGGAGTCGAGGAGCTTGTCCTCCTTCCACAGAACCCGAGTAGCTGTTAGGGAGAATTCTCTGTAAAGCTAATTTCCCAAACCTAGTAAGTCCCCCAGCAGCTTTGCTGGATTTTTGGGCTTTATTTTTTTCTCTCCTGCTAAGAGTGAGATTCTTTTGCTCCCACTCTTAGACATGATTTGAGGTGTTCCTTTAACTTTCCATGCGGTCTTATGGGCTATGGGGGTCTTTTACTTCCATAGGGTCTCATGTGTTTTTTGATGTGGTTACACAGCACCCTCCGTGCCGTTAACCCAGGGGTGGTTTGTAGCGACCCCCCAACATAGACTCCCATACCTGGGACGAACTACTGTCTCCCAGGGCATGTAAAGTCACCATTGCTTTGCTAGTCCCAAATTATGAACAGAAACCAGTACAAACCATCAAATTGTGGATGTACTGGTCGGGGCAATTCGATTGCCCCGGGGTCTGTTGTTCGAGGGGGCACGTCTCCGTCCCCCCGATCTAGTTTTGGCTGGGGGCAGTGGATACTACTTTTTATATTCGACCGCAAATATAACTTGAATTATTTAATTCTTATAGCCTCGAACATACCGCCGGTTTATTTATTTAATATTAATTCACCGGTTGGTATTTTTTGCCAGAACTCGATTCTAAAATGGCATTTGTGGTTCTCTTTCTGTGACTCCAACCCAAGTTGAGCCCTTTGTTCCACTTTTTGGCTGGCTTCTCCACAGAAGCCTCCAAAAGTGGTGCCACTCTGTCTGGTACCACAGGGGGTGGGGAGGGGTGCAGCACCCTGGGACTGAGTTACCTTGGGTAACTCAAGTCGCACTCTTGTGTTGATTGGCCAAGTGGTGAGCCGGCCGGGCTCCCACTTAGCATTGTTTTGATTGACAGTAGGCTTGAGTGAATGGGGGTGTGCTGCATAAAAAGCAGGGCTTTGGGGACCTGGAACTTCAGAAGTCGCCACAGGACCTAGAATCTGAGGAGGGAAAGCTGAGCCACCATGCAACGACGACACCACCGGTGGAGCCCTGCTGAACAGTCTCACCCCTTTTCCCGACGGAGGAGATCTCCAGTCCGGAGAGTCTTCTTCCTTTGACTGGTGGGGATAACCGTTGCCTTCTTTTCACTTCCTGGCAGCATCTCTGTGGCCGCCTTGCCCGTGCCAAGCCCCGGGCAACCGGAATACCACGAGTTACCACTACCGGCAAAGCGAAGGGTCGTGCCTTTTAACCGGAGAACTCCGCGGCTGGTTTCTTCCCTGGCAATGCAACGACCTTCATCTTTCCTCCACCGGTTGAGACCTCTTCTTCCTCTGGACGAAACACCGACTTGCACCTGCTGCCAGGAACAACTGCCCCCGCTGGAGCTTCCTTCACACTTAAGGTACTTTGTCCCGCCTGGCTTCCCTTGCGAAAGATCGTTCAGGGTGACAGTAAAGCCTCGACTTTCTAACCTGGGCTGGCCTGGGGCAATCTAGCAAACGTTTCCTGACTTTAATTTCATCCTTTTTGTGCATAACCCCCCTGGTGAACCTGGACCCCTTCTGCTTGCTCTTCCAAGAGTGGGCCTTGCAATTGACTTCCTTGTCTCTCCGTAGAACATGCCTCCTGCCTTACTGTGGTTCTTTGTAAAAGTATTGAAACTTGTATGCCTTCTTTAACTTCTGCTTTTTCTCTCCCTTTCTTTACAACACTTATTAGAGTGTATCTTATGTTAAGCGCTCACCTCTGTCCTGAAATAAGTGGTGTTTCTCACTAAGACTTGTCTAATAAGTGAAAAGGTTGTTATATATATGATAGTGACTGTGTGTTGAATTTACTTACCTTGTTTTGCTATTGTAAATCACAAGTGTGTTTTTTAAATAAATAATTATATACTTTTACACCAAAGCTCTGGTCAGTGTTTGCTTGTGCTACTGTGTCTCTGTACCTATTGTGTATACTCTGCCATACTGCCCTAACTCTTCTTTGAGGAAGTCTGACTGCTCAGCCACCAGCTACAAGTGAATCTGCGTGGTTACAGACGGCTACCAAGTGGGTTTACTGCCAAACACCTGTATCTTAAATCTCTTGCAGTGGTTCCCTAAGGGGAACTGCACAGGTTTCTGCCTAACAGTAGCTGTCGTAGAAGAGGATGCTGCAAGCCTGGACTGTAAAGTGGCCAACAGCCACCACGGTGGAAGGAGGGACAAGACGCAAGGGCCACCTCTTCTGAAGAATGAGCACTGCTATAGCGCATTCTTCAATTTTCTTATTGACGAAAAGTCCAAGAGTGGTGGGCTTTTCCCAGACCCACCAACCTACGGGAACCTTAACGTGATCTCGCGAGCCCACGCTCCACGGGAAAACGTTTTCCCGCTAGAGAGCTGGCAGCCCGCCAGATGAAGCGGTCGCTCCACAGCGCTGCTCCTGATGAGGAGCCAAGAAAGTGAGATCTCACAGCAGCCGTACAGCACAGCTTCTAGGGTGTAACACCACAGCCACAGGAGGCTACCTGGGGGCCCTAGAAACTTACAGCGTGCCATCCTAGTGCACACTTTTCCCTCAGTGATTCAACTGGGGAAGTCCTGAACTTAACTGAACTGTAAGTACGTGCTTGATGAGAACTTGGACATATAGTAATCCACACCAGTTGTTATTTAATAAAGTAGGGTAGACTCACTACAGCGTCCTGTCGTCCTTCAAGGGGCATAACACACACCCTCCTGCGGAGCGGGTGCCTCGGGCACCGGAACATCCAAAAAGCACTTAGAAGTGTCTAAGCCACTTGCATTTTGGAGACAGTCTTAAAGGTCTGTTCTAGACTGTGGGTCCACTAGTCCTTCAGGAACTTCCCTGGCTCCAAATCTGACTCCAGCTGGAGTGACATCCTCTTCAGAGGAATGTTCTTCATATATAGAAGACATGGATCTAAAAAATTCCTGTCTTGGTTGTGGGTGGAAAGTCTTTTCAGGCAAAGAAGGTGGAATTTGCCTAGGTATGGATAATGGCATCAACTTGGGTCTTGGTATCAAAGAAGGGCTCGATAAAGGCGTCGAAGGCGTCGATAGGGTAGACGCTGGCTTCGACGGTGTCGAAGGAGGCTTCGATGCTGTCGAAGGAGGCTTCGATACAGCTAAAGTTGTAAACGTCATATCTGTCATTGGTCTCGACGCTATGGTCGTCGACAGTGTTGAGTCGAGTTTTGGTTTCGACTGCGACGTCGATGCCGATTCCGTTAGCCCCGATTTATGCACCGGAGGCTTAGACTTAGTGCTAGGCATCGAGGAACTTTCCCTTGAAGACACACTCAAATCTTTTTCAACCCTTGCGTGTTTGGATCTTTTATTTTCCTCTGTCACTTTTAGAGTGAGTAGAGGCATGATCACCGCGCAGCAACTTCGACGGGGTCTGGGCCGCTTTCTCGAATATTTTCAGCATCGAAGCCCTGAAGGCCTCCCATTTTTCTGGGGAATCGTGCTTTGAAGGGTAAGTTACTCTCCTCTCAGAAGAGGACGAGGAGGAAGAAGACCTATGACGTCGCTTTCTTGACTTTTTCGTCAAAGACGAGGAAGACTTCCTCGAGCGACTTTCCGATCTCAACCTCCTCGACTCGTGACGAGATTTTCTACTGGATTCATCCGAATCCTTTTGTCTTTTCGAAGACTTATATTTCTCCTCCCCCACCGCCAGTTTACCTCTGCGTTCCCTAAGAGCCTTATTTGACATGGCCTGACAGGACCCGCACTCATCAACCCGATGGTCTGGGCTGAGGCACCAGAGGCAATTCCGATGGGGGTCGGTTATAGACATCTTCCTGCCACACTTCAGACATTTTTTTAATCCTGTCTTGTGTGTGGAGGGAGTTGAAGATGAAGACACTGTCGAAGAAATTCTTGATGCGCTGTTCGTAACACGAAGCAGTTGTGTCGGAAAAATGGAACTAAGATAACGGGCGCTGCTCAAGCCCTTTATACAGCGGATGACGTCGACGCCTGCTCTTGAGGGACTTCGACTCTGCAGTCTCGAACACAGCGCCCCCTGGTGAAAATTTTTTGTGAAGCAGCGGAAGCTGAGATACGATTATCAGAAGATGAGGAATACGTGGGAGGACATAATCCATTCGAAGGTAATTTGCTCTTCTAATAGATAACTTTCTTCCCAAAGATTTCTCATCTTTTTTAGTAACCGTACATCATAGTGCAAAGAAATTACAAAGAACGTATAACTTTAATGAAAGCAGATGCTGCACAAAATTCCATAAACAAGAAAAACAAAACATACCCCCAAGACCAACACCCCCCCAACCAGAAAAGAAATCTAAACTAGCTGCTTGGCAAAAGTATGCAAAGACAACCAGATAGCATCTTGACAGATTTCACAAGGCGATCATTTTGGAAAAAAGTAGTCACATGACTAAAAGTGCAGCCTCAATACACAAAAAGCACTCGGATCACTCACCCAATGTGCAGTTATTTAAAAATGTTCATTACCAAAAGCTTCAAATGACAGTAAAGCATAGGTTTAAAAGGAGTTACATCAGAAAAGTCAATGCATGGTCAAGGTTCCATGAAGAAAGCACATATCGTTTAGGTGGAAGGAATAAACCAGAGCCCCATAAAGGCTGTTAAACACAGTGTGGCAGATTCGCCAAACTTTTTTGGTGCAAGTGAAGAGATGTGCTAGTCAATCTACTCCATTACGCCAAAAAAAGAAGAAACACAATTCACAAAAGGAATCTGAATGAGCGCATCGGAGATGAGCTCGCTCAGAGGTCCTTTTAGCCCCTTTGCGCATCTGTGCAAATAAGGGGACGTTTCTCTGCATTTAAAAGAACATCCCAAATTCACAAACAGGATGCACTTTTAAATGCCCTCAAATGAGGGTCATTCACCTTCGCTGTTGGGAACAGACACACTGGGAGGAGAAAATTGTGACAGGGTCATTTCTTACTCTGTCATGATTGTATTTTTGTTTTTTTTAAACCGCTTTAAACTGCAGCTGTCACACTTGCCTTCCCATCCCCCAAACAGAAAATAGAAATGCTCATTTAAAAAACATTTTTTTTTAACACTAGCATTTCACTGAGACAGGCCCTTTAAAATGCTCTCTCAGTAAAATGCAGCTTTGCACTATGGTCCAGCCTGTCCTGAAATGATCAGGTCACCTTTGAGAATAATAAGGTGACCTGAGCATTTCAGCAATGAGGTCAAATGAAACGAGCGTTCCTTTCATTTGGAGTCATTTTGGAGAACTTGGACAGAATGATTTAACTGAGCACAGAAAGCCTTAACTGTATCAACGCAGAGCACAATCATGTGAAGAGACAGCAAAATTATCCAACAGATGTGGGGCAAAAGAAAGGGTTAAAACCTGATCTATTTGCCAGTAGCGTAAATGCTTTTGTGGACAGCATGCAGCCAAATATCACCAACTCCAGCACATCCACAGCCATACAGATAAGGGATATATTACTCACTGTAAGCGTATTTCTGATGCTTGTATCTGCTTAGTTTCACATGCTATGCATAGGTCGATATCTAGTGGTAGCCGCAGAGTATTACATTTTTTGTTTTCGAAACTTGAAAAGGGACGACAGGAGTGCTAGTAATACCATACCTAGAGTGATGTCTCCTGTACCCATGGTGCTTCATGCACCGAGGTCCCTAAACTTGTTTGGTTTCTGACATGAGGTAGCATCAAGTGTAGCTTGAGTACTGATGTAATAAAGCAGATAGGAGTAGATAAAGCGAGAAAACATCTATGCACCGTCTCCTTCACAGGGGAGGAAGGGAGGGCGCATGTGAATCCAAGCAGATACAAGCATCAGAAATATGATTACAGTGAACAATGTATCCTGCCTGAGGCTTGTGGATCTGCTTAGCTCACATGCATAGACTAGCAAGAAGTGTCTGGAGAAGGTGGTGGGTTGTGAGAAGTACAGCGGCAAATAGATGTTTTAGCACCGCTTGGCCAACCTGTGAATCTGCTTTAGAATGTGTGTCAATGGAGTAATGCTGGGTAAAAGTATGTATAGAACTCCATGTAGCTGCTTTGCAAATGGCATCCTGAGGGACATTTGCAAAAAAGGCCAACGTAGCTCCTGTACCCCTGGTAGAGTGAGCTCTTGGTGTAAAAGGCAGAGTCTGGTTTGATAAGGAGTAGCAGAGCTGTAAGCATTTCTCCATCCATTTGGAGATTACATTTTTTGAAACGTGTTCCCCTTCCCTGCCAGGTGCTCTGGAGACAAACATTTGGGCTGTTTTTCTTAGCAGGTTTTGCCTTATTTACATAGTAAAGAGCCGCCCTCTTTACATCTAGTGTATGGAGGTTCTTCTCAGTTGAGTTTGAAGGCGTTTGAAAGAAAGCAGGCAGTTCAATGGATTGGTTAATATGGAACTTGGGTTTGAACTTAGGTGAAAACTTAGGGTGTGTTCTTAGTACCAACTTGTCTTTGTGGATATTGATATTGATATTTTATTTGTATTGCCCTCGTACACAAGTGTTTCAGAGCGCGACAAGGCAAGGGAGAGGAACAAGGGAGAACAAAAACAACGTTCTTACTGGGCCCAGTGACATTGAGAACGTGCAAGTGCATGGGAGAGGCAAAGGGGAAAAGTGCATGGAAGGGGGAGAGGTGGAAAGTGCGTAGCAAAGGAAAAACAGATAAATAAATAAATAATAATAGCAACAAACAGTGGTACTGCAGCCGGCAAGTGGCAAGTGCTGGGTTAAGGCAGCAGACGGAGTATGTCTGATAAGTGCAGGAAGAAAAAGGGGAGGGGGCTGTATGGGTACAGATACAGACCCCAGTGCAAGGCGTGGCCTGGAGGCAGTACGGGTGAGTGGCAGAGTGACCAGGTACCTGGGCCCGGAAGACAGAGCGTGGCTAGGTGCACAGTGCCGAGAAGAACAGAATCAGCAGGGGAGAGGAGGGGAGAAGGCAGAAGCAAAGAGGAAGGTCTTGAGGTGCTTCTGGAACTGAAGCTGGTTCTCCTCAAGTTTCAGAGTGGCAGGGAGGCTGTTCCAGAAGGAGGCCCCATCGGAAGACAGATCTACTTCAAGCTCATTTCTTTGAAAAACGACTGGCCCTGGGGGAGTTCGAGATAAGAGGAACGAAGAGCTCGAGAGGGGAGGTATTTGCAGAGGGATAGCTGAAGGTATTTTGGACCCAGGCCCCAGAAAGCCTTGTGGACAATGCAGAGGGTTTTGAATGTAATTCTTGCATCCACTGGGAGCCAATGGAGATTTCAGGGCTGGGGAGATACGATCGCAGGGCTTGAGGCCAAGGACAAGTCTCACAGTCCTGTTCTGGATTAGTTGCAAAGGGCGGAGAGTAGAAGGGGGTAGATTTAGAAAGAGGCTGTTGCAATAGTCCAACCTAGAGAGAACCAGGGCTTGGGATAGAGTGAGCTTCTGGGGGAAGGAGAGGAAAGGCAGAGTGCCTCTGAGGAGGTGCAGTAGGAAGTTTGACTTTTTAGAGACAGAGTGTGGGTGAAGTGTAATGATGGCACGACGCACGGAGGTAAGGAAATGTATTTATTACTTGATATATATATATATATATATATATATATATTATGAGGAGATAAGATATACATCGAGCTCCACCAACTGACAGACGTTGAATGTTGATATTCGAATGGCTCGCTCTGCTTCTCCTGACGAGTGTGTCTACTGCATTCTACGAAGCTCGCCTGCATTCTTCTCGTGCCTTGCTCGTCATGACAGAGCATGTGTAAACAATACAATACAATACTACACATCTCCCCTCCTTAACTTATCTTGACAAAATAAACTTAACCCCCAACTATTTTACAATCTTTACATTGTGGTCAAAAGTCAATGTCCCCACACAAAGTCCTTCATAACACGAGGATCATAAATGACCCTTCCTCTCCTTGTTGTGCGCGAATAATCTGTTTTAGGTTTTGGCAAGGAAATTACTGACGCGTTCTTCTTACTCACTACAATTTTACAACGCTTTTCAACATCACACAATTCCTTACCACTACCTTTCACTCTAAGATTTTCACCATCTTCTGGTGCATTCACACTGGGTGTTTTCAATACACATACCCTTTCCCAATTCCAAACTCTTCCATTTTCCACCCTTACTGCATGCTTGAACACTTCAACCACACCAACAGGTTTTGACCACTTACATGGACCATTCCTTAGAACTGGTGGGAGTTTGATCCTCACCAGTCCCCCAACCACCAGTGGTGCCCTATTTGCATTTCTACCTGCGTACCTGTCATGAGCTCTCTTGTTCTTCAACTGAATTTCTCTAATGTTCTCACACGCATCTCCAAAATCTTTCTTCACCATAGTCATTCTTTTCATCCAAGGTGGAGTCAACTTAGTGTTGGCCTTCCGACCTCTGCTCATCTCAAATGTTGATAGACCTGTTGTGCAATGTGTTGTGAAACGGTGAGCATTTATCTTCTGCCTAACTGCTTCTTCCCATTTCACCCCATTGGCCCAAGCCCATCGCACAGCATCCTTAAGTACCCTGTTGAAACGCTCAACCACCCCATTTGTCTGCGGGTGATATATGGCACTCCTTTTATGCGTAATAGAATTTTCTACACAAAACCTTTTCATCTCCCTTGAACGGAATTGAACTCCAATTCAACCACCATTTTTGCAGTCATACATGGTTTAATCATAACCTCAACCCACCTAGTCAAAAGATCAATGATTACTAAGCAATATTGTTGCTCGCCCTCACTGTAAATCGGACCCAGTATATATATACCAAGATCTTCCCAAATGTTACCTGGGAGGTCTGTGACTACCACAGGATATTTTTCACTCACACATCCCCATCACTCTCTTTGCAAAGGATACAGTCTCGTATAACTCTCTCGATCTGTAGATCATATCCTGGCCACCAGAATTAGTTACGTATCCTTTGCTTCGTCTTCACTATACCCTGGTGGCCTTCATGTCCTAATTCAATAATTCTTTTGCGTAGACTCATGGGTGGAATAATTCTGTTGTTCCTCATAATCCTGTTATTCTCCACTTTGAGTTCATTAGCAACTTTCCAATATTCTGACAGTCAATTCTCTTCATATTTGGTCTTCATTAAAGAGTTTCCACTTAGAATGATCTGCCTCAAATCCAGAAATGTCGTGTCCGACTCCTCCGCTTCTTCCCATTCCTTCTCCGATATAGACAAACCTTCAATGTTGAGCACAACTTCAGACTTCATTTCCTCATCATCATCTACCTCAGAGACATTAGTAAGCCTTGAAAGGCAGTCGGCAGCACAATTTCTTGTCCCCGGTACATATCTCACCACACAATTATATTCTTGCAGGAGTATGACCCATCTTCTTAAACGATTTGAGACATTATCCAATCCTTTATTCATTATGACATGGACTAGTGGTTTGTGGTCCATACAGAATTCCACTTCCGCACCCCAAATAAAGTTCCGAAATGTATCTGCGGCCCATTTTATGGCCAATGTCTCTTTTTCAATAGCTGCATATGATTTTTCCGCCCCTTTCAACAACCTAGATGCAAATGCAATCAGTCTCTCCTTGCCATCAATCTCCTGTGTGACAACTGCCCCTAGACCCACATCACTGGCATCCGTCGTGATAACAGTTTTCTCGCCACTTCTGAAGTTCCTCAAAGATGGTGCTTTGTTCAATTCATGTTTTATCCACACAAATTCCTCTTCACACTCCATGTTCCATGCAAATGCTTTTCCTTTCAAAAGTTTGCGAAGGGGAATGGTGTGCATAGCAAAATCACGCATGAATTTTGAGTAATACTCGGCCATGCCAATGAAAGTACGCACTTCTTCTTTAGATTTGGGTCTTGGCATATTCTCAATAGCATCTAGTAGTTGTTTCTTTGGTCGTACAACTTCAGATGATATAGTATGTCCCAAATATTCGATTTCACGACAATTAAGCTTACATTTTTCTTTACTTAAGGTCATGCCAGCATCGTATAGCTTCCTGCACACATGTCGTAGTCTCTCATCATGTGTTCTTTGGTCAACAGCATGTAGTAAAATGTCATCTTGGAAACAGATGATGCCATGGTCTCCTTCAAATAATGTATGCATAATCTTTTGAAAGACAGAAGCAGCAGATATGAGTCCAAAAGGTAGTCTTTTATATTGATACAATCCATCTGGCATGATAAATGCTGTCATACACCTAGATTCTTTATGCAACTTCACCAGGTTATATGCTGAGGTTAAATCAAGAGTGGAGAAATGTTTTGATGGACCAATGGTAGAAACTACCTCCTGGATGTTAGGAAGCGGTTGCCTATCTGGAATCACACATTTATTTAGTTCTCACATGTCGACACATATCCTTAATTTCCCAGATTTCTTCCTCAGTACAACTAAAGGAGACACCCATTCACTGGCATCAATACTCTCTATAACACCCTGTTCCTCCAAGTTCTTTATCTCCTTTTTCACCTCTTCTCTCATAGAAAGAGGAACATTGCATAATTTTTGTGGCACTGGAATGCATCCGGGCTTCATCTTGATTTTATGTGAGAAACTTCGCAGACAGCCTATCTCATCCTTGAAGACACCTTTCATCACCTCTTCAGTATCCTTTGTGCTCTTCATTCCGGTGTAATTTCTTATCGCTTCATTCTCAATGTTCAATACAGTTTCATCGGCACTGGCATCTAGTTTTACCTTAAGTTTACTCTGGTGGGTCCAACTTAACAAAGGAATTCTCCCAGCTCTCGTAATGTAAATCTTTCCATTCGTCTTCCTATCTTTAAATTTGAGTGCACCCCAAAACCAACCAATAACATCTATATTAACTCCACCATAGGCTCTGGGCCTAATGTCTGGTTCATGTAAATATTCATGTTTTTCTTTGTCCCACATATCCTGTGGTATAAGAGTGTATTTGGCGCCAGAATCAATCATCATGCGCATATTCACTCCGTCTACACACACGGTAGCCTTCGGACTCTCCATTTCTTCTTCATGTTCTTCATTAGATATAACAAATACACATTCTTCTTCATCACAAACACTGTGGTTGTCATCACCAATCCAATTCATAGAGGTATTCTGTGCTCTACAACATCTAGCGTAATTACCCTTGCCCTTGCATTTACCACATATAATCTTCAAGGCCGGGTACTCAGGGTTATCCGCCCAATGATCTGTACTGTCACACCTGAAACACCTGCCAGTATTCCTCCTTCTTGGACTGTTCTTCTGTTTGCGTGGACTCTCTGACTTGCTCTTGCTGCCCGTCATATCTGTCACTTGGGCTACTGATTCATTACTCTTATTTGCATTGATGGCGACACTGCTTTTCAAATTATCGTGTTTGACTTCAGTAGACTGTATTCTGTCCTCTAATTCGTGAACACATTTCTCAGTATGTTCGACTTCTTTGGCTATCCTCAAAACTGTGTCAAGGGGCGGATCATCCTCAGCCCATAACTTTTCTCTCACATTACTGCTCCTGCACTCTAACATGAACTGGTCACGAAGTCTTTCATCCGAATGTGCATTAAAATAACAAGTTCTGGCTACTTTTCTCAAACTGGTTATGTATTGCTCAACACTTTCACCTTCTTCCTGAACTCTCTTCCCAAACTTGTAGCGTTCAAGGATAGTGCTCACTTTCTTTTCATAGTGTTTGCTCATTTTTTTCACTGAACACTCATATTCATTTAAATCTGCACCTTCTTCAGGAGACAGCTCAGGTAAGTCCTCAAACTATTCTTGCCCAGCTGGGCCCAGGCAGTGTAACAAAAGCGATTTCCTCTTCTCCACACTACAATTCTGACCGCATACCACACCTGAGTAGTGCTCAAAAGCTCTAATCCATCTCTTCCATGGAATAGCAGGTTCCCCCACATCTGATAGAAAGAACATGGGAGGTGGGACACCGCTAAAAAACATGATGAATAGGCTGATGCTGAATTTATATATATGACCAATCTGCAGATGAGAGGCAAGAGAGATTGTTTCTCTGGCTGCTGGTTTTGTCATATCCCTAGCGTTATACAGCTGATAATGCAGTAATATTGAGCACTGGCGACGTGGTTACCACGTGAAATAACCTACACATATACTGAGATACTGTAAAGGCAGAATGTCCAAGTAGCGTTCTATTGTAGCAACTGTTGCAGCATCAAAAGCATGAAGAGACGACGTATTTCACATATATGATTTTCAGGAGCTTGCTCTGCATAAACTAAACTGCAGATCAGTTGTAAATATTGTGCTCTGAAGCCTCTAGAAGCTTTAACTTGACATTCTGGAACTTGCGCAACAGTTATGTATTCTTTATTTCCACTGCATTGTCTTATTTCGTGATATGTTCATACGCATGCATCAGCAGTATAGACAAATTGCGGTCCGAAAGAAAAACTGCTGATTTATAGCACGCAGTACTGTAATTTCAATAGCAGTGCTCCTCTATACCGTGTACAGTGGTACACAGGAATCGTTGTGATAGGCGAGTCAGTGAGGGGCGGGTTTAATATCCAGAAGAAAATGTAGCACGATAGCGTGACCGGGACTTACTTGTGAGACGTTGTAGGGGCAGAGCAGCTTGCAGAATGGCTCATGAGCTTCACTAACATCCGTTGCAGCCGCTGCTACGTTCGGACGAACGGAGCGGCCAGCAGCTGTGGGATCTGTCACAGCTTGACGATCATCGTTGCAGCCGCTGCTATGTTAATATAAACGGAGCGGCCCGGCGCCCACGGATAAAAACAACCTCGGCAGACAAACGAACGTGCAAAAACCTCATAAAAGGAGGCGGCGGAGCTCGATCCTCGTCGCCACTTGCAGTGAAATGATGGCACGACACACGGAGGTAAGGAAATGTATTTATTACTTTATATATATATATATAATATTATGAGGAGGAGATAAAATATACATGGAGCTCCACCAACTGACAGACGTTGAATGTTGATATTCGAATGGCTCGCTCTGCTTCTCCTGACGAGTGCGTCTACGGCATTCTACGAAGTACTCGCCTGCATTCTTCTCGTGCCTTGCTCGTCATGACAGAGCGTGTGTAAACAATACAATACTACAGTGGGAGTACTAGTTGTTGTTTTCATGGACGGAATGAAATACCGCCTTGGCAAATAAACCCTCATTAGAGGAAGAGGCATCTAAGCAACAATGCTTGATGAAGGTATGCATTGATGCCCATGTTGCAGCTGAACAAATATCTGCTGCAGGAACTCCCCTCTTCAAAGCCGCAGAAGTAGCCATCCCCTAGTGGAATGGGCTCAAAGTCCATCTGGGGGGTCTTTCCCCGCCAATCTGTAGCACTCAATTATAGCCAGAATGATCCAGCGGGATATGGTTTGTTTTGTCACAGCTAATCCCAATTTATGACCTGTATAACCCACTAAATGTTGGTCATCTTGACGTAATTTTGACATTCTTGAAATGTAAAAACTGAGAGCCCTTTTGGGGTCCAGTCTATGCAGTCTCTCCTCTTCTTTGCTCAAATGAGGAGTAGGATAGAATGTTGGTAATATGATTTTCTGTGACAAATGGAAGTCAGAAACTACTTTTGGTAAGAAAAAGGGTTTAACTTTAAGAACCACTTTGTCCTTGTACAAAGTAGTATATGGAGGTTTACATGAGAGAGCCCGTAGTTCACTAACCCTGCGGGCTGATGTTAATGCCACAAGGGGGACAGTCTTTAATGTTAGAAGCCTCAAGGGACAAGAGTGCAGAGGCTCAAAAGGTATACAAGTTAGAAACTTAAGTACTAGATTTAAATCCCAAGTTGGGACATGAAAAGGACTGGAGGGTACATATTAGTGAGCCCTTTCAGGAATTGAATTATCAATGGAATTTTGAAGTAAGAAACCTCTTCCGAAGAGCGCTTGAAAATGGACAGCGCCGCTAGATATCCTTTGATTGTTCCCATCTGGAACCCCAGATTGGCTAGTTGCAAAAGGAAAGAAAGCACCATTGGGGTGCCACATTGAAAAGGATCCACATGCTTATCTTTGCACCAGTTACTGAACTTGTTCCAACGACACCGGTACAAGGGTTTTGTTGAAGGCCTTCTGGCCAAAAGCAAAATCTCTATTATGTCAACCGGAATATCCCAATCCTTGTATCTCAACCTCTCAGAAACCATGCGTGAAGGATGAGTGTCTTGATCTCTGGATGGAGAACCCGACCTTCCTCTTGCGAGAGAAGATCCTCTCTTTGCGGAAGACGTATTGGAGGGCAGATGGACATGTCTAGAAGTTCCAGATACCACATCCTCCTGGCCCAATCAGGGGCATTTAGGATCATGGTTTTCCTAAACTTTCTCAACCTCCTGATTATTTGAGGAATCACAGGGACTGGAGGAAATGCGTACAGAAGTGGAAACACTGAGTCCACCACAAACGCGTCTCCTAGAGCTCCTCTCGGAGGAAATTCCCTTGAGCAGTACTGTTCGCACTTCCGGTTTACCGTGGTCACGAACAGACCCACTTGAGAGGTTCCCCAAAGGGCGAAGATCTCCATAAGGACTTCCTGAACTAGTTCCCACTTGTGGGAGACTGTGCTCTGCCTGCTCAGAGCGTCTGCCGCTGTGTTCTGCTCTACGGCTAGGTGAACTGCCGATAGAGAGATTCCTTCTCGTATTGCCCAGAACCAGAGCTGCACTGCCTCTCTGCACAGTGATAGTGACCCTACGCCTCCTCTCTTCTTGAGGTAGTACATGGCCACCGTGTTGTCCGTCATATCAGGACATTCTTTCCCTGTACAGAGGGCAGGAAGGCTTTCAGCGCTAGTCTGATTGCCCTCCAGCTCCAATAGGTTGATGTGTAGTTTGGACTCCGATGGAGACCAACGACCGCTGATTGTCAGATCGTTGGTATGGGCTCCCCACCCCGTGAGTGAGGCGTCCGTTACTACTGTTATCTCCGGCCATGGTTGCCAAAAAGATTCTCCCTTGAGGATGTTGTCGTTGCAAGCCCACCATAGTAGATCCTGAGCAACTGCGCTCAGGACTTGCAGAAGATCCGACATATTCCCCGAGAACTGTGACCACTGAGTTTTGAGGGCCCATTGAAGGGATCTCATTCTCAACCTGGCCTCTTGCACCAGAAAAATGCAGGATGCCATGAGGCCGAGCAACCTCAGAAAATAGAAGGCCGACAGATGCTGGGCATTATGGAACTTTGTTGCCATCTGCAGAATGTGGAGAGCTCTCATCTCAGGAGGCGAGGCTTAGCCCGAGGAAGTGTCAAAAAATTGCTCCGATATATTGAAGCTCTTGGGATGGTATCATGTGGGACTTCTTGAAATTGAGGGAGAATCCCAGTTTGTGAAGGAAGTGACAGGATAGATGTTCCTGAGCCTGTTCGGGAGAATGTGCTCTGATCAACCAATCGTCTAGGTAGAGATATACGTGAATCCCCCCTCTCCTGAGACTCGCTGCCACAACCGCCATCAATTTGGTGAAAACCCTCGGGCGGAGGTCAACCCGAATGGCAGAACTCAAAATTGATAGTGAGAATTGCCAATCGCGAACTCCAGGTACTTTCTGTGCTTGGGATGGATTGGCACATGAAAGTAAGCATCCTAAAGGTCCAATGATACCAATCAGTCTTGGAGTTGGAGAGCCTGAAGGATCTGAGAAATGGTTACGATCTTGAACTTGTCGATCCTGAGGAACTTGTTCAAGTTTCTTAAATCCAAGATGGGTCTCAATCCTCCGTCCTTCTTTGGGATGAGAAAGTATGGGGAGTGCCAACCCTTGTTCGTCTCCGCTACAGGTACCCGTTCTATTGCACCTTTCTCTAGCAGGGATAAAACTTCCTGCAACAGGAGAGGATCTGGAATTTTGACAGAGTTGGTTCCCGGTGGATGGTCCTGAGGCCTTTTTAGGACCATCCAAGCATCAGTGCCCAAGCATTTGAGGTAATGCCCCGCCATTCTTTCAGATGCTGAGAGATTCTGCCTCCCACCACGGTTTTGTGTAACAAGGTCTCAGAGTGATTTGGAGTCGGCTGCTGGAGCGGCTGAGGGCAAAGATGCCGTTCCTGAGGTTGGCTTTGCAGTCTTTCCTCGTCCACCACGAGTGACATTTCTCTTGCCTCTTTGAAAGGCCTGTCCTCTTACTCTACCAAAAGAGGAGAGGTACTGAAAAGATCGACCCCTCCAGGAAGATGAGCCCGAATAGGTTTTCTGAGGCTGTCGCATGGGATGCGCTAAGAGATTTAGCTGTCGCTTTTGAGGTCTGTAGTTTTTCTAGGCTTTAATCAGCCTTACTACCGAACAACCTCAAGCCATCAAGAGGCATGTTGAGAAGTCTGGCCTGCACATTTGGTGCGAACCCCCAACTTCCTCAACCACGCAAATCTGCGTAGCATTGTACTTGCAGTCATGGATCTGCAGATACTATCAACAGTATCCAGTCCAGACTGGAGACATTCCCCCATTGCCTCCTTCCCATCTTTGACAATATTCAGGAAGCCTTCCCTTTCCTCGCCTTCCGGAATATGTTCAGCTGCCACCGAAATGCAGTCCCACAGGGTATGGGTGAACCTGGCCAGGGTACAGGTGACATTAGTTGACTTAAGAGCCATGCTACCCGAAGTAAAAACTTTACGGGCCCAAGCATCCACCTTCTTATCCTCTCTATCCGGAGGGATAGACGGATATGCAGTTTGTCTTGAGGTAGTTGCAGCTTGAATAACCAGACTTTCTGGAGTGTGATGCCTGTTTAAATACTCAGGATCAGAAGTAGAAGTTCTATATTTTTTAGGAAAATTACTGTTTACTGCAGCAATGTTGTCAGGAACTTCCCAGTTTTTTTCCACCATTCTCTCAAGTGCCCTATGGAAGGGGAGAACTGGATCCTTCTGTGGGCCCGATCAAGTATGTCCGTCATATCGTCCTGATCAAAGGTGGGTGAGGCTCTACCCTAGCCCATGTATTCCACCACTCTGTTAATTAAACTCCTGTACCCCGAATCTGCATGTTCTGCAGGGTCAGGTTTTGCAAACTCTAGCGCAGGTGACGTATCAATGCCACTAGAAGAGTGAAGGGTGTCACACAGGTCTCTCATTTTCGATTCTGGATCGATTAATTCTTCTGGGACCTCTCTAGTACCATATTGTACTCCAAAAGGAGAAATCTCCTCTTCTTCAGAGCCACTTTCTTCAAAAATAGAAGACAGATTTAAAGAAGTCTGATTTTGGTAAAGGAGTACATCTCCTGTCTTGTTCATAAATTTTGGTCGAAGGAATCGAAGGAACCTTCAATGGTATCGAAGGGGGCTTCGAGGACATCGATGAGGTCTTCGACAAAGGCGTCAAAGATGCTTTTGGCTTCGATGTCGAAGCCGTCGGCACCACTGGTGTCGAAGTGTCAGATGTTTTCAACAACTTGTTTTTTATATGGTGTCGGGGAAACACTCAATTCTAGAGGAGTCTTTGACGACTTGGCGTCGACTCGAGTTTTACGAGTTTCACCCATACTACTGGGTTTTACCACCGTAGTTCCTGACTTCCCTGTGTCGTCTGATGGAGCGACCGGGGTCTGGCTCTTTTGAGGCCTCTTTGAAGGGTCGAGGCCGCATTCTTAAAGACCTCCATCATCTTCCTTCTAAAATCTTCTAATTTTCTTGGGGAATCTGACTTAGTCGGGCATCGTACCAATTCGGTAGATGAATCGGATGATGAAGAGGGAGATATATGTCTCCTTTTGCCTTTTTTTGAACTGGAAGATGAAGAGCGCCTCGATCTACTACGAGATCGGGATCTTTTAGAGTGTCTATGACGATTTGATTCTTTCGAATCGCTCGATTTATGTCTTTTCAACAAGGCCTTCGAGGAGGCCTTAGAAGCTTCCCGCCCCACCGCCAGTTTACCTTTCCTCTCACAAAGGGCCTTCTACGTCATCGACTGACAGGAGCCGCAGTCGCCGGTTCGATGGTCTGAACCTAGGCACCAGAGACAAACGCAGTGAGGATCTGGATTCGACATCTTCGATCCGTGAGTCGATACATTTTTTTAACCCCGTCTTGGGAGTAGAAGGGGTAGATGAAGACGACATTTTCAGAAGAAAATTTCAAAGCGCGCCGTTCTCTAGAGCGAAGCAATTGGAAAAACAGAACTGAAGCCAACGGGCGCGGCACGAGTTATTTATACTAATGGTGACGTCGACACAGTACGGAGCCCATCGAGGTACATCGACGCCAAGACGTCGTGCACATCCCCCTCTGCCGAGAATTTTTTTTTCGAAGCAGCAAAGCTGGCAGGATACGAATATCACAAGATGAGGAATGCGTGGGAGGACACAATCCATTCGAAATGTATTTCATGAAAAACATGCCCAACAACATTTCTTTCAATTCCACGGGAAGAATGCGGCTAAAAATGGCAAAACATGTAACAATGTCAGCTGTGCAGAGAGAACTCCAAGCTAAGGCTGGATACATACATCCAGACTGCAGACAAAGCCCAGCACTCAAGGACAGAAATAATGCTGAATTAAAAGTGTATGTACTGCCTAAGAAAAGTGGATGTAAAAGACTCAGTTTAAATGTGCTTTTTCCATGAAGAAGTGCAAAATCGCCTGTTTAAAAGCATGTTTTTGTGAAACACTTAATTCTTTAACTGTCATAATTCACTGAAACTGCGTTCATTTATATATATTTTTTTTCCAAATGTATTTATTTCTCAGCAGTATGGATTACAAACATTCATATGTCAAGGAATATCAAACAATAATATCGCCTGCATCCTTTCCGCCAACTACCCCCATCTGGGGTGCCGTTTGCTGCTGAAATTTAACTAATACAACTCCCACTCTCCATCCCCCAAACCCCTCGCCCCCGCCTCAATAACAATTCAACATTTGGGTGGAATATAGCATCTGCTTCCAACTGCCCAGGAGGACCCTCAGGTGCAATCCTTCTCGCCACTCAAATTTCCCCAGTTATAGGATAGAGACATTACGAAGTAGCCTAGGTTTAAAATACATCTGATCCCTGTCGTCCATGAATTCATGCAGCGGTGCCCAGGTATTAATATATTTCGAGTAGGAGCCATCAGCAATTGCTGTCACTTTCTCCATGGCCATCACCCCCCAGAGTCTCACCCACCATGCGGCCACTACAGGCCCCTGCTTGTTCTTCCATGCCTGCGCTATGGTGATTCTAGCTGCGCTCAGCATGTGGGTGATGAGACCAGCCCTGCAACCAGAATTGGCGTAGCTCCCTTCCACTGCATCACCCAGCAAGACAACCACCGGGTCAAACGGCAATTGTGTCTCGGTTATGTCTTTTATATGACTTAGGACCTCCTTCCAATAAGTCTCTACCACCGGACACTTCCACCACATATGAATTAGGTCCCCAAGTTGTCCACAGCCCCTCCAGCAAAGGATGGAATAGTCTGGGTTGATGGAATTCATGTAGTGGAAGCGTTCATTCTCTGGTATGTGGAATTTAGCTTTGCAACTTTCAAAAGTTAACAGCGTACCCTCCGAGTAGAGATCCCCCAAAACCAGAGCCCGTTCCTTCCCTCCCCAATTCTTCCAAAAGTCTTGCTGTAAACCTAGGGTGAAGTCTGGATTATGGGCTACCGGGGCAAGCGGGCCTCCCTCACCCTCACCTTATTCCCCCGTAGGGCTTTGTCCCAATACCACAGGGTAGCTTTGGAAGGCCTCTAGTAGTGTGCCCCCTTTGCCTCTATGCCGACCTGCAAGGAAACCCAAGTATTCCAGGTGTATCCTAGATGCTGCTTTTTCCAGGCTCACCCACCAATTTATATTGTCCCTTGGTGACCATTGCAGCATAGGTGCCACCTGTACTGCCCATAAATACCTGTGAAATTCTGGCACCCCCTAACCCCCAGAACGTGCTGTCTAAATAGGACTTTCTTGGGAACCCTTGGCTTCTTCCCCCTCCAGATAAAGGACATCACCTCTACCTGTTGCTTTTTAATTGCTGGATTTGGTATACATATCGGCAGGGCACCGGTCACGTAAAGAAACCTGGGAAGCAGGTTCATCTTGACTGCCGCTATGCGTGCCAGCCATGACAATTCCTGCAGATCCCATCGCTTAAGATCTTGCGTCAATGAATTCAGTAGGCCTGGAATGTTAGCCCCAAATAGCCTATCGTAGGTGGAGGTCAAGTGGACACCTAGGTATTTTATAGCTTTCTGTTCCCATTTCAAAGGATATCGGTTCTCCCACTCTGACACCTGTTCAGTAACCTCTGTAATATTAAGCGCCTTAGATTTGGGGTAGTTAATGTGAAACCCCGAGACCTTTGCAAATTTATCCAGCAGCTCCATGGTACTAGGGAGGGAATTTGTCGTGTCTTTCACAACTTCCACCCCTCGGATACCCTGGTCAGCCCGGATTCTCTGAGCTACCGGCTCCATGGCCATGGCAAAAATCAACGGGGATAATGGGCAGCCCTGCCTCGTGCCCTTACGGATAAGAATACTATCTGTGAGCCGCACGTTGATCATCAGTCGTGTTGATGGATTCACAAAGTTGGCCATCACCATGCGTATAAATGCCGGCCCGCACCCAAACCTCTCGAAAGTAAGCCGCAGGTATCCCCAGTGCAGGCTATCAAAAGCCTTGGAGGCATCTAATGCTAACACCGAGAATCTCTGCCCTGTCCTCCGCCCCCATTCTTTCGTATCTATGGCCCTGCGTATGTTGTCATATGTATGCCGCTCTTTTACAAATCCTGCCTGGTCCGGGTGAATTATTTTTGGGAGAATTCTTGCTAATCTTCGGGCCAGTACAGTGGAGTAGATTTTTGCATCCCCATTCAATAATGAGATGGGGCAATAACTGGCGCAATCTAAGGGGTCCCTATCCAGCTTTAACAGGAGGACCGTGGTGGCTGGGCCCATATCCCCTGAGGTTCGCCCCGAGTCCCTGATAAAGTTGAATAAGTTTGCTAGAGGACCTACCAGAATCGGTCTGAACATTTTGTAGTACGCATTGCTTAACCCATCCGGGCCTGGAGATTTATGACCCTTCAATGCCCCTATTGCCTCCCCCACTTCTTCCTCGGATATGGGTTCTTCCAGCATTAATCTGTCCGACTCGCTAAGTTGTGGCAGGGTCACCTGATCTAAGAAGGCCACCTGTGCTTCTTTTTCTAGGTTTTCCCCCTTTAGGATGTCAGTATAATAGGAGTGCATAACCCCTTCTAGTTCCTTCTCTCCCCTCACCAGGTTCCCATCCTGGTCTCTAAGCTGTACAATATGGTTCCGGGCTTTCTGCTGTCTCAGTTTAGCCGCCAAAAAGGGATTGGCCTTATCCCCATGTATGTAGTAAGATTGCTTGCTTCGTAAAAGGAGTTGTGTAGACTCATCAGCCAATAACGTTTCTAGGGCTGCTCTGGCTTTTTTCAAGTCCCTCCAGGTTCTTTGTGAGCCTCTGTCCTTATATTCCACCTCTGCCTCTCTTACCTTAGCCTCCAACTCCCGCTTCGCTCGATCCTTTCTCTTAACATATCTCACTGTATGCGCTATAAACTCGCCCCGTACCACCGCTTTACATGCATCCCAAATTGTGGCCCAGTCTACCTCCTGTGTGACATTTTCTTGAAAATAATTCCTCAGGACTCACTCTATTTCTGCTCTTAGGGCTAGGTCTTTTAGGATCACCTTGTTTAAGCGCCAGGGCCTACGAGTTTGCGGCTGCGGGGTAAGAGGCTCCATCCTTAGGGAAACCCGAGCATGGTCTGACAGGCACGACACCCCAATGTCTAGGCCCGTGACCTGCGGAACTAAGGAATCTGAAATCAAAACCATATCAATTCTAGAGTGTCCCTTGTGTACTGCCGAATAGTGAGTGTACGCTTTCTCCAGCGGGTGAAAGAACCACCATGTTTCTATTAAGTGCAGCTCCCTGAGAAATTTTGGCAGGGCCTGTCTGAACGTAGATTCACTGGAGGTGGCAGGGAGAGTTTTGTCCAGTGTCGCGTCCAACACCCCGTTAAAATCACCCCCAATCATGATCTGTCCCACTCCCGCCTTTGCAATTTTGGGTAACACCTCTAGCAGTAAACGATCTTGCCTCTCGTTGGGGGCATAAATTGCCACCAGCGTGACCTGTTGGCCCATCAATGACCCCCCTAGCATCAAATAACGGCCCTCTGGGTCCCTTTTTACAAACTGTTTCTCGAATTGGATCCCTTTAGCCAGGAGAATGCCCACCCCCCCTTTTTTTGGTACCACTAGAGGCAAAAAATTGCACAGGAAAGGCCCTGCTCCGCAATCTGTGTTCGTCCTCCGGGAGCAGGTGCGTCTCCTGTAGCCAAACAACCGAGGCCTGCATGTCCCTAAGTCTTCTCAGGATCGATTTTCTCTTAACTGGGGAGTTAAGCCCCAGGACATTTAATGTGACGAAGGTTAGGTCAGCCATTAATGTACCATGATCACATGCCCAAGGCGCTGTTCTCCAGCTGGGTCATTCTCCTAGGCATCCTAATCCCCCCATGTATAGATTCCACCACAAAAGGATATTCAACCGCCCCCCTCAAAACCCCAACGTAGTTTAACCCCCTTAACTTCAACAAGTCCAACCCCCATGGTTACACCACGGAGTGCCACCGGGTTTATTACCACCCGGGCAATTTAGGGTCTGTTCTTCCTCCCCCCCCCCCCCTATTCATGCTTGTACAACTACTGCTTGGTTCTCCAATACCCTCAAGGCATATAGAGTCAAGATACGGCCCTTCCAAAGTTTGATATAGAACGTGCCAGACAGCTTGCAGGGTTGCATCATCGCCCCCGCTCAGGCCTGGTCCCCCGCCCTAGGATCCCTCCTGTGGCCCCTCTGGTGGGGACGCACTGATTTCCATTGTTCCTTTGCCACAAGGTCTTCTCTTTCCTCTCTCCCCCGTGGAGATCCTGCTTGGTCCTTGCTCTCGCTACCTTCCTCCTCTCCCACGAGCTTGTTAATTTCTTCCTCTTTTGTGATCGTGTACCTTTGACCCTTCCACTCAAAGCGCAGCCCAGTCGGGAACACCCAATGATAGCAAACCTTCCTTGTTCGCAACCAATCCGTGATGATCCTCAGCCGTTTCCTCTTATTCAAGGTGGCTTGGGAAAGATCTTGAAACAGAAGAATGGGTGTAGAGCGGAAACTTATGGGTTCTTTCTCCCGTGCAGCTCGCATGATGAGCTCTTTCAGCTGAAACATGTGCACTCGAGTTAACACGTCCGGAATCAAGTTTTTCTTTAGCTGGAACGATGAATAGACCCTGTGAGTCCGGTCCAGGACAATGTCCGTCTCGGTATCCTGGCCCAGGATGTGACGGAACAACTCCGTCACATATTGATGCAAGTCTCCATCAGTGACAGATTTCGGGATCCCCCGCATACATATGTTATTCCGCCGGGATCTATTTTCTGCATACTCCTGTCTGTCCTGGACCCGCTCCATTTGTTGTTCTAGGATCTGGACCCTTTTTGCTAGTTCTTCATGTTCATGGCTTTGTTCGGCTACTGTTGTCTCCATCTCATCGACCCTTCTTTCAACTGCCACTATGCCTTTGTTGAGGTCAGCGATGGATTTGGCGAGGTCAGTGGCACTATCCTTAATATCCTTCTTCAATTCCTGTAACATTGCTAATAAATCTGACCTGCAAATTGGCGGGTCGTCGCAATCCCCAAGACCCCAGGAGGGGGAGAGTGGATCTGGGCCTGCGCCTGCAGCTGGCTGCGCTTCTGGGTCTCAGCGGACTGCATCATGGACTTGATGTCTCCCGACCCGGAACCTTTGGGTTTCCCCACCTGCTTAGACATACTGCCACTGTACTCAGTACCACTTCCCGGATCAAGTATTTTGGTATCCCTCCAACGGCGATGAACAGGTTCCGCAATGACCTTGTGGAGGTGGAGTGATCCACTGTTACAGTACTGGCCTTTATTTCTTTAACATTTATTGTGGGAGCTACGTGAGTTTCTGTTCTGTGCACTGCTGTGCTCTCTGAGGCTTCTCCTGCTCCCCTGCAATTTGATGCTTCATCCCAGTGTCAAGCCCCCCCCTCTCTTCGGGGGCCGCCGCTTCTCTCCCCTGTGGATCCTACAGGGCCACCGAGCGGTGGCTAACCAAGAGAGGCTCCAAGTGATAATTCCATTGAGGGACCTGTTCGCGTCAGCAGTGCCACAAAAGGGCGTGAGGCCCCACAAACGACATTCCCTTCAAAATGACCAGGGCAAAATCAGCACGTCTCTGGAAGTTATCTCCACCCCGACCCCTTCACCTTATCAGCCTTTGCCCGCGAGGGGGGGTTTCTCCAGTGAGTCTCAGGGCCCTCCTCCCTCCAGGTCTGTCCTCGAACGTCCAACCCCGATGATGCAGGTGCCTTCACTATATTACTTTCTGCATGCGCACCTGTACAGTCCCAGGCCCCTCTACACGGCGGCCCACATCTTCTCCTGCCTCTATGAGGGCAGGCCTCAGCAACTCTCTGCCACTCCGATTGCAATTACGGAGGCCCCGGCCGGGCGGCGCGACAATCAAGAGCTACGCACCGTGCCACCTCCTCCTGCAGGCGCACAGCGGGCTGTGCCGCCCGACCCCTCAGGGCACTCCGACCGGCGGGCTCCTGCGACGCCTCATCTCCTCCATCGCGTGGGTCCAGGAAGGTCAGGGGAAAGGACGAGCTCGCCCCACGCGTCAGCCCCCACCAGGATGGGGGGCCAGAAGACTGGAGACCAGGTCCCACACTTGTTTCCAGACCCAGCCAGCCCTTAAGCCGTCCGCGGCCCCGGCAAGCCCTCAGCCTCCTCCTCCAAAGGGCGTTCAGCCGGTCCTGGCGGGCTCCCATGCTGACCTGTCGCCTCCGTCACGGCGGGCTCCAGCCAGTTCGGGGGGACACACAAATGCTGTCTACACGCCAGGACCCGTCTCCGGGTCAAATAGGTCCCCAGCAGCGCTCCTCTTCTCCTGCCCGCAGGGACGCCAGGGGTTGCGCCCAATTTGCCTTATGACTTCGGAGTCCCAGAGCTCACCAAGGAGACATCCTTCGGTGTCCTCGGCTGGCCACGCCCCCCTCATTTATATATTTTAAATGAAAGATGTAGGCAACTTAAAGTAACCCAGTTGGGAATTAAACAGTGTCATCTTTTCCGCCTGGGAAAGATGACACTTCAGGTTGACACTCCCCTGTTATCAGGAAGGCTTAACTGATGCTGGAGGTTCTTGCATATTTAGACAATGAACTAATTAGACATTCGTCTCTGGTCCAGCCAACGACAATGGCAGGTTGAACACTGATCCCTGCAGGGTAGGGGCAGGAAACTTCCCTCTGAACCCCCCACCCTGATCAAAGGAATTTGACAGCTCTTGTCTGTTGAAAGGAAAGAAAAAACTGCTAAAAGATCTCTGTTGTTTAAAATGCTTATTTGTGATTAAGTTTTGAAAACCTTTAACTTTCAACATGAAGGAGGACAAATCTAAAAATTGGTAGTTATAAATCTAATTTTATGCTCTTTCCGTGAAGACATGAGTGAACCCTGTACTACATAAGGAACCAAAGTTACGCAAAAAGAATTATTGTAGCAAAACTATTGATGCTGCAAATATAATATTGTATACCCCTTTCCTAGGGGTAATTGCCCAGATATGTACTGAATTAGGAATTGTTAGGCCAAGCCGGTATGATTAAAATTGACAAAATTCCACAGAACGACAAAGACAGCTCTCACTGACATGGGAATTAGACGGAACGATAACCCCACAAAATATGTAATGTATGTGTCCGATTTTCTTAGAAGGCATAATTATAGAAATGTGCATTTGTGGGAAAGTTAAATTGTGGTTCAAATCAATGTAGGAGTTCCCAAATCACATCATAAAAGATGACATCTCTTTCTGGCTTCCAACCAGAACAAGGCAAGTGCCTTTGACCACTCACAGCCGTGTGGGTGTGTTTTGGAATTCTGCCCCTAACATAAACTTTGTGATGTCACTTGGCATGATAAACATAGGAACTTCACCACACACAGACACTGAGTCCTGACTCCATACTGATTGGCGCGTGACGCCCTGTTCCAGAATTCTTCATCTTGTCCTGATCCAAATTACTTTGCAAAACCCAGGCCCAGCATTTGCTGAAATCTTTTCAGCTAAGCCCAAATCCTGAACCATCCCAAACTTCAGGGAAATCATTCTGATCCAGTTTGGCTTGCTACCATTAAGGCTTGCCTGCTGAAATTCGCCATACCGCTAACCTACAGTGTCCACTGACCAAAAGGGCCAATCCAATTCCATCCAATCTGAGGTGCAGCCCAATTGACCAGAACCGGCCATCTGATCCATTTCCACCAGAGGTGCTATGCTGCCTGTAGACCTGACCCATGATGACCCGCACCTGACGGTCCAATCTTAATTTACAGTGGACTGTAAGTATAAACAGGAATCATAGTAACCCATAGTATATTTGCCTTGTCCTACACCAATCTCAACCTATCCCATCTTTAACTTCAGAACCTTTAATAGTGTCAGACCTATTCTTGAGCTGATTTTTTGTCTCTATTTGTTTCATTAAACCATAAGCCATTAGTGATTTGGATTAAATAAAATAATTCCCAGAACGGAAAACAGAGAATCATATGTGAATAGTTACAAGCGGCTGTGCGTAAATGTGGGGATTCACCAGTGTAATTCTTAGTCATTAATAAAGTTTTAATAAAACCAATCTGTCATTTTTAAAACCGAATTTCAGCTTTTCTCTGTTCTATTTTTTTCAAATACGCCTCTCATTAAAACTTACATAACTTCTTCAATTGCATAGCTAGAGACTTAATTTCAACTCTCACTTAAACCTAAGACCTGTAGCTACATCCACACCTAAAACAGCATTGCGGAACAGTGTATTTGATCCGTTTTAATGAAAAATCGCATAGTGAAATTCAGGCGCAAATTTACATTTTTGCAGTTGTGTTTCTTAACTTCCATTCTGATTTAAAGTGTGTATTGTTGCTCATCTTGTAGCACGTGTTTGTTAGGACCTGTTCAGTGTTGCTCTCATAATACTTTCTATCAATTTAAGGATTTTTGCACACTTTTCATTGTTTCACAAAGCCATTTTCAACTGTCAGTTTAAAAAGAGTCAATTTCCAAAAGCGCCTTTCTCTCTTGTTTGGGGAGGGAAGACTATATTCAAACACTGTACTCTGTTAATTTATTCCTGAATACCTGCTACTTACTTACATCTGTGTAGAATTGCTCATTTGTGAATTGAGAACTTTGCATCGGGAATCTGAACTTCAACGCTATCTTTTCACCAACCAAAACTGTTCTTTTTCCTGTGTTTTCTATTCTGTATTGCTATAAGTGAATTCAATTGCTTTACTTATTTTCTGAATTGTTTTGTCACCACATTGGTGATTGCTGCCCCATATATATATATATATATATATATATATATATATATATATATATATGCCATTTGAATTTTAAATAAATAAATATTTACCTTTACCAACCAGCCTGATTCCTGGTCCACTGTGACCTGGGGGTATTTTGAGAAGGGTGTGATATGAGTGGTATAATACTCAGAATATTGAACCTATAGACACAATAAATAAGTATTTCATCTGTGCATTACATGCTAGGCGAGACCCGGGTGTATTGCCTGACTGAAATCCTTAACATCCCCAACCACACCAAAACAAGGGGAAGCAGGGAAGTCCTACGTACGGGGAACCCAGAGGCAACGGATTGGGACTGTCATACATCAAAGAGGACATTGTGTTTAAACAACAAAGCAAACATAGAGAAAGCTGGGTTTTACTTACCTCGAACTCCGGTGCATGGAACTTCCAATAGCAGTTTACACGTGGATGCAGTGCAATCTCCATTATGGCACCCTTCGTTCTGGAAAGAAGGGGGCGGGGCCTGGGGGGCTCATAAAAGCTCCACAGTATGGAGGATCATGATTGGTCTAGGAGTCTCCAGCCCCTATATAAACCAGACAGCAAGAAAGGACTAACGAGTTATTCTCCCTTCTGTTTCAGAATAGATACGAAGGCAAAGGAGCTTCAGAACTGCGTTGGGCTTATGAGGACTAAAACCAGGTTCTGTCCTTACCCTCGAAGGAGCCCCAGACCAAAGCAGTATTTGGACTACCTTTAAGGTGAGTTATCCTGGTATTTTCTTTTTCTTCAGTTTTCTAGTCAATAAAGACTACTTTTATTTTAAACCCATATCCTGTCCAGTTGTGTTCTTACAGTGGATCAATGCTAAGTGGGCTTACAGGATTGAGAATTGTGGCGAACTAGAAGTAGGACTAACTCTGGGACGTCATGTTCATGGATTTTATTTTATTCTTTTATAATTGGTCTGGCCTCTTGGCCAGCTTCAAAGAAAATAAACTAAAATAATGAAAATTAACTCAAAGTTCTAAGTTCCCCATTATAAAACTCAAATGTCCAAAGAAAGGGTATTCTGGTCAGGACGAATCAAAACAAAGTTGCTAGTCCAAATCCTAAAATAGCCTATAACATTTATTTAAAAATGAACTCTCATAAATCTAAAAGATGTAACTAAAAACATGTTTGACTGCTGCTTGTTTAGTTTCTTCAGATGTCCCTATAATGGCCAAATGTTCCAAATATAGTTTCAAATAAAATCTTACTCTAGGTATTTCAGTCTATTAACAACTTGGATGCCTTATTCCATGTCTACCCCACTCCGGAGTGTTTCTGTTTCCCTTCAGGGTTTCTTCACTCGCTTCAGGGGTATCTTTATTCTTGTTCCTTCACATTCTCACCTTATCTTGACTCTCATCCCATTCTCTTGGGGTATCTTCATGCTAGCAAGGAGTTACGTCTGAACGAAACTAAGCAAAGTCTGAGTCAAAGAGTTCAACTCAAAAGTCTGTGTCCAAAACCTATGCTTGCCCTCACAACTAAAACTAAACAACATGTAGGTATGTCCATAATCAAGAAAATGGTGATTAACAAAGCTCTGAGTTTCTTCCCGCTCATAGCTACCTTCTCAGCTCCATTTCCCCAAGTTCAAGAAAGTTCCATAATAGTCTCAAGATTACCTTTCTCAAGTTCGGTCAAGGTAACACTTCCACACACTCCTCAGGGTTCCCTTCCCCAAGTCCCAAGCAACACAGTTTAAAAGAAAAAGGTCCCGAGTCTCCTTTCTCAAGATAACACTTGCAGTTCCTTAAGTCTCAGGGTTCTCTTCCCCAAAACTTTAACTCAGCCACTCTGATTTGTTTCAGCCTTTTCAAAACAAATGTAACACAACCCGAGGTGAACTTGACCCTCCTTCTGGATTTCATCACCAGTTCACTTGCAGTGTTCCTCCTTGGTAAATTTCACAGTGTCTTTGGCTCTCATAATTCAGGGTTTACTGATCTAGGTGCAGTTGTCAGACCACACGGTCCACCGATCGCAGGTCGCGCAACCAGGATCCCTAGGCTCCTCAGCTCTCACAGGTTCCTCTTTACCTGCCCTGTGTTCAAAGTCACATTCACTTAGCTCATCTTTGTTAGCCTCTTGGCTTTGCCACATATCACACACCTCTTGCCAGTCTTCGGCCTTGCCACACTGCATCCGTTCATAAAGTTCACTCTCAGGTGGTCTTTTCCATGCCCCACCTTTCTATGACAATCTTTCACACTTGCCCTCTCTTCCGTGTGTTACTTTCATTCATATGGGCACTTTATCCTTGGTTGTCATCTGCTATTCGCTTTGCCTATAAAGTTGTATTCAATAGGTTTAAATTCAAGTCTTCTTTCAGTTAGTTCGATATTCAATATACATCAATTGGCTTTGTTTTTAGTTCTAATTCTGTTGATCGCTTTGTACATAAAATTGTATTGAAATTCAGTATTCAATAAGCTTAAATTCAACTTTTCATTCAATTTGGTAGATCATAGGCATAATGCGGCTAGGTTACAAGTTTTCATCTCACTCAATACTTAGGTTACTTCTCTGCAGCCCACTAGGAGCGCCCCAGTCTTGTGTGGTTCCTCCCAACACTCACCGGTCCTTGGGCATCTTCCCAGTCAGCTCCAGCTGCTTCGTCTGCTTACTTGGTCAACGGACAGGATCCTGCAAGCCTCGTTTGAACACCAGCAGCATTCCTGCGCACACCAGCAACTCTGCGGTCTTCACAGGGATGCAGAAGGCATCTTCTCTGTCCCACTTGATCGCAGCACCAGCTGCTTGTTCCAATGTAAGGAGGCTCCCACACCTGTAACAGCCCCACAGGCTTACTTGCCTTGGGCTCTCCATGTCCTGCGGGATCTCGGCCGGCATCCTGGCTCCTTCTCCTGTCCCACCACGGCTGCCTCCTGTCAGAAAGGATCCCCTGCTGGTCTCTCCAACACAGGTCACCCTGTTTCCCTCTGTACTGCTCTCTGGTTCACCATTTATACACCTGCAACCACGTGACGGTTTGCAGGTGTGCATTCTCAATTGGACTTGCCTGACTATAAAGGGACATGCCTGATCTTCTCAGTAGTCCGCAGGCCTCTTCCTCGTCCCAGTACTAGAGTGGTAGGTTACTAGTGGTCACTGCTGCTAGTTGCTTCTTCCTCGTCTCAGTACTGTGAGATGGAAAATGTAGGGGCATGAGGGGAACTGGCTTACAATATCTAATAAAGGCTGTTAGGTTGGTCTTCAATAGGGAGAGGAGGATACCATGTTTTCCTGTGGGTACCCCCTTCCCAATCTCAGAGGACCCTCGAACCAGGTGATCCTCCCTCAGTTCTCCAACCCCAGGGTCAGAATCCAAGAGCAATGGTCTTTTCCTGGCCACCTGAGAAGAGGATCCAGGTGGAGTAGGAATGAGAATACCTGCAGGTTTCTCAAACTGTCCTTAGCAGCAGAAACCAGCTGAAGTGTATGAATCAATTAACCAGCCCACGGGAGCAAAGGTACGTGGATAAAAGGGGAGAGGAGGTTAAAGAGAAGGTGAGGAACATTTTGGTGAAGTGGGAGAACAACAATATTGCAGGAAGAGGAGCAGAAGAGCAGCCTGGAGGGGGACAACCGAAGCAAGAGAAAAAAAGGAATTGGAGGAGCCATTTCAAGGGGCAAAAGGCAAGACCACCAATAAAGAGAAGAGAAGGTGATAGACTTGAGAAGGAATAGTCTGGAGAAGGAGGAAGAGCAAAAACCAACAGTAAAGTGAGGAGGAGCAGATAAAGCAAAAGAGAAAGTAGAGGGACAGCCAAAAGGGCAGGTTGGAGGGAGTAGAAGCTTCAAAAGTACACAAGAGAATAAATCGAGAGAGAGCAGGCGTGACGCACAGGATTGGTGAAGGAAGAATATAGTTGCAAAACCTTGAAAGCAAGGAGAGAGGGGGATGGCCTTTGACAGCTTCTAAGAGTGTGGCAATGTACCCTGCTTGGCCGTATGGCGGTAACTGAGGGCATTCACCACCACCTGTTACGTGATATGGTGCCAAGAGAGGTATGGGAGGATCCCCATTGTTTCCTCTCTAGCACTGTAGACCAAGGACAGAGTACCACCGCATTGACCATAACACTGTTATTGTTCCTTTAAGAAAGACTAAACATAACACAATTTTGAAATCTTCGGGCATAGGGTCCGAAACAACTGGATAAAGATGAAGTTTACCCAAATGTTGCAGGTCACTGCCATGGAGAGCACAGCAGCACAAGGAAGCTGCAAGCATTGCTCACACCCAGCACAGACGTCTGTGTGGGAGGGCTAGTGAGCAAGCATCATGATGACAGATTCAAGAGGGCAGACCAGCCTTTTAGAGACTCGTTTTGCCACAGCATGCAATACAATCAGCAAAATATAAAATTACAAGTGAGGAGAGAGCTGAAGCGGTACAACCAATGCCAAGAGCAAAGAAATTACCGTTCCCACATTTTTCTCATTATTGGAAGCCTGCCCAGAGGTACAGCGAAAGACAAAACGCGGGGTGTTTGGAGTAGCAGAATGAGTTGAAGGTGCAGGGAGAGGTGTACAAGGAGCTAAAGGTGCTGGGAGAGAAGGAGCACAGAAGAATTGAGGAGACTGAGGAGGTGAACATCAAGGAGGAGGGCAAAAAACAGAAGAGATGGGAGGATATGAAAGAAATGATTGTGGGGAAAGAACAAATTACTTGCCCCATGTATTGTTCTTACTACAGGATATCCCTCCTGCGGATTCCCCATCTTTGATATAACCATATCCTGCTTTGCAGTCTCCAAAATGTTTTCTACAGCATAGGGCGCTGTGCACCATCGAGTTGATGTCCCTCAACAGTTAACATTCGCCTGTCCGGACATGACGTCAAGGAGAGTAGAAATGGCACTCACTGAGCCCATTCTCAGTTCTTCGTTTTCCCCCTCTTTCCGCACAGCTGACTTGAGGATTAATAACCGGCACAGGCATTGAAAGTGACATGTATTAAAAATACACCCAGTCAGATGGTAGGTTGGGAGTGCTATGAGGAATCAGTGAGAGGAACATCCAGTAGAAAGATTATTATCAGGGGTAAGTAATTTGATCTTCGAATGGATTGTGTACTCCCACAAATTCTTCATCTTCGATTGACCCCCATAGCAGTTTTGTAGATGGAGGTGGGACAAGTGGAATTTTGTGTATAATTTTCTGACTATAGATTGATATTGGGCAGAGCCGCTCTTCCAATTGAGCATCCTGGCCCAACAGTGACCCAGCAGTAATGCTACGAGAAAGTGTGTAGTGAGAACCAAGCTGCAGCATTACAAATGTTCTGCACTGGTGCACTCCTCTGAAGAGCCAAAGTGGTTGCCACTCCATTGGTGTAATGGGCTCTTATGTTTTCAGGGACATCTATCCCAGCAACAGATTAGAACTCCGAAACACAAAGGGCGATCCAACACAATAAAGTTTGCTTGGTCACAGCCTATGGGCGGTATAACCAATGAATAATTGGTCATCTTGCCTAACATTGGCCATCCGACAAATGTAGAAGCTAAGAGCCCTTTTTGGGTCTAGCATGTGTAACCTTTCTTCATCCTTATAAGGGTGAAGAGGAGGCTAAAAGCCAGGTACGTTTATTTCATGTGTCAGATGGAATACGGACACTATCTTGAGAAGAAAGCAGGGACTCACGCTCAAATCTACCTTCTCCTTGGAGGATATTGTAAAAGGAGGCTTATATGACAAAGATAGTAGCTTACTCATTCTGCAAGCAGTAGTGATGGCCACCAAAAATATGTTTTTCAGTATTAATTACCTGAGAGGACAAGAATGGCGTGGTACAAATGGAGCTCCCATTAAAAAGGTTAGTACCAGGTTCAAATCCCAGGACTGAACTAGAAAAGGGACCAGGAAGGTATTTGTCAGTCCCTTGATGAATTGAATGACAATCAGCTTTTTAAACTAAGAGCCTTGCTCTGGCGTATGTTAAAAAATTGTTAACGCCCCAGGTTTCTTGACGGTAGCCACCTGCAGCCCCTTATGGTCTAGGGGCAGCAAAAAAGAAAGCAATGCAGGTGTTTTGTACCACCTGCAAAACTTGTTCCAACGGCAGCAGTATAGTGCTTTTGTAGCTAGTCTGCTGGCCGAAAGCAACATCTCCATAACATCTTCCGGCAGGTCCTAATCTTTGCATCTTAACTTCTCAGAAACCAAGCAATTAGGTTCAGGTTTTGATTTCTGGATGAAGAAGACAGCCTCCCTCTTGTGAGAGTAGGTCCACTCTCTGTAGAAGATGGAATGGAGGGCAGATGGACATGTCTAGAAGTTCCTGGTACCATGTCGTCATGGGGCATTCAGGATCATGAACTTCCCAAACATCCTCAACCTCCTGATGACATGAGGAATGACGGCCACTGGTGCAAACATGGACATGAGTGGAAATTCTCAGTCCACTACGAAAGCGTCCCCCAGAGCTCGAGGATATTCCCTGGAGCAGCCCAGGTCGAAAATCCTGTTGATACTGCGGGCAAATAGATCAACTTCAAAGCTTTCTAGAAAGACTTCCTGAGCCAACTTGTTCAAGCATCTGAGGTCCAAGATGGGTTGCAGTACTCCATCTTTCTTGGGAACCAGAAAATAGGTTGTGTACCAACCCTGGTGTGGTTCCGCTACAGGTACCCTTTCCATGGCACCTTTCTCCAACAGGAAAAATCTCCTGAAGAAAGAGCGGAGCTAGTTACCGAAGAGATTGTCTGCTCGTGGGACCATTTGGAGGCCTTCGCAGAAAAGGGAGACAGTACTCTTGAATAACTGTCTGAAGGGACCAAGCATCTGAAGTAATGGAATGCCATTCTTGCAGATGCTGGGTCAATCTGCTTCACACAGGAGTCCTGTGAGCAAGGTGCTCAGAGAGGTTTTGGGGATGTTGCTATGGCAGAGGGCAGTAAGCAGGTGGCTACCTGGGTAGTCTTTCCTCCATGGCCTTTGGGAGCATGTCTGAGCCTCCTTTGTCTTCTCAGGGTAGGCTGACCTCTACCCCCTTTGGCCAAAAGAGGAGTAATAATGAAAAGGAACGTCCTCTACAACCATGCAAAGGTGGGTATTGCTGTTGCGGCTGATGGATGGCCGCCCCTAAAGATTTTGCAGCAGCCTTAGAAGCTTGCAATTTTTCTAACCGGTCATCAGCCTTTGGACCGAAAAGGTTGGACCCATCAAAGGGCATGTCTAAGAGCCTTGATTGGATGTCTGGGTCAAAACCAGACTTTCATAACCATGCACACCTCATCACCGCACTATAGCCCATACACCAGCCAAAGCTGTATGATCGATCTAGGCCCGACTGAAGGGACTGGGAAGAGGCCACTTTACCATCACTGATGAGAATATAGAATTCCTCCCTTATCTCACCTTCAGGGATGTTATCTGCAGCCTGTGCAATGGTATTTTACCAGGTACAAGATTATTTTGCCTGAGCACAAGATGCGTTAATGGCTTTTGAAGCCATGCTTCCATCACAGAATATAATTTTTGCTAAGACGTCATACTTTTTATCGTCCCTATCCGGAGGGATGGACAGATAAGCCGCTGCCTTTGATGTGGAAGTAGCTGTTTGCAGCACCAAACTCTCTGGAGTAGAGTGCCTTGAAAGAAAATCAAGAGACCACATAAAAAGGTCTGTATTCATTCACCAACTCCTTGTTAATAGCGGGAGTGGTCAGGTTTTTGTCAGATATCTAGAATGGGATTTGTTAAGGCTGAATGAAAGGGCAACACAGTCTCCTTAGGGGGACCTTTATCCAGTCAGTCAGGCCATCTCAAGTTACGTCCTTTGCAGGACAACCCCAACTCAAATAATGAACAAACCAGTCCATGACTGTTCTATAGGCCACATTAGCAAGAGCATTCAAATCTGTAGTGCCGAATTCTATGAATTCGGCATCAGGGGAGGTATCAATGCCACTGGCTTTTTTCAAAGAAGTAGCCAGAACCTCTAAACGAGAATGATCAGAGATCAACTCTTCTGTAACTATGGCCTTGCCAAAACGTTCATACACAAACAGTATAACGTGGTCTTTCCCCTCGTCTTCCTCAAAAATGGAACCAAAGATTTGAAGAAATCTTTCTTCGAATGAGGTTTTAAAGTCAAAGATGGATCAGAGGTCGATGTTGAAGTGCCCTTCGACTTACATTCCTTTAGTTGAGGGCACTGGAGCCTTTTGCTTCAATATTGTCTCCGTGGTCAAAACTATCGACGCTACTTGGGCAACATCCATGAGGCCTTCTTACCCAGGCTTTTGGGTAGAAGTCTTATTCAATTTCCTGCCGGTCTTGGATGATGCAGTGCCATCGCTAGACCTCTTCGGCTCTTCTAAGGGACCAGGAGGAGCTGCCTTCAAAAATATGTACATTTTTTGACTGAACTTTTCCCACTCGGCCCCAGGGCCAGTCTTAATGGGAAAACATACCTGATGGCTTGTTGGGAGAAGAGACTAAAGATGAGGAGCGATGGCATTGTTTCTTGGATTTCTTTCGTGGCAACGAAGAAGAGCGAGAGGGTCGCTCCTGGATCTTGAATGCTTAGACTGTTTAGAGCATATCTTGGGGCTTTCTGGAGACTTGTCTCTGGTACAACTCCATCCTTTAGAAGATTTTCTGTTCCTAGGAGTAGACGAGAAACTGAAATTGACGGGCCCAGGGTGAGTTTCAACCGTTTCTGAGAGTGTTCTCTGAATGTAGAAAAAAGGAACCGAGGCAACAGGTACATTGCGTGCCATTTATGCTCTCATCGACGTCACGTCCAGACACGGGAATGGTAACCGTGGAGGGACATCGACTCAATGGTGCACAATGCCCACCACTGCCCGAAACATTTCCAAGAGTGCAAAGCAGGATACGGATGCATAAAAGTTGAAAAATCGTGGGAGGACACAATCCATTTGAAAGAGTAAAAACATGTGACAAGGTGAGACAGTAGGAGAAGGAGTGGATAAAGAACAGAATTTTGAAGAGGAGGCGGTTGGAGGTGCGTAGGTGCAGTAATCAGAGTAAGACAACTGTCTATTTGTTGTCTGGGAGAAGTGAGAGGAAGAATGAGTGTGGCGGGATGCCAACGTGGTCAGCTAGCTCGACGGCAAGTTGCAAGATCCAAAGAGAAGGCTGCAGGAAACAGTGAATGCCAACCTGGCAAAGAGGAAAATAAGACTGGTTGTGTGGATAGAATTAAAGGCAAAGGAAGACTGCCTGGATTCAAAGCAGGAGGTGCTGAAAACGTGCACCACTTTGTAGAGGAGGAGCCAAATGCCTCTACCGGAAATCCCGCCCCTATTTTGCCAATATGTTGGCAGCCGGAAATTGCAACATGCATGACGCCAGTACTGGTACCTATCCCACAAAGAATTCAAAACCAGGTATCCATTGAGAAAGCCCTACATGGTGTACCCATGGAGAGATGACTGTCTCTTAAGGGAGGTCCTTGAAGAAGCATGAAGCGATGAACGCAAGAGGATGGTGACGTCACATGAAGCAGAGATGACGCACCAAAAAGAGATGCCAAGGTAGAAAGTATATAGACATTATAGAATCTGATGACAAAGTGACGAGTCTGTAACATTTCATGTGCAGGAATGAAGACTGGACGTGCGAAGAGAACTGAAGAAGATGCCAATCACTTTATAACTGTACAGATGCTGCAACGCAAGTAAGTAATCATGAAGGTTGGATATAAGTAGTAAATAGATTGCAGTCGTTGCCGCAAATATATGGGATACATTTCTCACCGTAATCTTATTTCTGATGCTTGCATCTGCTTAGATTCACATGCTATGCATAGGCCGACATCTAGTGGAAGCTGCAGAGTATTACAGTTGTTTTTGAAATTCGAAAAGGGACGTCAACAGGGCGTGCCAGTTATACTATCCCTAGTGTGACGTCCACTGTACCCATGGTCCTTCACGCGTTGAGGTCCCTCAGATTGTTTTGTTCTGACATGAGGTTGCATGAAGTGTAATGTGAGTACAGTTGTATCCAAGCAGATAAAGACAGAAAGCTCATAACATCTATGCACCTTCTCTCAGGGGAGGAAGAGTGGGCGCATGTGAATCTAAGCAGATACAAGCATCAGAAATACGATTACGGTGAGTAATGTATCCCTTCTGAGGCTTGTGGAATCTGCTTAGATCACATGCTATGCATAGATTAGAGAGCAGTGTTACGAGAAGGTGGTGGGTCGTGAGAAGGAGCAGCAGCAAATAGATGTTTTAGAACCGCTTGTCCCACCTGTGTATCTGCTTTGGAATGTGTGTCAATGCAGAAATGCTGAGTGAAAGTATGTACTGAGCACCATGTAGCTGCCTTGCAAATGCTGTCTAAGGGGACATTTGCGGTAAAGGCTAGTGTAGCTCCAGTGCTCTTTGTGGAGTGGGCTCTCCGTGTAAAAGGCAGGGTCTTGTTTGATAATGAATAGCACAATTAGATACATTTTACTATCCATCTGGAGATGGCATTTTTTGAAATGCAGTCCGCTTCTCTGCCTGGTGCTATGGAGACAAACAGTTGATCTGTTTTCCTAAGCGGTCTGGTCTTGTTTACGTAGTAAATGACCGCCCTCCTCACATCTAGAGTGTGGAGTTTTACCTCAGCTGAGCTAGTTGGTTTCTGAAAGAAAGCCGGAAGCTCAATGGATTGGTTCACGGTGGATTTAGGGGAGAACCTAGGATGAGTACTTAAAAACAATTTATCTTTATGAATGATAAAGAAAGGATCCTGCACTGATAATGCTTGCAGTTCACTAACTCTTCTTATGGAAGTAATAGCCACTGAGAAGGCAGTTTTGTATGTCATGTGTTTAAAGCTTGACTTATGCATAGGCTCGAATGGGGGCCCCAGGAGCTTGGCTAACACTACATTGAGATCCCAACCTGGTAGTGGGTTTGAAATAGGAAGGTGGAGTCTCTTGACTCCTTCCATGAATGCTTTAATGACTGGAATCTTGTACCATGATACTTTGATTTGAGAGGTGGTATAAAGCCGCCAGGTGGACCTTTATAGAGTTGAACACTAACCCAGAGTCTAACAAGTGGAGCATATAGTTGAGTATGTGAAAAGGACTACATTCTATGGGGTTTATTTGTTTGGACTGGCACCAAATTACGAATCTCTTCCACTTATCAAAATAACAGTGTCTAGTGTTAGGTTTCCTCGCCTCTTTGAGGATATCCATACACCGCTGTGGTAGATTGAGGTGTCCGAACTCTATGACTTCAGGAGCCATGCTGCCAAGTTCATTGAGTGTGGCTGAGGGTGTATCGTTGTTCCTCCGTGTTGGGTTAACAGGTTGGTTAGGTACGGGAGCTTGATGGGATCGCACATCGCCAGTTTGCGCAGATGCGGATACCATGGTAGTCTCGCCCACATAGGAGCAACTAGTACGAGCGTCATCTGTTCTCTGTGTATCTTGTTCACCACCCTGCTCATTAACAGTGTCGGGGGGGAAAAGCGTAAGCAAATTTCCCTGACCAGTTCATCCATAGGGTGTTTCCCTTGGAGTCTGGTTGCGGCAACCTAGACGCGAAGTCTGGGCATTCCTGGTTTTCTCTTGTAGTGAACAAGTCTATTGTGGGATAACCCAACTGAGAGAAGATGTGGTCTACAACGCTTGAGTGTAGTTGCCACTCGTGTTCCTCTGGTAGGGGATCTCTGCTCAGAGAGTCCGCTAGAGTGTTGAGTACCCCTAGAACGTGTTGGGAGGATAGGGATATCTCCCGTTTGAGTGCCCACCTCAATATTCTTTGCGCCAACTTGGATAGATTTGGAGAGTGTGGGCCCCCCTATTTGTTGATATAGAACATGGCAGTTGTGCTGTCTGTTCGAATTAGAACCGACTGGTTTGTCAGTTGCATCTCAAAAGCCTGAAGTGCTTTGAGTATTGCTAATAGTTCCAGTAGGTTAATATGGTTCTGTGCAGTGATCTGTGTCCACAGACTGTGTGGTGAAGGTAATGAGCCCTCCACCCAGAAAGTGATGCGTCTGTCTTGACAACCGCTTGCACCTCCGGATCGTGGAAGGGTTTTCCCTTTAACAGGTTTTCTTTCGACCACCAGTGTAGGTTTTGTACCAGTGTTGGTGAAACAACCACTAGATCGTCCCACTGACCAATTGCTTGAGACCTTTGTTTCGCCAACCACTCCTGCATTGGTCGCATGCACAGACGAGTGTGTGGGACTAGATAAATGCACAATGCCATCATGCCTAGTAATTGCATTGCTTTGCACACGCTTATCTGGAGCCCGGCTTGATACTGGTGTATTTGCAGAAACATGTTTTGCACTCTTTCCAAGGATGGAAAGGCTAGGCCTGTTTGGGTATCTAATACAGCTCCTAGGAACTGTTTCAATGTACTTGGTACAAGACTTGACTTTTTCTCATTTATCGAGAAGCCCAATTGATGGAGAAGATTTATGGTTCTTTGTGTGTTTATTTTGCAAAGATGCAGAGTTTTTCCTGTGATCAGCCAGTCGTCCAGGTAGGGGTACACTGGGATTGCCTCCCTGCGCAGGTGCGCTGCCACCACCGCTAGTACTTTGGTGAATACCCTTGGAGCTGAGGCTATTCCGAAGGGTAGAACCTTGAATTGTTAGTGCTGGTTCGCTACTTTGAACTTCAAGAGTTTTCTGTGCACTGGGATCATTGAAATATGAAAATAAGCATCTTTCATATCCAATGTTGCCATGTAATCCCCCCCGCTTTAGCAGGGGGATTACTTCTTTTAACAGTCATGCAGAACTTTTGTGGCTTTACATATTTGTTCGCAGGGCGCAAGTCTAATACTGGACACATTGTCAGATCTTTCTTTGGTACAAGGAAGTATGAATAGATACCCCTGTTTACCTCGTTTGACGGCACAATCTCGATGGCGTCATTGAGGAGTAGCGCGTTGACTTCCTCTAGCAAGATGATTTGCTCCTCTCTTGACGTTTTCCTTTGGCGCGGGGGGAGGTTTGATGGTGATTGTAGGAACTCCACACAGTCTCGGGAGGATAGCTCAGGGGCAACGTGCTCTCCTTGGAAGCAAGATGACACGGAGCACCACAGGTTCGATCCCCGGGTCCGCGCTTAGAAACCTCTGGGTATTAAGCGCGTTATAAATAACCAATCATATAACCTCCCGCTACTCTCGATAACACCCACTTGTCCGTGGTTATGCCCTCCCATGCATGGGTGAAGTTTGAAGTGTGTCCCCCGACTGGGGAGGCATGGGAGGGAACCTGTAGCGGGGCGTCATTGTTTGGGAGGCATTCCTCCACCTCTGCCAGTGGAGGGTCTCCCCCGGCTGCGACCTCTGCGCTGGCCTCTAGGATAACCTTGGGACGCTTGTCCTTGGCTGTAATTCCAAGATGTATTCTGGTTTTGGCTGTAACTGGTGCCTCTTTGACTTTGGCCGCGAAAACGGCGAAAATTGTTTCCTCCCCTTTGTCCTGTTGGTTTATTGGTGAGTTGACCAAGGGACTTCAGTGTTTCATAATCGTTCTTCTCAGACTTTAAAGCATCCTCCACTGCATTGGCAAATAACACGTTAGGTTTAATTGGCATGTTGAGCAAGGTTGCTTGAGTCTCTATTTTAAACCCGGATTGTCAAAGCCAGGCATGGTGCTTAAGGATAGTGCCTTCTGCGATAACGCGGCGAGCATTATCTGCAGCTTCCAGGTTATTCTTAAGCATACTGTTGGCAGTGGCCCTGCCTTCAGCTGCAACAAGGGCAAGTTTGGATTTCAGAGGTTCAGGACCAGAGTCAGCCAGGGCTGTAACCTCGTCCCATTTAGTACAGTCGTAGCTTGCCAACAGTGTTGAATTGTTGGCGATTCTTGCTTGGTAAACTGTGGGAGTAGCCACTTTCCTACCCATTGCATATCATTTTTTGCTCTCTTTATCTGGTGGAGCTTCAGAGGAGGCTAAGGGTGTACCAGCTCTCTTTCGGGTAGTTGTGACCACCAGTGAGTCTGGCTTAAGCTGTCCTCTTATGTACAAGGGATCAGATGGGGCCGGACGGAATAGCTTTTCTATTCTTGGGTTGACTGCCCTCGTTTGATTGGGCATTTCAAGAGAAGGTTGTATCCTCCTTTAGACGGACTTCAAAATGGGTACAAACTGGGTGGCAGCCTTCTTGTCCCCCAGGATATTCTCGACAAAATCTTTGTCTTGCTGAGTCTCTTGAGTGTCAATGCCGAAGTGCTCAGCTGCTTTAACCAAAATGTCATTTAAATTGGGTTGATTATCCACTGGGGAATCGGGTAACGGTGAATCCTGTGGAACTGGATAGTCTATAGTATAAACCTCTGCCTCATCGTCATCATCATTATCCTCCTCATCCTCTTCGTCATAGTACTGAGTATCTTCCTGATATTCATCTATGTATACATGCATGTCAAAGATCTGCAGGGATGCATGATTTTTTGGCAGTAGACGTATCATAAGGATCAGAAGAGATGAGACATCTTTTCCCTAATGTTTGGGATGATTGCCAGGGCTGAGAAGTGGTAGCCTGATCAGTGGGAGGTGTATTTTGTAAGCTCTTAAAGGCTTGAGGGTACTCTTCAAAGAAGTTAGCAAAGAAAGCCATTCTGTACATTACTCTATGTCCTGAGCTGACCATTTGGCTGAACTGGGAATCATAGATGTAGGCAGGCCTTTATTGTGTAGGGCTTCACTTAAAGTGCCCTCACTAACTTCCTGTAGGGTATCTTCTTGTAAGGTATCTCTGTCAGGGGCAGGCATTTCAGCCTGAGGGTCGTCCTTAGGTTTGTCCTTAAGGGACGTATTCTTGTCTTTGTGGGACTTATCCTTGTCTTTTTGTGTATCCCTATGATCCAAGCTCTTAGAGGATGATTTTTTCGAACTTGGAGTAGTTTTTGTCGACACAGGTCGAGTTTCGGTATTGGGAAGGGCCTTCGCCACGTCCTTTGACATTCAGCGGTCGGTATGGTGTTCCGCCGCATCTTTCGACGTTTGGCACCAGGTAGACGAGGATTTATTGACAGCGTCTTTAGTTTTCTGGGGCCTTGATGAGGCGACTGGCTCTTGAAGTGCCCAGAGGACAGCAAATCCGCAGATCAAACCCTAGACGCTGAATCTCGGCATGTGCTTGACACATCACCGCTGGGTATGTGTTTAGTGTGGGGAGATTGGGTGCTCTTGCTGCCGGGTGTAGTCCCCACAACAGAGCCGCCGGCCTGTTCACCAGGGTCGGGGGCTAGCACTGGGGAACATGGAAGTTCCCAGTTAGCCTTGCCGCCCGAAAGGACGTCACTGCAGTCGCTGAAGGCTCCCTCCACGTCCATGGCAGCCTCGGCCTGCATGGCGTGATGGGCCCAGCGATTTGTCCTACGATCTTTAAGGGTCTACAGTCAAAAGAGCTTGCAAACCCGACAATGCCCTTCATCGTGGTCCCGATTAAGACACAGGTTACACACCCTGTGCTTATCGATCCACGGAAATTATTTGTTACAGGATGGGCAAAATTTAAACAGTGTCCTCCTATCTATGATTGGGGTAGGCAGTAGGGCAACAAAGGGAAGGGCAGGAGAAATACATTGTGATATGACTGGCCCCCACTCTCCCTACTGTAGGGGTCTAGGCCCGTTGGGCCTTCAAGGCCGAAAGAATCTGTCGAAGTTTCTTCGTCTGACGGTTCGTCTTGTCCTTCGAATGTTGAATTTTCACTGTGCCGAGACACGGCAGTCTAAAAAGGACAAAAAGAATAACAATGTTTAAACTTTGATAAAGTCAATGGCGTTAGCCGAAAATGCAGTCTGCGATATGCGACCGCTCACAATGGTGGAAAAAAACAATCTGAAGGACCTCGACGCGTGAAGGACCATAGGTACCGTGGACGTCACACTAGGGATAGTATTACTGGCACGCCCTGTCGACGTCCCTTTTCGAATTTTCGAAAACAACAACTGTAATACTCTGCAGCTTCCACTAGATGTCGGCCTATGCATAGTATGTGATCCAAGCACATTCCAAAAGCCTCAGAAATATATATATGTGTATAGAATCTGGATGTTCCATGTCGTATTTTAAGCAATACTAGGAGCCCATGAGCAAAAAGGGCTGAAAGTGTGGCACAGCAAAGAAAGACGGCTGAAATGGAGGAGGAATCGAGAAGGCTTGTCTGGCCCAGTGTCAAGGGTTGCGGCAGCAAATAGACTTGTTATCTATTCGAGAAGATACAATGAACGTGAGTAGCAAGGCAAACTTCTGTTGAGGTGCAATGGAAAAACACTATAAGTGCCAAGTCTTATTCATTTAATAGTATTAAATGCGAAAAAGGAGCTAAAACACGGTCTCCTGTCACACGGTGTAGATGGAAACAGACTTTGGGCAAGCTACATTGAGACTGAAGATAATAACGTGCTTGCACTCCTTTCTATTCCCAGGCGCAGTGATACTTTGCAAGGCCGAATTCAAAGACAATTCGAATGGCAGACAGCAGGAGTGATAATGGGCTAATTGGGTGGGTAGGCATGGTCAAGTCCACGCACAAGCACCTGGGGTACCAGCTTGCGGGTTGCTAGTGAGTGGAATATTCCAGAAGGGTACAAGTGTGCCAACCAATCATAGAGGGCCGCGTAGCAAAGAGCCCTATAGTTTGAGAGTCAATGAAACTTCGTGTATTTGATGACAATGAAGATGACTTGCACTAGGGATGGGCATAAGTTGTCCACCTGATTATAAAGACCCAATCACAATCCTATACCCCATAGAAAGTATATCTAGATGTTCCCCGTAGACCAACCTGAATCCCAGTTAAGTTTTTCTTATTTAGTCACGTAGTATGACGTCAATGATGATTCGTTTTTGCTATATAAATGTATTTTTTCATGTAAAACATTGAGACTTGAGCAAATGTCCGTTGATGTCCGAGGTACTCCCTGTTTTAGACAATTGATATTAAAATAGTTATGTTTTGCAAACTTCCTGAGTAAGTCTTATTATTGGTGTAAGAGTAAATTCTGCATCCCCATCCATCCAATAAATCATTGACTCGCTTAAAGGGCCTATGGGTGCAGCTTCTTCAAGTGTGAGACATATGATTAAACTGTTTGTAGAAATATCGAGTCGACAAAGCAAGTGAATAAGTTCTATCTTTTGTAATGAACAGCACCTGACACAAGACATGGGGACTGTCAAGTGCAAGTGAGAGGTACCATAAAAATGAATCACATTAAGCTATGATTTTTGCCCCTCACCCGCTACCAAAAGAAGGGTGCACCTGCACGATGCAGGTAGTCACCTGCGTGCCTGAGACAGAACATGTGACATACAGTGCAGGTTTAATCACAAACGATGAACTTTATGTCTATAGAAACTAAAGGAAGCCAAATAACCGGTGCCTATGTAGCGTTACCTAGGAAACACTACACAGTTCATAGAGAGAGACTTCTTTCTAATACTTAAAGATCTAGTTTAAAGACTACACCAGTCAATGTCTTCACATGCAATATTTTTAAACTCACTTTTCTTTCAAGTGCAGCACAGCTAACTGATATGAGGATTTCCTCCTGCAAAGCATTTTCTTGAAATCATGTGAAATAAATTGAATGCAAAAATGATACAATTATAAATGAAGAAAAGAAAGAAGCAATAGTTGTACTTGCTTGGATAACTGTATTCACTTCAGCTGACATTGTGCTTGTTTTAAGTTGGCCTGTATTTCAACTCCGAGCGGATCCCCTCTGTTAGGCAGAAACCTGTGCAGTTCCCTCTGGGACCACTGCAAAAGATTTAGGACTACAGGTGTTTGGCAGTAAACCCACTTGGTAGCAGTCTGTACCACACAGATTCACTTGGTAGCTGTGGCTGAGCAGTCAGACTTCCCTCAAGAAGAGTTAGGCAGTATACAGAGTATTCACAATAGGTCAAGAGAACACAATAGAACAAGTAAACACTGACCAGGGCTTGGTGTAAAAGAGATGAACAAGTTACTTCTTACCTTGTAACGTTCTTTCGACGGGATGTTCCTCCGACGTATTCCTCATCTTAGATATCTCCTTCCAGCTCTGCTGGCCTCGGAAAAATTTTTCTCTCTAGAGGGCGCTGCGCGTCGACGTCCCTCGACAGCCGCCGTATCGACGTCGACGTCATCCTGCCTATAAAGGCCGCGCGCAGCGTCCGTTGCTCAGTTCGTTTGTAGCCCACAATAATACTTTCTGGACTAAACTAATCACCCTGAAGGAGCGTAAGCTGCAACAACAAGGGAAGTAGAACTGCGGGGATGGATGGGAGGGTCGATGAGGAATACGTCGGAGGAACATCCCGTAGAAAGAATGTTACAAGGTAAGAAGTAACTTGTTCTTCGAAGGGATTGTGTCCTCCGACGTATTCCTCATCTTAGATAGGCTCCCATAACAGTATTCTATTATTAGAGGAGGGATACTGACTTCACGCTGTCTTCTATTGATGAATAGAATGCAGTACAGCCCTTCCAAACCTAGTCTCTTGACTGGAGGAGGAATCCAAATTGTAAAACAGTGTAAAGGTATGGACGGACGACCATTGTAGCGGCCGCACAGATGTCTTTTACTGCACGCCTCTTTTGAGGGCCGATGAAGCTGCAATACCTCTGGTCGAATGAGCCCCTAAGGTTTGAGGGGGCTCTTCCCTGCCAGTTTATAACATTCCAGAATTGGCTAAAATGATCCATCTGGAAATGGTCTGCTTAGTTATTGGTAACCCCCAGCTTTGTGACCTGCGTAACCTACAAAACAGCTGGTCTGCCTGTCTTATCCTGGCTAGTCTACTGATGTAAAAACTTAAAGCCCTCCTTAAGGGTCTAGCCTGTGTAACCTCTCTTCCTCTTTCCCCGGGTGAGGAGGAGGATAGAAGATGGTAGGGTAATCTTCTGAGTGATATGGAATTCAGAAACCACCTTTGGGAGGAAATAGGCTTCACTTGCAGGACAACTTTGTCTTTGTGAAATATTGTGTGAGGGGGTTTACAAGAAAGTGCTTGTAATTCGCTCACCCTTCTAGCAGATGTAAGTGCTATTAATAAAACAGTTTTAAGGGTAAGGAATCTTAACGAACAAGAATGGAGCGGTTCAAAAGGTGTGCCCATCAGGAAAGTTAGTACTAAGTTTAAATCCCATAGGGGAACTTGGAATGGTCTTGGGGGATAAACATTGGTTAACCCCTTTAGAAACTGTATAACCAAGGGTAATTTGAAAAAGGATGGTTCTTCCGCAGTGCGCTTAAAGATGGATAGCGCTGCAAGATAGCCCTTAATGGTGCCAACTTGAAGGCCTGAATTTGCCAAATATAGTAGGAAGGACAAAACCATTGGTGTACCACATGAAAAAGGGTCGATATTCTGTTCTCTACACCAGCTGCAAAATCTGTTCCAACGGCAGCGGTATAAAGACTTTGTTGCTGGCCTCCTTGCCGAAAGCAACACCTCCATAACATCATCAGGGAGGTCCGAATCCTTGTACCTCAGCCTTTCAGAAGCCAAGCGTGAAGGTTGAGGTTTTGATGTCTGGATGGAGAACCTGACCTCCCTTCTGTGAGAGTAGGTTCTCTTCTGAGTGGAAGTCGAATTGAGAGGGAGATGGACAAGTCTAGAAGGTCGGGGTACCACGTTCTCCTGGCCAATCCGGGCAATTAGGATCATGGTTCTCCGGAATCTTCTCAACCTCCTGATCATTTGAGGAATGACAGGGACCGGTGGGAACGCGTACAGAAGCGGAAACTCCCAGTCCACTATGAACGCGTCTCCCAGAGCTCCTCTCGGGGAAATTCCCTTGAGCAGAACAGGTCGCATTTCCTGTTTAGGCTGGTGGCGAACAGATCTACCTGAGGGGTTCCCCAAAGGGCGAAGATCTCTTGAAGGACTTCCTGAGCTAGTTCCCACTCGTGGGAGACTGTGCTCTGCCTGCTCAGAGCGTCCGCTGTCAAGTTCTTCTCTCCGGCTAGGTGAACTGCCGATAGAGAGATTCCTTCTTGGATTGCCCAAAACCAGAGCTGCATCGCCTCTCTGCACAGGGGTAGTGATCCTACGCCTCCTCTTTTGTTGAGGTAATGCATGGCCACCGTGTTGTCCGTCATTATCAGGACGTTCTTCCCTGTACAGCTGGCAGGAACGCCTTCAGCGCAAGTCTGATGGCTCTCAGCTCTAACAGGTTGATATGTAGTCTGGACTCCGATGGAGACCAACGACCGCTGATGGTCAAGTCGTTGGCGTGGGCTCCCCACCCCGTGAGTGAGGCATCCGTGACTACTGTTATCTCCGGCCAGGGTTGCCAAAACTGTTCTCCTTTCAGAATGTTCTCCTGACAGGCCCACCACTGAAGGTCTCGAGCCACCCTGCCGGGAACCTGAAGAAGATCTGTCATTCTCCCTGAGAATTGTGACCACTGAGTCCTCAGTGCCCACTGGAGGGATCTCATTCTCAGGCGAGCCTCTGGCACTAGGAAAATGCAGGATGCCATGAGGCCTAGCAACCTCAAAAAGTCGAAGGCTGGGAGACGTTGGGCATGTTGGAACTTGGTAACCATCTGTAGAATATCTTGAGCCCTCACCTCTGGTGGCGAGGCTTTTCCCAGGGAAGTGTCCAGGATCGCTCCTATGAACTGGAGTCTCTGCGATGGTATCATTTGTGACTTCTTTAAATTGAGGGAGAAGCCCAGTCTGTGAAGGAAGTGGCACACGTGATTTAGCTGGATCTGAGCTTGTTCCGAAGAAACAGCCCTGATCAACCAATCGTCCAGGTAGGGGTAGACGTGAATCCCTTCCCTCCTTAGACTTGCAGCCACTACCGACATTAACTTGGTGAAGACCCTCGGGGCGGAGGTCAGCCCAAATGGCAGCACTCGAAATTGATAGTGAGAGTTGCCAATTGCGAACCTCAGGTATTTCCTGTGTTTGAGATGGATAGGCACATGGAAATAAGCGTCCTGAAGGTCCAGAGATACCAACCAGTCCTGGAACTGAAGGGCCTGGAGGATCTGAGAAAGAGTGACCATCTTGAATTTGTCTTTTCTGAGGAATTTGTTCAATTCTCGCAAGTCCAAGATGGGTCTCAGTCCTCCGTCTTTCTTTGGAATGAGAAAGTAAGGGAGTACCAGCCCTTGTTCCTCTCCGCTACAGGTACCGGTTCTATGGCACCTTTCTCTAGCAGGTCCAAAATTTCCTGCAAGAGGAGCGGATCTGGAGCTTTCTGAGAGCTGATCCCCGGTGGATGACTCTGAGGTATGCGTAGGAGAGGCAGGCAGTAACCTTGGGCAACTGTCTCCAATGCCCAAGCATCTGACGTGATAGCCTGCCATTCCGCCAGATGTGAGTCAACCTGCCTCCTACAGGTGTCCTGTGAGGGAAGTCCTCAGAGTGGTTTTGGGGCGGCTGATGCAGATGCCGATGGTAAAGAGGCACCTGCTGTTGCTGCTTTGAACTACCCCGTCCACCTCGGGTAGTTTCTTTGTCCCCTTTGAGCCGGTCGTCCTCTACCTCTTCCGAATGCGGAGTGAAGCGAAAGGACTTGCCCCTCGCAGAGGTCCTGTGGGACGAAAAGGTGTCTGACGGATTGCAGCGCCTAGGGATTTTGCTGCTGCTTTGAAGTTTGCAGTTTCTCAAACTGTCATCCGCCTTTTCCCAAACAAAGAAGAGCCATCGAATGATTTAAGACCTGGCTTGCACATCGGGCAAACCACTTTCTCAACCAAGCGAATCTCCTGGTTATGTACTTGCCGCCATTGCTCTGCTGATACTGTCAGCCGAATCAATGCCCGTCTGGAGGATTCGCACATAGCGTCTTTACCGTCCTGTATAATATTCAGGAACGCATCCCTTTCTTCTCCCTCCGGGATGCAGTCAGCCGCTGTAGAAGCACACTCCCAAAGTGTATGGCTGAACCTAGCAAGGGTGCAAGTAGCATTAACAGATTTAACGCCATGCTACATGCCGAAAAGACTTTCTTTGCCATAGCATCATATTTTTATCGTCCCTGTCCTGTGGGACGTAGGATAAGCCGTCTTGACATCGGTAGAGGATGCTGCTGTACCACCAGACTTTCTGGGATGGGTGTTTAGACAAAAACTCTGGGTCTGTAGAAGATACCCTGTACTTTTAGACAGTTTTTTATTTACTGCTGGTACGACATCTGGGGTTTCCCAGTTTGTCATGATCTTCCTCTGAAGAGCTTTATGAAAGGCACCACAGGATCCTCCTGTGGGCCTTTGTCAAGAATATCCGTGAGGTCATCTTGTTGGAAAGATTGTGAAGGTGCAGACCACCCCATAAACTCTGTGATCCTGGCCATTAAGGCTCTATAGGGGGTTTCAGCATGCTCCCCCGGGTCTGGCCTAGCAAACTCCACCTCAGGGGAAGTGTCTAACCCACTTGCCTCATGTAAGGAATCATGAGATCCTTTAACCTGCGTTCTTCAGAGGAAAATTCCTCTCTAATTGGGGTTACAGGTCCCTGCAACTCAAATGTGTCTTCCTGTTCAGACAATTCACCCTCTTCCAAAATTGAGGACATAGTTCTCAATTGTTCTGAACTCATAAAGGGTGTAAATCCCATTTCCAAGGCAGAGGGTGCCGAACTTGTCATTATCGGCCTCGAAAACGTCGATGTCGTCGACGGCTTCGAGCGTGGCGTCGAAAACAAAGGCGGAGGCCTCGATGACCTCGACAGAATTGGGATTCTACTCGACAATCTCGAAGCCATCGTCATCGAGGACCTGGGGATAGTCACTGGGTGTGTCGTAACCGTGACTTTTCTTGGCGTCGACGCCGGTGTCGAAGCTGGCGTCGAGTCGACAGACCCGTGTGTCGAAGGTCCCTTCGACAACGGCGTCGAAGACACCGACCTCGGCGTCGACGGAACCTTCGTCGACGGCGTCGACGGAACCTTCGAGGAAGGTTTGGAGGTCATAGTCCTACTCGAGGGTTCGAGACGCGCTCGAGAGGTTTCCTTCGCCGGGTACTGCGACTCGCGGCGTTTTTGACCTTCGGGTCTTTCGACCAGAGCATCGCTCTCGGCAGTCTTCGAGGGGGTCGAGGCCGCTTTCTCGAAGACGCTCATCATATTTTTGCGGAATTCCTCCCATTCAGCCCGGGAACTATGTTTCGTGGGGCAAGGGATTCTTTTTGGCGAAACAGAGGAAGAGGAAGACGGAGAAGGGGATCTTCGACGTCTCCTCTTCGAGTGCTTCGATCTCGAGGAGTGATGGGACCCACTCCGAGACCTGGAGCGCGAATGGTGACGAGGAGACGAATGTCTCGACTTCGTCGAGGAAGAAGAAGCTTTAAAAGTCTTACCTTTCTCCAGCTTCCCCCTACGCTCCTTCAGGGCCTTAGCTGTCATGGACATACAGTCCTCGCACTCCGAACAATGGTGTTCAGCTCCCAAACACCACAGACAAACTCTGTGAGGGTCAGTCAGCGACATCTTTTTCCCACAATCTCGGCATTTTTTGAAGCCGGATCGAGGAGTTGTCGGTTCCGACGAGGAAGCCATCGAGTACGGATCGAATAACTCGAGGTAAATAGGATTAATCTGACTAAGAACTGAGCAACGGTATTCCGAGGCACTGAGTAAGCGCGGAAAAACGGAACTGAGCAACGGACGCTGCGCGCGGCCTTTATAGGCAGGATGACGTCGACGTCGATACGGCGGCTGTCGAGGGACATCGACTCGGAGGACGTCGACGCGCAGCGCCCTCTAGAGAAAAAAATTTCCGAGGCCAGCAGAGCTGGAAGGAGATATCTAAGATGAGGAATACGTCGGAGGACACAATCCCTTCGAAATAATTATTTATTTAAAACCACATCTAGAAAAACACACAGGCACTAATAGTAAGCAATTCAAAAACACGGTCACTAAAAGATATACACTCCCTTAAAAGAATATTAGACAAGTCTTAAGTAAAGCCCCACTTATTTTCAGACAGCGGTGAGCGCTTAACGCAGATGGCACTCTAATAATTTGTTTTAAAAAGGGAGAGAAAAGCAGAGAACAAATTGAA
>PGSH02001904.1:0-76440 GCA_002915635.3 Ambystoma mexicanum
AAGCAAATTCTGGTCAAATATCGTGAACATTTTACACTCCAATCAGTCACACCCTCCCACCCCCGAAACTCCCCAAAACACAGTGAGGCCCAATACACAGTGATGCTGCACATGTGAAAGCAAATGACATGTCAGAGTGCACACACAAACTTCCTATTCACACACATCCACTGGTCATCCACGTGTATATGCCCCACACAAATGGATAGCAAACATGACACATGCATGCAAGTAAGCAGACACAAGACCAGCAATGGTCCGTACCAGGGACACCAAACTGAGTAAAAAATCAGTAAATTTAGCAAAAAAAGTCAGAGAAGCTATTAGTGTGAGTAATCAAAATAAATTATATTATACGGTTGTATTGAGCCATACAACTGCAAATCATAAATAAAATTATGCACAATAAGAAATGAAAATAATGTTCAATTGTCCAAAACTAAACTTGCAATCATGTACATGAAAAAAATAAAAGTCTGAAAAGAGGTCCATGTTCAATAAAAGTGTTCCAAAATATTAATCAAAATGAGAAAAAAAATCCATTCCGGCATGTTGATTCCAAAAATCCAAAACACAGGTAAACTATGTACAAATAAACATGGAACAAAGTCCAAATAGCACTCCAAATCATAAAATCAAGAAAAGCTAAATCACACACAAACAACTATGTACAAAAAGTGGAGTATAGTCTAAAAACTCCAAATCATAACAAAAATAAAGGAAACCTGTTTCTAAAGAACTATTTACAAACGCAGCGGCCTAGTCCTTCTCCTCACCATGCTCCCTCAATGTTTTGGCCAGTGTATCTTCGAACACTGCATCCAATTCCCCTAGGTGGGCCTCCGCTCTCTCCTCGAGGGCTTGCAGGGACTCCAACATGGTCCACTCCATCCCCTCCAACTCCCTGCAAGTCTCCTCGAGGACTTCAGCCCGCCTCTCTGCCTGACACAGTGAAATCTCCGCCCTGGCCTGGCCATGGTGAGTTTTGCCTCCTGTGCCTGCTGCCGCTCTGCCCAGATTTGCTGCCCCATACGCTCCAACACGGAAGACATCCTTTGGCAAAGGTCCACGTTTGCCTCCTGCCTGATCCCTGATACCTGCCTCCCTCAGATGGAATGCCCCGAGTACTGTAGCCTCCTACTCCGAGCCTGCTGCTGCCAAATTGCCCGGTGCCTGCTAGTTAAGGCCAGCCTCCGGGCTGATGACATCACCCGGGTCATCTACTTGGTGCCTGCTCTACCTCTATTGCCACAGCTCCTGTTGTTGGCTGGATCAGCGTGGTGACCACCTCGGCTGGTCCTACGTCGACTCCCAACTCTGGCATGGATGTGATTTCCACCAGACGGGCCACCAGGGATGGGACAGGTACACAGGGGACCCTGGTGGTATCTGGGCCGGAAGGTACCAGGGAGGACGACGGCGCACAGAGGAGGAAGACAAGGAGGGGGTCGCAGAAGTGGCCAGCCCACGCACCCAATTTGAGACCAGGAACTGAGCTAGCCAGTTCAAGGAGACGCCAGACCTCATTGTGATTATGTGCAAGCCCACCACCGTAAGCCTGCACATCATCACGAATGGTGGCTGTACGCCTCATGACAACGGCTAGCACCAGTTCCACCCTGTCTCGAATGGGAGATCCGCAGGCTTTGGTGTTTCCGTTCGTGTGGAAAAATCCGCCACATGCGGATGTGTCTGGCCTGGGGCATGCCCGCAGGTGCATACTGGAGCAGGGGCAGGGTAAGGCACAGGCACCTCCACAGCGACCTGCACTACCTCCTGCCCCTGAGTCTGGACTGCACCAGTCACACCCACCTCATCACCCCGCCGGGCCCCATGGACTGGGCTGGGCTGGGCTGGGATGATGCGGCCTCCTCCTCCTCCTCCACCCCCGTCAACCTGGATGCTTCCCCAGAGTTTTCCGCACTGGATTGCCCCTGTGAGAGCTCACCTGTCCCTGCCGCAGTCGAGGAGTCCACAACCACCTTCGCCCTCTTGGACCTCCCCTCAGCAGCTCGGGCCAATTTTTCTGATGCGGCACCAGTCTCCTCGCTCCCCGAAGATGAAATTACCTGGGGGCTTGACTGGGCCTTGCGTCTGTGCCTGGTGGAGGCATCCCTGCTGCCTTGCTTCTCTGCCCTCTTCTTTCAACGTCGCCGTGGATAAGGAGACATAGAACACAAACATCATGGTACTGTACCTATGCGTGTATTGCACAAAACATATGCACATGAAGTACACTGCCAAAGGTCACAACCATCATCACCCCCACACAGGTACATGCAATGTACATACATGCACATACATGTCTGTCCTTCACAACAGACATTCACATACTTGGACATGGCCCAGTCAGCACCTACGAATTGTTCATACTCCTGACATGCACCATGGGACATACACATGACATTCGCACACATCACCTGACAGCTTTGAAGCAGGGCATGGAGCTATCACATCAGAGTCCACTCAATGTCAATTGTGCAGCAAGAGTGAAACACACATTCAAATGCTCCAGTAACATCCATTCAAGAGTGTTGGCCAGTCACACACTCACTTCTCAGACACATGCACATGTACACCATGCATGTCCATGATGTTGATGACAGCACCCATGTATCACACCTCTCACATGGCCATGTCTCAGCCACATGGAAGCGACCACATGCACACCGTTACATGCTGCATCACATCATGCAATGCAACAGTAACACCGTTGGTATCACACATGCCCCAACGGACACACATGCAGCACTGTCTGGAACATGCACACAGGCATCTGCACAAGAGGCATACCTGCCATAAGGTCAAGGTGCACACTCCAACGCTGTCCAGTTAAAGCATCGAATGAAAAACGATTGAATGCAAAAGGATCGACACAATAGGGCCGAAAACAAAAGGATCACATTTTTTTTTAAAATTATATATATTTTTTTGGGTTTTCGTATAGGTAAATAAAATGGTTTTTACCAAAAAAAACAGGGTTTTGGAGGGGGACCCCCACCCAAAAAAAAGTTTTTAAAAAAATATTTTCGGTACTTTTGAGTCGATCCTTTGACCATTCGACCCTTTTTTTGGATCCTTTAACCTATAACCCACTCCAACCATACATCAACATGTACATGCACTGTTGAGGGCACCAACAAAGGGACACTTACCAGGCGACTCCAGACGGAGCTGCAAATCCATGACCTGGGCATGCAGCTCTGGGTAGAACTGCTACAGGACCCGCATGTTGTCGTTGTTCAACCGGCCCCGGCGCTCCTCTTGGTTGACGCCAGCCTTGAGGAAGCACCGGGCCTTGTTTTGGGTCCTGGCTTTGAAGTTCTCCCAGCGCTTGTGCACATGGTTGTTGTCCCTGTCCCGGGGTGCCACCCCCTCCAGGTTGATGGCACCCACAATCTCGGCCCAGATCATCTTTCCTCCTTCCTTGCCGACTTGCGTTGGTCCGTAGAAAAGGGCATCATAATGCCCCAAGACTTGTTCCAACAGGATTTCAACTTCTCTGCCACTGAAGCTGACAGCCCTCTGCCTCGCTGTCGGGGGGTTGCCACTTGCCTCAGAAGATGTTTGTCCAGACATGGCAACCCCTGAGGCAGGTGTGGGTGGGCAAGCTGGTCCTGGGGCTGGGCTGTGGAGCAGTGGTCTAGCACATTGAGAGTCCTCTGGATCAGCAGAGGTGGTCACACGTCCGAGGACAGGAGCACTGGCAATGGCTGTACAGCAGGCACAAAAATTGCAGGGCACGTGGGCAGCAGGCACACACGGTGGGCAGGCAGCAGCAGATGGCTCGTAGAAGGCAGCTCAGGGCTGTTGGAGGCAGGTAAATTGGCTGGTAGGCAGGAGTGTGTGTCTTCCATGTTACTTGGTGGGCAGCCAGAAACAGAGTGACTCTGCATGTGATATCAGAGGAAAGGGCCTAAGCACGTAAGCTACGTGACACGCGATGAATGTTGGGTGTGGCGTTCAGGATCGGGATAAAGTAATGTGTAGTAGACCATCACAGGCTTGTGCGAGTTATAGCGGACGGACGTGTGGACTTTGTTTCCACGCGATCTCTTCACTACTGCGACAGTGCAAGCTTTTTGTTTTGGTAGGGGATTTGACTCCGCGCACACGCGCGTCCACTTTTGCCTTTTTTGTGAGGCTGACGGTGAGTCGCGTATGCATTTTGCCTACTGTGGGTGCCCCTGTGTCGCGTACCCCCTTTCTTAAGATCACAGTACCATATGTGTCCTTCGCGTACAAATTTCTAGTGTTGCTGGATGCCACAGCGTACTGCGTAACGTTTTTTCTTTTCACGTGGGCTACCAAGGGGTCGCATCCACGTATTTTTCATTTTTGGGGTGCCTGTGCGTTACGCTGCCTGTTTCTTTTCCACAGGGATTACATTGATCCTTGAAGGAGCACACTGATGTGTTTAACATCACGTACACTGCCCCCTCACTGAAATTGCCCAGGGCAACTGATAGCTCCGCCTCCCATTGCACCATTTCATTAGTGCCTTGAGTGGGGAGGGGGATAAGTGGGAAGAGTGGTCGAGGTGGACAAGGTGGCTGAGGTGGCCGAGGTGTCCGAGGCCGTGCAGGGAGAGCTATGCCTCCCACCCAACAGGGTCAGGGAGATGCAGTTAATGCTGACGTCCCCAGCACCCGGGGTCGAGGAGTAGCATTGTCATCTGCTGTCCACACCAGCTAGGGTCAGGAAGCTGCAGGGGAAGCTGCAGCAACCACCACCCAGACTCAGGGTCACCCAGCCAGGCCTGTAGTGGTCAAGAACCCGTTCCACAGTGACACAGGGGCACATTCTGTTGTGTCAAAGGGCAAGAGACGTGCCGTGAAAGGTCCTGGCACCAGCACCCAGGGTCCTTGAGCTGCATTGCCATCTGCTGTCCACACCAGCCAGGATCAGGAAGCTGCAGGGGCAGCTGCAGCAACCACCACCCAGGCTCAGGGTCACCCAGCCAGGCCTGTAGTGGTTGAGACCCCGGTCCACAGTGACACAGGGGCACATGCCAGTGTGTCAAAGTGCAAGAGGCGTGCGGTGAAAGATCCTGGCACCAGCACCCAGGGTCCTGGCGCGGCATTGCCATCTGCTGTCCACACCAGCCAGGGCCAGGAAGCTGCAGGGGTAGCTGCAGCAACCACCACCCAGACTCAGAGTCCCCCAGCCAGGCCTGTAGTGCTCCCGGCCCAGGGCCACAGACACCCAGGGGGCAGATGTCCTTGTCTCTAAGGGGAAGGGACGCATGGTGAAAGGTCCTGGCACCGCGCCCAGGTATGGATACCTGCAAGGCAACCTACTGTCCCAGTATCACTGGTTGATGCCAAAGCCCATTCCACCAGTGCTCCAGCCCCTACTGACCCAAGTAGCCCCAGACACTCAGGGTCTGCACGCCCTTGCAAGAAGGCAAAGCTTGCAGTATTGGAACAGGCTCAAACCCATTGCACAGCACAGGAGACCCACACGTCGAGGAAGAGGAGCTTCGGTGATGAGGAACTCCGGATCCTCGTGGATTATGTGCAGGAACACAAATGTGGCATGCTTGTGCGGGCAGGGAGCACACATACGCCTGCTCACCATATGTCCCACTGGCAGCGCGTAACGGATAGAATCAATGCCTTGGGCTATGATAGGTGCACAGCTCCTGAGGAAGTGAAGCGTTGGAATGACCTGCAGTGCTGAGCCAAAGATGGGTACCGCCTATGCCTCTACTCTGGTGATTGGAGGTGGGTCACCACGAGAGAACGATGAACTCACTCCACATGAAGAGATCATCACATCTCTGACATCTCTGAGAGGTCACCCTGCCAGCTGCACCTCCTCAGAGGTATTCTTCCTTTCCTCCCCTTCCCCCAGCAGCTCACTGTCTCCAGAGGACTGGTCATACCTATGGTGGGCTACTGCAACGGCATCTACCAAGATTTCTGTGCTTCTACTCTCTTCCCTCTGCAACTCATCCAGAACTGGACTGTGGGAATTGACCTTTGTCTTGGTGCCACAAATTGTATCTCCCTAGGACTGTGATGATGGCACTGGCTCCCAGTGGGTACGACTGTTCATTTCCAAACCCTTTGCATTGTCTACAAGGCCTTATGGGTCCTGGGGCCGCCATTCCTTCAACTCCATCTTCCAAATTTGCTTCCTTCTCATGGTCTTTAATCATCCCTTTACTACTCCCTCAGAGTCACTAGCTTCTCATAGCAATTAGATGGTGGTTAATATCTATCTTCTGCTGGGGCCTCCCTCTGGTACAGCCTTCCTGCCTTAATGGAACTGGAGGTGAACCTTCTCCGGGTCTGGAGGCACTTCTGATGCTTCCTCATGTGTTGGGCTTTCTCTCCTCCTCTCCCCTGCGCGAGTCCTGGATGACTGAGAGAATGCACTAGTCACCTGCCCACACTCTGATCTCCGACACAGGCCTCTGAGCCTCCATTTGAACCCATGAACTGCCTCCCTTCCATCCCCCGCACTTGGTGGCTGTTTCCTGTATCCCTACAACCCACTACCAGCAATTGACACCTGATGTCTACACTTACACTGCCACCAGCCCGCCGCATTTTCATTACTGATTATGTAGTTGTATTTTATTTGGATGCCGTTCCCGTGTACTTTACTGCCCACTCCTACTTTCAACCCCAGGTCTCCTCTTTACCGTGCCTATTCTCTTGCGTGATGTCAATGTGACCTGGCCTCATGGGATGGGTGTGTCTGGCTTCTCTCTATTCCACCACTCTTCCATTGTTGCACCTTGTGACATTTGTGTGTTTTGAGTTTGTGAATTACATGTCATGTCATGTCACATCCATTGTAAATGGCTCTGGGACAGTAGTCAGCAAGTTCCATCTCATGCAGTTTGACAGTTCAGGCATGGCTATGCTACGTGGCTTCTGTGTATTTGCATCAGTGATATTGGTGACTGAACTATGCCAGTCAGGTGCTCGTGTGTGAAGCAGGTGCTATGCACCATGCACTACAATGTGGTATTGAGCCTTTCCACACACGTCCATGGCTGCTTCAATGGCACCAAGCACTTTAGGGAAGTGTGCCTCCCCGTAAAGGTCCTGGACCATTGTCTGCCTTTCTGCTGGTGTTCTGGGCATGTATATGTGCCTGTTGACTGAGGGCCAGGCAGTCATGATTGCTAACACCTGGTGTAGGCAGCATGACTGCGTGGGCTGTGAAATGCCCCCAACTATGGAAGTTGTCCGCTGAAATGACCTAGTGGCCAACAAATGCAGTACATTGAGCACCTTTTCGGAGGGGCTCAGTGCTTGGGAGCATAGGGTGGGTGATGTGAGGTCATTTTCCCACTACGTGACCAGATCTAATATGATATGAGGTGGAAACCTATACCTGCCATAGACCTGGGCATCAGGCATCCCAAAAAGGCTGGTCCTGGGTAAATGAATGCTGGCCCTAGCTATCCTCCTCCTCCTGCGGTGTCCCACGATCACTGCTGTGAAAAATTGAACATTCATCGTAGCTGTATACACGAGTTGGTTTTTCGCACGTCCTTTTTATGCATTGTGTTTTGTGCGCAGTGACGCTTACGCCAACTTTCTCGTGGCAGACGTGTTTCTGGATTTGTGTGTCTTTTTCCACGCGCCAGTGAGTCCTGTTTGATTCTATGAATACATGTTGTTAGTGCGCGTGTGGGCGCTGTGAATATTTTACTGTGATACTTCCCACATAACACCCACATTTATGCTTGTTGTTCCACATTCCACGTGTTCCGCCCCCTTTTTTGAGTGACTGTGTAAGACAGTATGCGCTTTCGCTGGGAGGCTCGCGCAAGGCGTTCGTAGTGTCGCACTGATGTGTTGGACCCGCACGTATTACTTGCGTCAGCCCCGCGCATTGTGTTGCATGAATCGACAAACGTGTGCTTGCGTGCGTTTTAAACGCAAGCGCCCCTTTTTGGCGCAATTTAATTCCATGAATCGTGCCCTTAATGCTTTGGGATGCCTTTCATGCCTGGCTGTGCCATGTTGTACATTTTGATGTGGGTTCTTGTTTGTTTGCACCTCTGACTAGTCTGCTCACCCTTTATGCTGTACTGCCCCCAGGAAACCCATTGTGATTCTGCTCCTAGATGTTCCCATCATTGTTCCTCCCATACATCCCACGATCATTTTTCTCATGTGTGCTCCCCTGCAATTCTGCTCCTCAGTGTCCCTATGTCAGGTTTCCCTTGGAATGATTGCACTCTGCTGTTGACTTGGTACGCACTGCTGCCTACACCCTTATGACTTCCTTCATCTTTCTCCAATGTGATTCAGGATCAGATCCGCTGCTAGGAACACCAGCCCATCCCTAGTTACCTTAGGAGTTCACTTCACAGTTACCCTACCTGAGGTGCACCATTACCAGTACGTCGGGACGGCCACTAGGGATTGATGTTCCAAAGCACCATTGAGCTCTCAACTGACTGATCTCTGTACTTTGATACACAAATGTAGACATACCAACTAAGCCATTCACCAACAGCAATTGAATAACCATCCGTCCTAATCAACTTCAAAACAAAAGTAGGTTACACCTCTGCAATCAGCTTACCTGTCAGAGTCCCGGACAATGCAACCTAGCCTCATGGACGCACAAGCCTGCCCTCAGTACACACATGCCTCTATGCTCTTGACATAGAACACCCAGGAACAGACCTGCTGAATAGCAATACAGTGTGACTTGCCCAACAAGGGCCACACTTTGATATTACAGAGGCAGAGAGGCTGCTTTCCTAATACCAAATGCGTGCCTCCGGTTGCTGTGAGTACGAAGTGCAAAAATGGTGTCCCCTCATTTGCACAGGGGTGGGCTCAATTGAAAATAGGGAAATCCCATTCACGCATTCAAAATTTGTAGCAATGAAGCATGTGCCTGGGCAAGCAGACCCTGAGGGAACATGCTAAATGTGCCCCACCCTGAAGGTGTCACATATATAACGCATAGCCACCAACCCTTATTGGGGAGTGGCAGTCAGGATCACACAGATCCACTGGGTGTACTACCACAATCTGCATCCACCCTGTGCGGGAAGACTACTACCCCTTCCCATAGGCAGGAAAGGCACAGCCTCAAAGATAATGTTGCTAACGTAGGCGCCTTTGCTGACTGTGTTATTGTGAGCTCACTATTCGCACACTCTTACGGAGAGAAAGGTTCCCCTGCTGCCCTGTCAGAGTGTGTTGCGCATTCCTGTGCTCAGTGCCTACGCTTGAGTCCAGTGTTTTTGTTCGCTAATAGGGAGTGTGCGCCCTGCTGTGCATGGAGCAGCCGATAGCCGCGCGGCAAGGACCATAGCAGGCCTTTGTTAAATATGGTAGCGAGACCTTTAGATCTCTGCAGAACACCTAAAGCAGTGATTAGAGGCTATCCAGTGGGCTGCTCCCTGCTGTAGAATGAGAATATAACGGCGAACGCTCCATTATAATGTCAGCCATTTTGTAGAATTTAGTGCAACTGTGTAAGTTGTGGAGTGAATTGCTGAATTGTGTTGCCTTAAAGCTTCTTTGGTTTCCATGCTGCTGGAAATATTGTTTTTTTTGTTTTTTTGTTTTAAAAACATTTTATTGAATTATAAAAACAACCAAACAATACAAACCAAACAAACAGTGCATGTTACAACAGTTTCATTACACTTTCTTAACTTCTAACCACTACTTCCCTTATTCCACCCCCCTTTGCGAGTCTATTGCATTAAACCATCAGTTTCCGCATCCTGTGGTTCGGTCTCCTCTTCTACAGGCTCTGCCAGGTCATCTAACGACCCAAACAGTTCGGCTATCAGTGATTTCCAGGCCATTAGGGACTCAGTCTCCTCCTCCCTCCCTGTACTACTCGCTTCTTGCCATGCCGTGGTTTTGGCTTCCACCCATTTTTGCAAATCCCTCCACCACACCTCTACCTTTGGCACATGGCATGACTTCCATCCCATGGCAATCCTCCTCCTTGCAAGTACATAAAACAGATCCCTCAGCTTACTCACGTGCCTGAGCTTCTGTGGAGCTGCTGGAAACATTGTTATGTTTTAAACTTATGTGCTGCATTACTGTGTCAGGCAACAATTTCATCTTTGGAACAAGACGACGTGCAACATGGATTCCATACCTGGTGCTGGCATGAAGTGCAATACAAATGACCAATAAAATAAAATACAAAAATGAATTAAAGAATATAAAAAATGAGACCCCAATCAATATTAGCTGCTCTGTGATGCAGCGAGTGCTTTTCATCTCAACTAAAGTAGCATTTGCTTGGATGCCATCTTGGAAGGGTAGGATAGGGAAACAAAGTTGTGGTGCTGACTGTGTGTGTGTGTGTGTGTGTGTGTTTATGTGTGCCCGCCCTGTAATAATGTATGTGCATAATAAGCATGATACATTATACAGAAAGATTCACTGCATTATATTGTAGGAAAACGTTTTTGTTGTGTGAATTTGAACGTTCACCTCTGACATGCATTGTAACAATACTTTATAGTTCATGAATCTCTTTGTTATGCTATAAGAAAGTGTTACTGCAATGTGGTGCACAGCGTATGTCTCATGGACCTCTGAGTCATTGGGCTGTTACAATGAAGACTGGCCTGCTTCTAGTTTTATCAATACAGTTTTGAAAACAAACAAAGTAAAACCGGAATTGAAAAAGGTTGATACATCTTTATATGCACCCTGTTTTTTTCATACATAAAAGGAACAAAACACTAAACTAAAAGATAGAAAACAGTACTTCTTTTGTACAATAAATCAAAGCTATAAGCATGCATAAATGTGCTTTTAGAGGACACCAACCACCTCCCTACATGTGTTCTGTCATTTTATAATATATGGCATTTGTATAGCACCTGCTGTCATTGGTATGGCCTCGAAGCACTGTGGGGTTGATCGTCCCTTCGGAGGACCATGATCCGAGATGCGAGATGTGAGGGAGGATTCTAAAATGCGTGTGTGCATTTTTAGCCAGCATGAAGGTAGGTATGGGAGTGGCTAGGTCACTGATAGCAGCCCATGGAAATCATATGAGAGAATGGGCGCAATAATAGTCAGATGAGTAGGAGAGTCAAGGAGACTGATTAGGTGTACAGCAGGACCACATTTTTCATTGGACTTAGCTGCGTTCTATTGAAAGCGGTGATGTGTGTTTGGGTGGGTGAAGTCGAGCAATAGTTAATGCAGATAGCGGCTGGGTGGCTGTGCCCCTGGAGGGATACAGATAAGTTCCATTGTGATGGAGTGCCCGAGGTAAAAGTGAGTCAAGGCTGACATTTAGTTACCAGGTCTTGCAGAGCTAGTCTTAATGCCTGACTGGAATGTTTTCCATGGGGGTTAGGTAACTCCTTTTCAACACATCAGGTTCTCCCTCTTTCCTGTCAAGGGGTGTAATACTTCACCCATGAGATGGAGTAGGTCAGTCAGGATGCAGATGGGAAAAGCCAGGTCTTGCGGGCCTTTCAAAGACGAGGCGATCCTCTATGCGGCGGATGGAAAATGGGATTGAGTTCCAGATAGTGGGTGCTTGGACTGAGAAAGATGAACATCCTATTCTGGTTGATTTTGCCCCTGGAATTACAAGGAGGACTGCTGCACGTGACCTCAAGTTTCTGTTGGGCCTGCAGTGCATGAGTTTGTGTTGTAGGTATTCTGGTCCTGTGTTGTGGAGAGCTCGGTGGGTGATGCACAATGCCTTGAAGATGGGTTGTCGCCCAATTGGCAGACAATGAAGGACATGGATGGTGGGTGTGATGTGTTCTCTAGGGCCTTAGGGCAAAAAGAGTCTTTCTGCAGTGTTTTGTACCGTTTGGAGTTTTCCTAGTTGTGAGTCGGGGAACCCCAGGTATGGGGGTTTAGCATAGTCTAAGCGTGAAAGGGCAATAGCAATGATCGCAGCAACTCTATGTGGGAAGGCCAGATAAGGAAAGATGTGATGCAGAATGTGCATGTGTAGGTAGCAGCTTTTTGTCACAGAATTTATTTGATTGAATAGTGTCAGGTCTGAGTCCATAATGCATCCAATTTTTTTTACTATGTTGGCGGTCGAGAGGGAAGGGCCTAGAGAGAGCGGTCACAGGGTGGGTTGTGGGAAGAGGGCTGTCATCCTGCAAAGCAAGATCTCGGTTTTTCCTGGGTTGAGAAGGAGTGGATAGTGGTCATCCAGCATTGGATTTCTGAGAGGCGTGATGCGAGATCGGAGGAAGTGGAGGAAGGGCCCTTTTGGATCTTAAAGACAATTTGGGTGTCGTCTGCATAATTATAGCAAGATAGGTCATAGGATGAGATGAGTATGGGGTGGGGCATTAGGTAGAGTTTAAAGAGTAGTGGGAAGAGAGGTGTGCAAGTGATTTCAATCCGGCACACACCCAAGTCAAGCCCGCATGTAGTGCACAACTGAAACCCTTATTTATTTTTATCTATAAGTTCAATATTCTGAACGATATACCACTCATATCACACCCTTCTCCTGAGACCCCCAGGTCACACTGAACCAGGAATCAGGCTAGTTTGCAAAGGTAAATATTTATTTATGTATTTAAAATGTTATCACAATATGTTTTAATAGATAACAACAATCACCAATGGGGTGACAGAACACAGAATAATATCTTTAATACACTATGAATCAAGTAATGAGCACCAAAAACATATGCAGCACGGAAAATAATACTTTTGTGTTGGTCTGGACAGAGGGCACTATGGTTAAAGGTTCCCCCCTGCAACACCCCTCAACCCCCAATAGGCAATGTAAAGAGATGGCAAGAGAGAGCAGGTATTCAGGAATAGCACAAGTCAAACAGAATATCAGCCCCACTTTCCCCCTTTAAACACAAGAGAAAAACAGAATCGGCTTTTCAGCTGTCAGGATGGCTTTAAAATTATCTTTAGAATTGAATGGGCAAAAACACCAAATGTGGTCAAAAATCCTTAAATTGTTGTAAATTCCTATGGGAGCCGCTTTAAACAGTTGCACACAATCACAAGCAATGATTTAGTCCAAAGAAAACATTTGAAATCTTAAAGTCCAGGTTGAAGCTATTTCACACGTGTAAACTTTTCTCAAAATGGGAATTGGCGGCAAACATTTCCTTGCACGATATTCGCGATAATGGGCACAACGTAAGAGTCAGGAGTCATTTGCGAATCAATCCTGGTTCCTCGATGTCCAACTTGGAGCGCTAGGCTGGTCACTCAAATGAAATTAATAGATCAAAGTTCACAAAATGACTAGGAAAAGGATGCTTTTACAGATAGACAGAATAAGATTTTACTACGGATTTAGACAATGTTACTGATTATGGAAGTAAGGATAGTTCCGAGGTAAGGAGGGGACAAGATAATGCACGGTAATCAACAGTTTCTAGCTTCCTGTTAATACTCACAAAACAAATGGATTTAAGATTTTGGACCGTCAGGATTCCGGACCATTGAATTGGATCTATCAGGGATGGACAGCTGGGCACATCTGACTGGACAGGGTCAGCAAGGCTCTCTGGTCACAGCACGGCACAGGACTGCACGGGATCTGCCCTTCTTGGTTCTGAGGATATTTCAATTCAGCAGGCAAGCATTAACAGCACGCCCGGCTGTATTATGATGCTTCCCCTAGGCTTTTGGGATTCTTTTCTAGAATTTGAGGCCTAGCTGAGAATGGTTCAGCTATGCATAGGCCTTTGCTTTGCCAAGTTTCTGGAGTCTGGAACAAGGAAGATGTAGATTTCAGCAGCAGAGCACTCCGCCAGCAGTCAGGAGATAGAAAAGTTGCAGAAGTCCCCTATGTGTTGTCAGCTGTCCTTATATTATGCCAGATGACATCACGAAATGGGAGTATTGGGCCGGCTTAGCTAAACTTGCCCCTGTGAAAGATGATTGGGTCAGAGTCTACTCTCTGTCTTGATAGCAGGAGAGAAACAGAGTGTCATCTTTATGGTATAATTTTATGATGCTGAGAATCCACCCCTAGACACTGGATCACAAAGTCTAATTTTGGCAAATTACATATTTACACATGTGCAACCTCTATAAAAATCACATACACAGCTTGCATATTTTATGGAGTATCTGCTCATCAAAGTCCCCACAGCTCTGAGACTTTGTTTTGACTTTCTGCTGAATTTTGTCAATTTTGTAATGAGAACATGTTCCAATACTTCTGTAAATTTCCACAAATATGCACGTTTACCATGGGAATGTGTGTATAAATTTTCACAATTCTAGCAGAAATACAGTCCCAATAAACTCACATTTATTGCCATTCCTGTTCAGAATAAGCTACACGGTTGTACTAAGTTTTCAAAGGTAGTGCTAAAAATTAGGTTAATTAATCTGCCATTTTCAGATTTTGCACCCCTTCTGATAATAAGTTATACACCTGCTAAAATGTCCATTACATATCCTGTTAACACCAAATGGTCAATATTTGTCACTCCTTGAAGCATGTGGTAGCCCCCTCCTTTGTAATTTTCTTCTGCCAGCCAGGAGTATCCTGGGCTGCAGCAGTTTTACGACCTTTCACACCTTCAATATCCTGGGTTGGAGGATGTCCATTGTTTAGTCCTGGGCCAGAGACAAGGGTCTGGCCTAGCCTGTAAATAGCACAGTTCAGCCAGCATCTGCTGAGAGGAATGCCCTCCCCCTGGATAGAATTACATCCCCCAGCCAGGCTTATTTTAATTGTTACATTCTTTTGGCTTTACTTTAGCACAAAACAAATATGTTACATCAAATAACAGATATAATTCTCAGGCAAGATTTTAATCCTATGGGATCAAAAACAACTACAATATGGGTTACTGTCAGTAAAAGGCCTCTTATATTGCAAACATTTGACTTTCAGTTTATAACATTTTAAAGTTTAATCAGGAAGACCCCTGACAGCTGTCCTCACAGGTAGCCCTCTGCTGCACAGAGATTTTTTTTGACAGATACACAGGCAGGCCACTTTTGCTGTGGAGATCTCTTTTTGCTCTTAGCCTTTCGGGACCTTGTAAGTTCACAGTGATTCCTTAAACTAAGTGAATTGTAGCACACAGCGAGAATTTTGAATATTTGGAAGGTGTTATGTACCAGCATTCTGAAGTTTCAGCAGCAAAGAAAAGGTGATTTAAAGCAATATTTGGAGTTTCATTTAGCATAGCACTGCTTTCTCCTTCTGTACTCCATTTTCAATTGTTGTGGAGCCCAGTAACACATTTCAGTAGTGAGAGCTCTGTTCCACAACTGACAATATGCGTGGCAGATTGGGCAGCCATCTTTTTATGCATTGAAAAGTGCCATGTTCAGGGTTTTTGATGCGCACAAGGGTTTTGTGGCCATTTTGCTGTTTCTGGCACCACCATAACAGAGTGATGCAGCATAGAAGAGCAGAAGTGGGTCAATACATCCCACTGGTGCCCTTTGACACTCCGTGGGTGACAGAGCGGGGGAAGGGGGATTAGGGGAAAGGAGGCATGTGTATTATTTGGGATCTATTGGAGAAGAAGGAGGTTATCCACTTCAAAGCTGCATCCCTGATGCCGAGAGTGGAGTCTCTCCATGACGTTGGGGTAGTAAACGATGGCGAAGGCTGCCAAGAGGTCTAGTAGAATTAGTGCAGTGCAACCTTCCGAGTCAGCGGGTCTTTTAAGATCATTCCAGATGGCGACTAGGCATGATTCAGATCTTCTTACAGGTCTGAAGCCGGAACTGTGCTGGGTCGAGGAGTTGGTTTGATTCTGTGACATGGGATAGTTAAGAGTAGGCTGTTCCGTCAATATGTTTAGATAGGAATCAGTTGTTTGAGATAGGTCTGTAGTTTGCCGGCACAAGGGGGTCGAGTGAGGGATTGCTGAGCAGAAGCTTGATGAAGGAGTTGTTGAATTATGCTGGGAAGGTGCTGGAAGTGAGTGGTGTGTTAACAATAGATCTTGTGATGTCGCCGGCAGGGGTTGAAGATAGGATTTCTTTTAGTAGAGAAGGTGGGCAGGGGTGTTCAGGGGATCCTGAGGGGCAGCTGTGAGCAGCTTTAGAAATTCAGGGTGGGATAAAAAGAGAAGGTAGATGAGAGTGGGAGAGTTGAAGGCAGATCTAAAGTCCAGGTTGCGGTCACAGGGGAAGAGTAGTTGCCGATGCTATTTTAGTGACAATGGCAATGTTTCTTTCTAGGGCAATGTTGTGGAAGTGATCTGAGAGGAAGTGACATATAAAATAACTTAGGACATTTGAAATTACTTTGGAAGTTGTAGTTATGATGGACACACGTTTGTCATAGATAAAATCTCTAAAGGGTCACCCCTCAAGTTTATCCTGAAAAATGTATCACAGGGAAGGGAATAGCCCTGCCCTCATAGTACCTCAGAACAGAGCAGCAAAAGTCAGTGTGATGACTCAATATCAGAGATCAATTACAGCAACACCCACTGTTATGGCCTACCAACTAGGTTCTACAAATCTCTCAAGCAACTATTCTTACAACACATCAACATATATATTTTAAAAATATTGCATTCTTATGAATTGATACATTCTTTAAAATGCATAAACAGACAGTTCAATACTCAAAATGAGTCATTTAGGTGCAAAAATGCAGGAAAAAGTGCTTCTCAATACAACATTAAAAAAACAATGTTTCAATATGCCATAAAGTACATGGTGCATTAAACATTTATTTTTGTACAACAGTATTCAATAACCTGTATGAGGGAAAAGCTTCTGTGTGTCTCACTGTATGACAATATATTCAATCTAACTTCATTTTACAATCACTTGATGGAAACATAAAAAGTTAACGTCAGTATTAATCCCACTTAGACACTGCTGTCTAACATAAACAAAGCATACATGCCAGATCACTCTGTTACACTCTAGAGGAGATGAATCGCCTATGGGATGGAAAACGTCACACTGTTGACATAGAAATTTAGATGCCGACACTATGGGCCTCATTACGACCCCGGGCGGTAAGGGATTACCGGTACCGGTAAGGGCATCGGTACCAGTAATCCCTTACCGCCCTTCTACGAGTTCCCTTTGCGGGTCCTCCCTTAACACCTGGTTTTACCAGGCGTTAAGGACAGGACCTGCAAAGTGACCTCAGAGATAATAACGGTACCGCAATTTGCGGTACCATTATTAGCGCCTTCCCCATTCCCATTGAGCCCTGTGGGGGCTCAAATGGGAATGGGGAAGGGCCCTGGTGAATGGGGAATTACCGCCCCTGCCAACCTTGGAATGGGGCAGTAATAGCTCCATTCACCAGGGCGGAGTCGGTAAGGGTTTGGAGGCAGCCATGGCGCTAATAGCGTCATGGTTACCTCCAGACTCCTAATGAGGCCCTATGTGTTTTGGCCCATAGTGGTCAAAATACATTCACCCATAATGTTTCTTCCAGGAAAATTATTAAGGGCCTTCATCATGACGTAAACTCATTCAAAACTGAAGCCAATACATGCACATATTAAAAATGCAACTCAATGTTCCAAGTCGATCCCTGTTGATAAAAACATACAGAGAGATTTGGAAAACCTATCATAAATCCAATTCTATGTTGAAAGTCACCCTTCTAACCAAATATTAACTTACCTTGATTGGTGTTCAAACAATGTAGGCACCCAAGTGTTTACTCCTCGCAATATCTGTATGAAGTAAAATCACACATCACTCCTTAATAACACTGACTGTAAACCAAAAGATAGGTAATATAACCCAATGTTTCATTGCCCTGGGATACAAACCAGCAAATGAGTAAAATTACTAGCCTAATGCAATAGAGAGCATATAGAGAGCATAGATTATCCAAATAGGCTGCAAAATTGTCGCCCACGGCTGCACAGCAAATATGCCCACGTCTTAATGGCAACCAAATCAGGTACGCCTAACACCAAAAACAAAAACAAAAATGCTTGATTGGTTACCAACACTCTGCATAGCATTAAATCCCTGCTAAATCACGTAGCAGGGCTTTTTAAAAGCTCACCGTTCTAAAAAAAAAGGCAAATCCATGATGGCGCTACCAGACAAAAATGCTCCATAGGTAACCCCACCCCTGTAAAACGTTAAATCACTGTAGAGTAAATGCACCAGGGCTTTATAAAGCTCACCATCCTAAAATGGGGGGACTCATAACGTTGCTACCACTTGTGAATATTGACTATCAAGACATCACAAACCCAAATGACTCACCGGAAACATACGAGGCACAATTGTTTCAGGACCCGCAGTGGTTTCTGCTTCTTGCGCGCACAATCCTGCCTGAGTACCAGAATGTTTCATTTAAACACTCTGGCACATGTGACACAGCGCATAATTACCCAGCATCCTCCCAACATCGCCAGTAAACAATAGCAGCCATATTGGAATGGGATGTACTTAAAATGAGATGCCACACCAAAGTGATCAGCGCCTTATTATGATAGTACTACATAACAATGTAAGCTACTACATAGGTCTAAAGAACACAAAGGGCCCTTCTTAAATATAATTATGGAATGATTCCATTCTTAATATATTGATTAAACAATAATCGGTAAATGCAGATGCCTGTGTACACAGACTCTCCTCTGTATTGCCTGTAGATACGTTTAAAGAAACACATTTAAAAAAACTGTGTTTACCAAAGAAAAGTTGTGTTGTTTCTTTTATAATTTACTTAGACACAATGCTGCAACTCCTCCAGATCCAAAATTAGGTATGATACCTACCAGGTAATGCCGTCAACTCAATAACTCTAAGCACACATGTATGTGTATCCTCACACAGCAGTGCACAAATAGATGGCGAGCGATAAGCTAATACTATGTCAACCACAAAGACACAACATAATTGTTCCTGTGGGGTACTATAGCAAGCTGCTACATGTAATTAAATAAAGTTGCTACTTAGAAATTAGAAAACAAGGACAACAGTTGGCAAATTGGAACTAGGCCTCCACCTATATGTATCGTCACCCAGTTGTACCCATATGAATGACAGGCCATATCGCCACCAACCTCCTTCAGCATTGTGAGTGCAGGGTACTCCCTCTCTCTTAGAATTGAGTGCATGATAATTCATGAAGTACTAGAACAGAGCCACAGGCATGATCATCCTTTTCAGACTCAAAGCATAAGAGTTGACCACTCAATATGGGTGTTCAAACCCTTTTCAATCAAGTCCAAATGATGGATCTACTTTTATTCCACCCTGGTTAAGGTTTTATTTTCATCACACCTTTTCGATAGAGGCTTGGAGACTTGGAGGCTAGCCAGTTGACACATACTAGTATAGAGCGCACCCACATCTAAGGTGAAAAATCAGAGGGCTCCATTTTGATGTTATTAAGAACGTTAATAAAGTCTGTTGTGTTCGTAATGTACAACTTAATTCCCAATACCAGTGGGTTCAGGAAGTGTCCCTAATGTACAACTTCATTTCCAATACCAGCGGCTTCAGGAAGAAGTTCAACATACATGGACAAAGGTTCGAAAATAGAACCTATGCCTGATGCAATAGATCAGCCTGGAGGCGATGTAACACTTTTATTCACCTTAGCCAAGATGTAGAACGCTGGAGTGACTGGGTGGATTTTATTCAGAAACATTCTTTCATCTGCATCTATCCATTCCTCGTTCTCAACAAAAACTGTGAGGCTCAAAATTTCCTCACAGAGTTGTTCAGTCGGATCGACTTCTAGAATCTGGTAATGGTTGGGGTTATCCAACAAACGCATGGCCTCTCATCTATATTTATCTCAAGACCAGAGGACAATACCTACGCCCTTATCCTCAGGTTTGGTAATAAAATTGCAGTCACATTGGAGATCGCTCAAGGCTTTCCTCTCTCCTCTCAAAAGATTATCTCTAGCATCATTGTTAGACTTCAAACCTTTCCTTGATTTATTGAACATTTTGTTCTGAAACCTGAGTATTTTGGGACTCATGGTGGATGTAGGTAGAACAAAATTGGAAGGCGGTCTAAAGCCAGTGATACTTGACTTTCTTTGTTCATCACTATCTTAAAAGAAATACTGTAGACAAATAATCCTAATGTCACGGCCATAGCCCCTGGCCTGGGGTCTCAGGGTCTCGGGGTCTCGGGGCCTCGCCACAGTGTTCCTGCAAGGCCCAAGGGCCCAATCATGCCCCTCTCGGCGGTCCTGGAGCCAGTCCTGGCGACTTTGGCGCCAGGCTCATATGGCAGATGGAGTTCCCATTGGGGAATGGACCAACATGACTGCCCCCACAAGGTTCAGTTCGGAACTGAACCATGCAGTCTAGCATCTAGGGCGTGGTCCACCCTGGAGGGACCTGGGGATACCTGTAGGCACCTGGGATACCTGTAGGCTATTTAAGCCACGCCCGAGCTGAAGCATGTGCTTCGCGTTGTTCTGCACTCGCAGCATGACGTTCACCGAGACCTGCTCACAGCTTTCCAGGCCTGCATCTACAAGTGGGGAAGAAGAACACCATTATTCCTCCTTACCTGTTATGCAATCCAGCTCCTCGATTGCTCCGGAGTCTTGCCTGGAGCCTGTTTTCACCAGCAAGCAACATCCTAGGGGGAAGAAAAGAAGAGGACAGCTTAGTAAGCATTCGTCTCCCGATTTCATCGCCTTTCAGACTCACGCTTACCTATCGAAGCTCTCTTGGAATTCGGCAACGGTCTGGACACCTTCCACTCTGCGTTCGACTTCCATCTGGCCGCACTTCTTCCAGGAACTTCGTGGTGACCTGCAAGGGAAGAATAACTCAGGTTAGCCCGATTCTAAAGACGCTCATAGCGCCGCGCTCTGCGCATTCACTTACCTTCTCAAGCACCGCCCGCTCCATCAGCTGGACGTCTTCATCATCTCTTCTGCACCTACGAGAGAAGGAGAGGATTAACAGGGCAACTACTATTACGGACACACTCTCTTTAAAGACTAAAGACTTACCTCAAGAACGAAGTTGCAGCAGGACTGGACTCCTGGGACCATGCCAGTGAAGAAACTTGGCTGTAAGGTGCCCAGCCTCGACGCGCCCCTGCACAGAACAGCAGGACGGAGAGTGCACCTTATCGAAATACAAGGTGAGGAAGACTCTAAGGAGGTCGCTAGGGGAGCAAGCGGGGGCAGGCCCCGACAGAGGGTGATTGTGGCTGAAAACGAAACTGCTGTCTTCCAGAATAGATCCACGGCAGAGCGAGTTCCCAGGGGAGGTGGATCCATCTCAGAAGCGATTCAGCCCAGTTCGGTGGCGTTCCTGTGGATACAACGTGAGCATTACACCTAAAGAACTTATTAAGTTCTAATTCCGACCACAACATTTCAGCTTTTTTAGTTAGAATGAAACAGAGACCTTTTTTCAAAACATTAAATTTGTCGAGCCCGGCCACGGCACTCCCCTCACCTGCTGGCAAAAAAACTGTTGCAATTGCAGTGGGCCTTTACCTGATGTTGTGGGAGTTTCTTCTCTGCTCAGTGTTTCTGAGTCACTTGCACTCATGCTGTTTGAAGTGTCTAAAAAAGTGACATATATACGACGCCGTTACAATCAAGGAGAGTTTGGCGTGAAAACATTCCAATGGAACTACCAGCAAGACCAAACCCAGATTTGCTACTCAGGTTTTTAATTTGTCTGATCACATTCTTTCAGACGAGGAAATTAATGTTTTGAAAAAAGGTCTCAGTTTCGTTCTGACTAAAAAAGCTGAAATGTTGGAGTCGGAAATAGAACGTAGAAAGTTTTTTAGGGTTATTCGCCTACAGTATTTCTTTTGAAATAGTGATGAACAAAGCAATCAAGTGTCAATGGCTTTAGACCGCCTTACACTTTTGTTCCACCTACATTCGTCATGAGCCCTGAAATACTCCAGTTGAGAGCAAAATGTTCAATACATCAACGAAACTTTTGAAGTCTAACAATGACGCTAGAGATAATCTTTTGTGAGGAGAGAGGAAAGCCCTGAGCGATCCCCAAAGTGAGAGCAATTTAATTACCACGGCGGTAAGTCTGCGGGTGTTTGCTCCCGATGGGTCCTTCCTGGGTCCATCCTCGCTGTTGCTGCTGCCCGAGCCCCGCCCACCCACAACAAAAGCTACTGCTTCCCCGTGCGAGTGTGAAGCCCATGGGGGTATGTCTGCAGGTGTTTGCTCCTGCTGGGTGTTCGCGGCCAGGGGGTAGAAGAGTTGCCTGTCGAGGGAGGCAAGGGTGTGGGGGTTCGCGACCTTCAGGGGACCGGAGTGGAAGTGCCCACATAACTAGAAAGAAGGTGAGGCAGCACAAGTGACTTGAGCCCAGGGAGCGGGGAGCTTTTCGGTTGTGAAGGACCGACCTGGCTACTGTTGAGGAAGTGCAAGAGTTTCTGCAAATGGTGGAGACGGTGGAATCCTGTCCCTCTTTCCCCCCCTTTTTCTCTCCAAGTCTGCTCTCCTCTCTAATCTACAATGTCATTTAGTGCCTAAATCAAGCCGCAAGTTCAAGGTGGCGCAAAGAAAGGGGGGGATGTCAGGTCCCTAGGGATGAAGGCAGAGTCCAGTATACAGATAACAATGCTGATTTGGGAAGGCTGCCTGCCTCAGCTGCTGTTGACACTTTCTGTGCCTCGGGGGTGTAACGAGGGAGGTAACCTGCGAGAAACCCAGCAGCATGCTCGGTTCAATGGGAGGCTTTCCAACGATTACATGAAACCTTAACCCCTACACCAGGAACTCCTGGGAAGGCCATTCAAGTGCGAGCCAAGACAAACCTCTACTCAATACAAATATGTCCACTACTGCGGGGAAGCCAGTTCGCATGGATGCCTCTAACTTTTTTGATTCATTGGGCGGGGGAACTGAGCAGCTAACCCTAGGTCTAGCCAGACTTATTGGGGGTTGTGACCTACTGGATTTCTCTCTGGCCCCAACTGTGCCCTCCAGTCTGCCACTAGGTCCAGCCTCTGGAATGATTTGCCTGCCCCTGAGTCATGGTTGGCACCTGGCCCCAATGTTGCCCATCTCCCGTCTATTCTTACCCCCACCCCTCTACGGAGCTAATGGACTTGGTTACCGAAGGATCTGTTGAGGGCAAGCCCTCTTTTAGTTCCACAAGCACTACCTGGAGTGAGTCTATGCTAGCCGCACACTCGGGGGCTAGCTCCTTCCTGCACCTATTACCCCTTTGGGCAGTCAAACCCCCCACCCAAGAGAATCCTCCCATCTAACACCCATTACATCCACAGTCCAACACGTCCAGGGGTTGTTCCTGCGAACAGGTGCTCTCTGAACTGGCAGTTATAAAACAAACTACTATTGGATTTGATTGAGGTGCAGGCGAATGGAGAAGTGTGGAGGGGTGGAGGGGGTCTATTGGGGGAGGAATCTGTGTGCCCCCATATCCCGTCCCCCAGCCCCTGCTGTCCTCGATGTACAGATGACACTGAGGAGGCAACACCAGATCGGTGTCCAGTCAACTCGTCAAAAAAAAACTGGTCGACTGCAATTTGGTCGACGCAATTTGGTCGAAAACCATTTCGTCGAAAAAATTTTTTTATTTATATATTTATTTTTTGGGTTTTCGTTTTGTTAAAAAATGGGTTTTTAGAGAAAAAAAGGGGGTTGGGGGGGGGGACCCCCCCAAAAAAAAAAGAAAAAAAGGGTTAAAATAGAAAAAAAAAAATTTCGACGAAATGGTTTTCGACCAATTTGATTCGACCATTTGTCTGGTCGACCAATTTTTTTCGACGAATTGACTGGCAACCCACCAGATCAACCAGTTACTTTAACCAAATGCCCCCAGAGAGCCCCCTTAGGCCCCAACCTTGGGTATTGATCCCCCTATGTTGGCAAACAATGTCCCTAATATTTCAGACACCAAGCCCCCTGGTGAGAGGGTAAAAAGGGTAAGCAACCCTTGCTATGGGAAGAATGGTTCATGAGGGGCCAAGAAGACCCACAGTGTTTCTTCATGGGGGTATCCAAACTACCCATAGATAGACGAGAACCGAGGGACGCCCTTTCAAACAAATGCCTTCATTGGCTCCATTCCGTTGGGAAGTGTGCCTTTGGGAGGGACGCAATGGTGGGGTGCTCCAGACTGTCAAATGACTATCCCAAAGATTCTGTTAAACTGGTCTTTATGGATGAACAAATGGCCAGGGATGTCCTGAGAAAATGTGAGTGGTTTGGCCGGTCCCGAAGAAGTCCATCCCCCAATCCTGGATCTGTGGGCTGCCCTGGAAACCTTCCTAGTAATGAATTTCTAACTGGGGCGAATCTCACCCATCTAGGCCCTCAGGGACCTGGGAGTAATGTGGCACTGGGTCGGTAGAACTGATAACAAAGACCTGTTATTGCTGCCCAATAAGGGTGTAATTTTTTCATCCACTGAATTGTTGTAAAAGTAGCCTAGAAATGTTTTGTTAGGATGTGCTTTGATGGCCTAATGGTCGAAAAAAATTATTTGATATTAATTATAAAACCTGCGGAAAAGGTTGGAGGTATTGTCCTCTAGTCTCTAGATAAATATAGACTAAAAGCCATGCGTTTGTTGGATGACACCAACCATTACCATTTTCTAGAAGTCGATCCAATGGAACGGCTCTGTGAGGAAATTTTGAGCCTCAACTTTTGCTGAGAACGAGGAATGGATAGATGCAGATGAAAGAATGTTTCTGAATAAAATCCCCCCAGTCACCCAGCGTTCTACATCTTGGCTAAGGTGCATAAAAGTGTTACATCGCCTCCAGGGTAAGTGAATTTCCAAAGTTATGGACATTCTCAATTGTATAGAAAGCCGTACAAACAATGATAGAGGATGTGTTAATGTTAAGACGGATTTCTGAACTCTGTCCTGGTGGCGCAGAAGTTCAGAAGGCCAACCTAATTACTTGGAACAGGGTAACCTCTGGACAAGCCAGACCAATCAAGGTAGCGATCGCGGCGGTCAAGACTAGGTCTCAAGAGGGGTGAGGGTGACTGAAAGCCCGCAATGAGCACACAAAGCAAGAGCGCTTACAAACTACTCCAAACAGTTGTTATATCAAAAATAGATACACATTTATTTTAAGGCCTTTAAAATAATGACCGTAGCGAGAAAATCACAATATCACAATATTAAACCAACACATACCATATCAACACAATATATATACAAATACACAGTCGCAAGCGTTTAAAGCACGAAATATGTAGTCCACCTGAAAGGAAAGGAAAACAGGCAGTGCGATAACGCTTTAGACTCAGTTCGCCTTCAGAGGCACCTAACTAGATGGAAGTCCGAGCCCTGCGAAGAGTGGAGCCTTGTGCTCAAAGTACCTGCCACGCCGGTGCCAACGGGCAAAAGGGGAAGCTCTTCGGAGGAAGTCAGGCAGTTCGGGTTAGTGCCCAGCAGAAGGAGAACAGGTTCCGCAACTCAAGCGCAGCCTCCACAGCGGGCAGAAGCAGAGCGCGAGTACGGCCAAAAGGGTGCTGTTTTTACACAGCAGGGAAAAGCAATGGGATACTGCAGGAGAGGCGACCAGATCCTAGCTAAACTACTCACGGTCCCCGAAGCAAGCAGACCCAGGCTTCTCCACGTTAGTTTCAGCAGCTGGCAGGTTCAGATGAGCAGGGAACGCCTCGTAGTCGTGTAGAGCAAAAAGACGTCCCAATCGACGAAACCAGCACAGTTTGTTGCCGCAGCAGGACAACGGAGCGGCCGTGTGTATTCGAGCCAAATGTACACTCCTCCCTTCAGACTTGGGAACGCCAAGTGTACTAAGCGTGGGAGAGTGACAAGGACTCGAAATACAACACAACCTGGCGGCGGTTACAGAGCAGGACTCCCTTGTAAGCTGGTCAGTCAACTGGATGGCCCAGAGACACTTCCGAAGGCTTACTTGGCAGGAGATGATGAAGTCGCCGGGAATAGCTGTTCCTGCTATTCCAAAGGTCGTAGCACCAGTACAGGCCTTCTGGTTCGATCAAAGGAGGAAAGAGTTTCACAGGACGACAGCAGTGCAAAGGAGGATTCCTTCAGCGGGTCACCAGCGATTCCTCGGTCCAGCCTCTTGGTTGCAGGATACTTGGCTCCTGTATTCCTTCGTTCGTGAGAACTCAGGAGATCGACATGGTAGTGGTATTTCCAGCCCCCTCTTATCCACGGTTCCCTTCGCGCCAAAACGGAGGGGAGCCAATGAGAGATCCGCTCATCAACACACATACCATACGTGGACCAATCACGGACCACGGTGGTCCCAGGCATTCACACCACCCTAGACTCTCTGGCACCCAGGATGTGTATTGGGACCAGACATCCCAGCCCACACCCTGGAGGCCACCAAACGACATGTAGAAGCCCGCGAAAGCAACCACGTTTCGCGGGAAAGTACATGCCCAAATAAGGAAGGCCCGGGTCGCCCGACCTGGGAAGGTGAAGGGAGCAAGACGGTCAGTGGACAGGACAAAGGAGCCTCGTGGTCTGGCCATTTTGGGAGCCAGGCCACCATTTTGGGTTCAGTGCGAAAAACGTGCTCAGAACGCCAAAAGGAGCTCAAAATAAACAAAACGATCGCTGCCACCATTCCAGTCCCTGAATGACTTGCACCGATCAAATACCATCCTAAAAGAGTATCTAGGGCCTGTAGAAGGCTAGAGACCCAAGAGAGCTGTAACTTAGCTTACAGTGCCCTCTTGTGTCATGTTGCACTAAAGCCGCAACACGATAAAAGAAACTACGGGAAACAGCGTTCCCCGGTACTGACTGTCTTAAGGGCATGTCAGTTTCCCCGTAAGAAAGGAGCGAAAGCCCAGAGGAGTGCGGCAGAAGGCTGCACTTCTCTGGCAAAGTCAAGAACAAGGTGAGAAACAACAGCAAAAAGTTTAGGGGTTGCCACATGGAAGGAAAATTACTTACAATTACGAAATCTTTCCTAACACTCGCCCTCCCAGACTATGGACAGGGGGAACTAATCCACCCCTGGATGAGTCTCTTGTTCAGGTCGGTAAAACATTCTGGACAACCCATCAGCATTGCTATGTTGGACACCTGGCCTATGCTCAATAGTGAAGTCGAAGCCTTGTAGACTTATGGACCACCTAAGCAACTTTGGATTCTCCCCTTCATGTTCATTAGCCACTTTAACGGCTTATGGTCAGTCTGCACAGTGAAGTGGGTCCCATAGAGGTAGGGCCTCAGCTTCCTTAGGGCCCACACAACAGAGAAACATTCTTTCTCTACCGTGGACCATCTGAGCTCTCTGTCCTTAAGCTGGCGACTAATAAAACCGATAGGGTGTTCCTTACCCTTCTCATCTACTTGTGATAGTACAGCTCCTATCCCAGTGTCAGAGGCATCCGTCTGCACGATAAAAGGTCTTTGATAATCAGGGGCCCTAAGGACAGGGGCCTGGCACAAGGAGTCTTTTAAGCCATTGAAGGCCTTCTCACACTCGTCGGTCCAAGTTACCTTCTTGGGTTTCTTCGGAGTTGTGAGGGCAGTCAGAGGAGCAGCTATGGTGCCATAGTCTGCCACAAAATTGCGGTAATACCCTGTGAGTCCTAAAAAGGCTCTCACTTGGGTTGGCGTAGTGGGGGTAGGCCAGTCTTGTACTGCTTGTACCTGACTGAGTAGAGGCTGTCTCCTCCCTCCACCTACTTCATGTCCAAGGTAAACCACTGAGCCTTGTCCATTTTGGTGAGGGGCCACTCGGACACCCTCAAAAGAGCTATCTGAAGGACTGCTTGGGAACAGGTCGGGGAGAGGTTCAGACTCCTCTTCCTCAACGTCTGAAGCCAATAGCAGTGCTGCGATTTCGACGCTTGGGACGAAAGCCTTCAGCCTATTCACGTGAAACACTTTTAGAGCCTGTCCAGGCCTTCCAAGGTCCACTGAATAGTTAACCTCACCCAGGGGCTCCACACTGGTAAGGGCCTGACCATTTGTCCTGTAAAGCTCGAGCCTTATGGGATTCATGATCAGGACTTGCTGACCAAGTGTAAAGTTGATGAGGGAAGCTTTCTGGTCGTACCAATGTTTCACCAGCGCTTGCCCTGCCTTCAATTTATCACTAGCCAAGCCCACCAGAAGTACCATCCGTTTTCTGAGCCCTAGCACTAATCAACTACATTTGGTTAGTACAGGGGGATGGCATCTCCTCCTCTTTGACGCATGGCTAAGGGTCCCGGTAGGCAATGACCGAAAGAAGTTCGAAGGGGTTGAAGCACGACCTCCTGTGGTAGCCTCTGGGTAGCAAACAGTAGCATGTAAAGAAGATCCATTTCTTCTCTGGGTTCCTCAGAGCGCCCAATCTGCTCTTTATCGTTCTGTTGAAACGTCTCACCAGACATTGGTCTGGGGTTGGTATGCAGAGAGAACTTGTAGGTGACCCACATTCTTTCACATAGCCTGCATATACTTCGACATAAGTTGTTGCCACGATGGACACACTTCTTTTAGGGAAGCCACCCAGTAAATATGCCCGAGTAACGTTTTGCAACTGACTGGCCGTTCAGTCTTCAGGGCTGGCCTCGGATATTGGTTTGCATGCTCGTCCATCACCAGGTAAACTATTGCCCGCGATGGTTTGCGGGTCAAGGGGACCACATTCGATCCCCTTGCCCTTTCAAATGGTTACCCCCACAACTGGGCGTTACCACGGAGCTTGGATTGTGCGCCACCTTACCAGACAACTGGCAGGAGGCACAACTCCTGCAGTGACTTTTCTTGCTTGCCCCCCTCTTGGGCCGTAGAAGTGCTGGATAACCTTTGCTGGTTCTTTCATTACCAAGGGTGCCAGCGAAGGGGAACTTCATGCGCCAACTGGCGGGGGAAGGGCCTAAAGCAAGGGGGAACCACAACCTCTGATGGTCTCCTTCTGTAGACTCTGTGGGTCATATTCAGGAGTCACCTTCCATAAATCCTATGCTTCAGGAGGATCACCTCAAGCTGGCAGCGGCTGTCTCTTAGGCTTCCGAGATGGGCACTCACGTTGGCTTACTGAATTCGTCCCTATCAGACCTCCTTCAACTAACAAGTCTTTTTAGTTCCGGATTGATCGTTGGGGTTCGAATACTTCAGGCATCGCCACCTCCTCGTCAGGCCCGGGCGATTGACAAACTTCCTCCACGGCAGTGGTAGGCGAGCTCGGGGGATATATTCTCTTTCCTCGTCTTGGACTTGTAGACTCCTTTCGCCTTGGTTTCCCCTTCGGCTGGGGCGGCGTAATTGGACTTGGCCAATGACTGCTCGTGCTTTGAGGACCGTGTGTAGGGTCTTTCGGCAGTGTCTCCTACGAGCCCTAAAGCTCTGAGATCATTACCCAACAAGACCATTTCCCGGGACGTTTCTCTGACATGCTCACTGGGAATCCTGACTGGCTGTTTACCATTTAAGTAAGATTTACAGGGATCACGGGAACATACGGAGGGGGCCGTCAGCCAACCTTATGGGCATCAGAGTAGCTTCTGGCAACTTCTCTCTGAGTCTACCAAGGTGGAATCCACTACAGTGCGACGCACCCACTATCCCTAAGAGCTGGAGTATCCACTCCATTGATCAGCACCACTGTCTTTAAAGTAGTGCTTGGTATTATCCGGGATTCTAGCATAAGCCTCTGCGACTTTAGGCTCCCAGGAACCCAGGGACACTAAAAGTTACCTCAGCTTCTATTCGCTGGAAATGAGTCTGAGGAGAAGGATGCTCTGTAATCTCTTCTTCCTCGTAGGAGGAGAATGCCAGATTAGCGGAGTGGACCCACCAAGGTCTAACTTTACAACGGGGATCCCCTTCACGTTGGTCAGTTGCTCACACAAGAAAAACAAGCCCCGTGGTGTCTGTTTACGGTAGGGAGGCTTATTGTAACCAGAGTTCTGTTTTCGAAGGCGGACCTCTCACTGCCCTGTGAGTTCTCTTGTGTCTTACCCTTGTTTTTCTTTTTGTGGCCCTTATGGGAGAAGATTTAAGCAGATTCCCCACCCTCCATATCTTTGGACTTTTTCCCTTCCTCACTGCTTACCAGGATGAGTTTTGTCCTTATGGGACACTCAATGTGACACCCATAAGTCTGCTGCAATGGCCAGCTTCTTAGGATCTATCATCCTTCGAATTCGGCCAAATGCTGCTTAAAGCTCCGGGGAAGAAGAAGCAAAAATATGTTTCCAGCATGACAAGATTTATCATGCCTTCAAAGGTAGAAACCTTATAACCTTCGACCCAGCCAGTTAAGTTTTTCAAAGATTCAGCGACATAAGATACCCAAGTACCACCTTCCTTTTCTTATACTCTCGAAAAACACTTTAAATATTGGGCGAGTCTTCCCAAACTTTAAAAATGAGAGTTTGCTTTACATTTGCGAAATCAGCTCGCTCAGCCTTCGACATTTCGATGATGGCACTGCAGCCAGATTGGGGCATCTACTGAGCAACCACGCAATCTTATCAGCATTGTCAACTTCTTGAACCTCGCATGCATACTCAAACGCATTCAGCCATTCCATAATGTCATTCCTTTCTTCATACACCACTGAGCAGATCTTTCGGAAACCGTGGATGAGAGGAACCCCAGACCCATGTCCAGGACCCTTGGACCCATTTTGCAACCTGAAGCTTGGCCAGTTCCAACTGGTGATCCCTGTCTTTCTGTTTTTCTGCCTGTTCGATTTTTAGTTTGGCTATGCTGAATTCAAGCTCCTGCTGCCTAAACCGCAGCTCTTGCTTCTTGAATTCAAGCATAGCCTCCCCATCAGCACTGGCAGCGAGAAAACATTAGACATCTCGTCCTCACTTCCTCGTGGTCGCAATGGATCAGTGCAGCGGCAGAAACCGTCGGTCTCTACCAGTGAGAGCAGCCCCACCACCTTCCGCACTGCTCTCTCAGAAGTTATAGCGTCAAGCCTGCGCTTTTGCCACGCCACGATTCTCTGGAATCATTCCAATTTTGTGCCTTGAGAGTAAACACCTCTCTCCGCACACATCTTTTTCAGCGTTTTCTTGATTTGGAAGCATTTAAGTTAACAACGTATTTGTTTCCTATCTGTTTGATAGGACTATGGCCTTTTAAAGCTTATACTACAACAATTCACTTACGTGTACTGGTTGGAATAACCTGAAATGCCTTAGTTCGAAGCGCAACACTGGATACCTTCAGTCGTATCCCACCGCTGTACACCAATTTGTTAAGACGGATTTCTGAACTCTGTCCTGGTGGCGCAGTAGTTCAGAAGCAAAAACAAAGAGGTGATGGCTGGAAGGTTTAGACTGAATCTTAACCACTGGCATTGCTCGGGGCAACCCTCCAGACCATCGTTCTTCGCCTGCCAAGCCATTACAGAAGGGGAAAGACCATATGCAAATCAGGCTTGGCCCCACCCCAAAAGGGGCAGTCCAGCCCGAACTGCTAGGCCACATCCCTTCTGCACGAGACCACAAGCATCCCCAAACATGTTTCGCCCTTGTTGGGGCTCATCAGTGAGGAGTAGCTTGGGTCTCTAGGCCCAGCAGGCACGGGACCCACGTCTGGGCATACCCGTCCCACTCGGGGTGACAAAGCAAAAACAAAGAGGTGATGGCTGGAAGGTTTAGACTGAATCTTAACCACTGGCATTTGTTTGCTATGTCACCCGAGTGGGACGGGTATGCCCAGACGTGGGTCCCGTGCCTGCTGGGCCTAGAGACCCAAGCTACTCCTCACTGATGACGCCCAACAAGGCGAAACATGTTTGGGGATGCTTGTGGTCTCGTGCAGAAGGGATGTGACCTAGCAGTTCGGGCTGGACTGCCCTTTTTGGGTGGGACCAAGCCTGATTTGCATATGGTCTTTCCCCTTCTGTAATGGCTTGGCAGGCGAAAAACGATGGTCTGGAGGGTTGCCCAGAGCTTTGCCAGTGGTTATGATTAATTCAAAACCTTCCAGCCATCACCTTTCTGTTTTGCTAAGTCACCCGAGTGGGACGGGTATGCCCAGACGTGGGTCCCGTGTCTGCTGGGCCTAGAGACCCAAGCTACTCCTCACTGATGAGCCCCAACAAGGCTGAAACATGTCTGGGGATGCTTGTGGTCTCGTGCAGAAGGGATGTGACCTAGCAGTTCGGGCTGGACTGCCCTTTTGGGGTGGGCCAAGCCTGATTTGCATATGGTCTTTCCCCTTCTGTAATGGCTTGGCAGGCGAAGAACGATGGTCTGGAGGGTTGCCCAGAGCATTGCCAGTGGTTAAGATTAATTCTAAACCTTCCAGCCATCACCTTTTTGTTTTGCTATGTCACCCCGAGTGGGACGGGTATGCCCAGACGTGGGTCCCGAGCCTCCTGGGCCTAGAGACCCAAGCTACTCCTCACTGATGACGCCCAACAAGGCTGAAACATGTCTGGGGATGCTTGTGGTCTCGTGCAGAAGGGATGTGACCTAGCAGTTCGGGCTGGACTGCCCTTTTTGGGGTGGGACCAAGCCTGATTTGCATATGGTCTTTCCCCTTCTGTAATGGCTTGGCAGGCGAAGAACAGTGGTCTGGAGGGTTGCCCAGAGCTTTGCCCGTGGTTAAGATTAATTCTAAACCTTCCAGCCATCACCTTTTGTTTTGCTATAGTCACCCGAGTGGGACGGGTATGCCCAGACGTGGGTCCCGTGCCTGCTGGCCTAGAGACCCAAGCTACTCCTCACTGATGACGCCCAACAAGGCTGAAACATGTCTGGGGATGCTTGTGGTCTCGTGCAGAAGGGATGTGACCTAGCAGTTCGGGCTGGACTGCCCTTTTGGGGTGGGACCAAGCCTGATTTGCATATGGTTTTTCCCCTTCTGTAATGGCTTGGCAGGCTGAAAAACGATGGTCTGGAGGTTGCCAGAGCATTGCCAGTGGTTAGATTAATTCCAAACCTTCCAGCCATCACCTCTTTGTTTTGCTATGTCACCCCGAGTGGGACGGGTATGCCCAGACGTGGGTCCCGTGCCTGCTGGGCCTAGAGACCCAAGCTACTCCTCACTGATGAGGCCCAACAAGGCTGAAACATGTTTGGGGATGCTTGTGGTCTCGTGCAGAAGGGATGTGACCTAGCAGTTCGGGCTGGACTGCCCTTTTTGGGGTGGGACCAAGCCTGATTTGCATATGGTTTTTCCCTTCTGTAATGGCTTGGCAGGCGAAGAACGATGGTCTGGAGGGTTGCCCAGAGCAATGCCAGTGGTTAAGATTAATTCTAAACCTTCCAGCCATCACCTTTCTGTTTTGCTTATAGTCACCCGAGTGGGACGGGTATGCCCAGACGTGGGTCCCGTGCCTGCTCGGCCTAGAGACCCAAGCTACTCCTCACTGATGAGGCCCAACAAGGCTGAAACATGTCTGGGGATGCTTGTGGTCTCGTGCAGAAGGGATGTGACCTAGCAGTTCGGGCTGGACTACCCCTTTGGGGGTGGGACCAAGCCTGATTTGCATATGGTTTTCCCTTTCTGTAATGGCTTGGCAGGCGAAGAACGATGGTCTGGAGGGTTGCCCAGAGCAATGCCGTGGTTATGATTAATTCTAAACCTTCCAGCCATCACTCTTTGTTTTTGCTATGTCACCCCGAGTGGGACGGGTATGCCCAGACGTGGGTCCCGAGTCTGCTGGGCCTAGAGACCCAAGCTACTCCTCACTGATGAGCGCCCAACAAGGGCGAAACATGTCTGGGGATGCTTGTGGTCTCGTGCAGAAGGGATGTGACATAGCAGTTCGGGCTGGACTGCCCCTTTTGGGGTAGGACCAAGCCTGATTTGCATATGGTTTTCCCCTTCTGTAATGGCTTGGCAGGCTGAAAAACGATGGTCTGGAGGGTTGCCCAGAGCATTTGCCCGTGGTTATGATTAATTCAAAACCTTCCAGCCATCACCTTTCTGTTTTGCTAAAGTCACCCCGAGTGGGACGGGTATGCCCAGACGTGGGTCCCGAGCTCTGCCGGGCCTAGAGACCCAAGCTACTCCTCACTGATGACGCCCAACAAGGCTGAAACATGTCTGGGGATGCTTGTGGTCTCGTGCAGAAGGGATGTGACATAGCAGTTCGGGCTGGACTGCCCTTTTTGGGGTAGGACCAAGCCTGATTTGCATATGGTTTTTCCCCTTCTGTAATGGCTTGGCAGGCTGAAAAACGATGGTCTGGAGGGTTGCCCAGAGCTTTGCCCGTGGTTATGATTAATTCAAAACCTTCCAGCCATCACCTTTCTGTTTTGCTGCAGTAGTTCAGAAGGCCAACCTAATTACTTGGAACAGGGTAACCTCTGGACAAGCCAGACCAATCAAGGTAGCGATCGCGGCGGTCAAGACTAGGTCTCAAGAGGGGTGAGGGTGACTGAAAGCCCGCAATGAGCACACAAAGCAAGAGCGCTTACAAACTACTCCAAACAGTTGTTATATCAAAAATAGATACACATTTATTTTAAGGCCTTTAAAATAATGACCGTAGCGAGAAAATCACAATATCACAATATTAAACCAACACATACCATATCAACACAATATATATACAAATACACATTCGCAAGCGTTTAAAGCACGAAATATGTAGTCCACCTGAAAGGAAAGGAAAACAGGCAGTGCGATAACGCTTTAGACTCAGTTCGCCTTCAGAGGCACCTAACTAGATGGAAGTCCGAGCCCTGCGAAGAGTGGAGCCTTGTGCTCAAAGTACCTGCCACGCCGGTGCCAACGGGCAAAGGGGGAAGCTCTTCGGAGGAAGTCAGGCAGTTCGGGTTAGTGCCCAGCAGAAGGAGAACAGGTTCCGCAACTCAAGCGCAGCCTCCACAGCGGGCAAGAAGCAGAGGCGCGAGTACGGCCAAAAGGGTGCTGTTTTTACACAGCAGGGAAAAGCAATGGGATACTGCAGGAGGGCGACCAGATCCTAGCTAAACTACTCACCGGTCCCCGAAGCAAGCAGACCCAGGCTTCTCCACGTTAGTTTCAGCAGCTGGCAGGTTCAGAAGAGCAGGGAACGCCTCGTAGTCGTGTAGAGCAAAAAAGACGTCCCAATCGACGAAACCAGCACAGTTTGTTGCCGCAGCAGGACAACGGAGCGGCCGTGTGTATTCGAGCCAAATGTACACTCCTCCCTTCAGACTTGGGAACGCCAAGTGTACGAAGCGTGGGAGAGTGACAAGACTCGAAATACAACACAACCTGGCGGCGGTTACAGAGGCAGGACTCCCTTGTAAGCTGGTCAGTCAACTGGATGGCCCAGAGACACTTCCGAAGGCTTACTTGGCAGGAGATGATGATGTCGCGGGAATAGCTGTTCCTGCTATTCAAAGGTCGAAGCACCAGTACAGGCCTTCTGGTTCGATCAAAGGAGGAAAGGGTTTCACAGGACAACAGCAGTGCAAAGGAGGATTCCTTCAGCGGGTCACCAGCGATTCCTCGGTCCAGCCTCTTGGTTGCAGGATACTTGGCTCCTGATATTCGTTCGTTCGTGAGAACTCAGGAGATCGACATGGTAGTGGTGTTTCCAGCCCCCTCTTATCCACGGTTCCCTTCGCGCCAAAACGAAGGGGAGCCAATGGGAGATCTGCTCATCAACACACATACCATACGTGGACCACGGTGCTCCCAGGCATTCACACCACCCTAGACTCTCTGGCACCCAGGATGTGTATTGGGACCAGACATCCCAGCCCACACCCTGGAGGCACACAAACGACATGTAGAAAGCCCGCGAAGCAACCACGTTTCGCGGGAAAGTACATGCCCAAATAAGGAAGGCCCCGGCGCTCGCCGACCTGGGAAGGTGAAGGGAGCAAGACGGTCAGTGGACAGGACAAAGGAGCCTCGTGGTCTGGCCATTTTGGGAGCCAGGCCACCATTTTGGTTCAGTGCGAAAACGTGCTCAGAACGCCAAAAGGAGCTCAAAATAAACAAAACGATCCGCTGCCCACCATTCCAGTCCCTGAATGACTTGCACCGATCAAATACCATCCTAAAGAGTATCTAGGGCCTGTAGAAGGCTAGAGACCCAAGAGAGCTGTAACTTAGCTTACAGTGCCCTCTTGTGTCATGTTGCACTAAAGCCGCAACACGATAAAAGAAACTACGGGAAACAGCGTTCCCGGTTCACTGACTGTCTTAAGGGCATGTCAGTTTCCCCGTAAGAAAGGAGCGAAAGCCCAGAGGAGTGCGGCAGAAGGCTGCACTTCTCTGGCAAAGTCAAGAACAAGGTGAGAAACAACAGCAAAAAGTTTAGGGGTTGCCACATGGAAGGAAAATTACTTACAATTACGAAATCTTTCCTAACAGTTAACATGCAGCCTTACACACTGTATCACTCTACATTACAAAATCAGACTCTCAGCGTTCACTCCCTTAATGAAGTCACACTGTATACTATTTGTTTTACTGCGCCCCCATTCTTGGGTGCACAGCATTTTTAACACCTGTATAAGAAATATAATGGGGTAGTGGAACCTATAGAGACCACACCACATTTAAATATCTGTGATTTCTTTCACAGCATGCGTCTCCCACATCGAGCGCTTAACTCATGTTATAAGGGAAATCTGAAATCAGCTAGCCATATGTTGACGGGACAAAGTTGATCCCAGTAACTGAAGCCTGGGTACTCCCGAGCCATATTTTACTTAAACCTTTATTGTTTATCCTAACCAGAGAATACGGCATTCCAACAGCTGGACTGCATACCGGCTGCCCAGCATCTGACGATCGTGCTCAAACCGGGTGAGTTATCCATTGTCCCGCAACACACCTTTAATAAAAATTCCCTTAGGATGAATATTCAACATGTATAGTAACATAAACCTCTTTTAACAAACAGGACTCCATTATACCCTCTGGCCCCGAGTTGCAGGAGTCGAAGGTTAGTACCTCGATATTCTTGATTTTTTAATACCTTTACATTGAGTTACTTAGGAATGATGCGACTAAGCGAGTTCACTTGTTATTTCTTAGTTGTATACGAGTATAGAAAGGTCACATTATGGAACATTATTGAACAATGTGCTCCCAAGCCCTGAAGATGTATTAATATTAATCCAAAATGCGTTGGCAATTGTATATATAGGAAGAGCCCACTGGACAATCTTCTCACAAAATTACACAAAACAATTTTGTATAAACTATTGTGTGATTTTTGTAACTCAGATCAGAATTGTGTGATGAACGCAACACAAACCTCAGCTGATGAATTCCTGCTGAGGTATGCTGATATTCATTGATTGAAATGTATGATTTATCCGGATTTATATTGATGGATTTTGTATATATCTCACATATTTGTATGTAAACTTTGATTACTATTATCAAAAAAACAACCGTCTTTGGTCTTACTTATCACAGTCTGGAAAATTGTCTCTCATCTTGACATTGTTTTCATAAAATGAATTCTTGAACCATTTACTGACTGGTCTACTAGAGGAAGCCCTTGGTGGTTCTCTTTATCGCTGAACCTTAAGATGTTTGGGACTATGAGTCCCCCTAGGAGTGCATATTAGGGTTACCGATTGGCAACAACTGGTTGTATTTTCTGAATAAAATCCACCCAGTCAGCCCGGCGTTCTATATCTTGCCTGAGGTGCATACAAGTATTACATCGCCTCCAGGCCGATCTATTGTGTCAGGCATAGGTTCTATTTTAGAACCTTTGTCCATGCATGTCGACTTCTTCCTGAAGCCGCTGGTATTGGGAATGAAGTCTTACATTAGGGACACAACAGACATTAGTAACATTCTTAATAATTTTTAAATGGAGCCCTCCAGTTTGTCACCTTAGATGTGGAGGTCTCTATACTAATATCCCTCAATTGGCTAACCTTCAAGTCATTAAGGAGTATTTGGACACCAGGAACAATTTTGACATGGTCCCCACGGAATTCTTTCTAGAATGCGCACGTATTGCTCTTACTGAAAACATTTTTATGTTTGAAAGTAGTTGGTTCAAACAAATTCAAGGTACAAGCATGAGGGTGACCTTTGCCCCAGACATCGCCAATCTATACGTTGACAACATCGAGAATGTACATATTTAAAGAGAGGAGAATCCACATAAATCAGTTATAATCTGCTGGTATAGGTACATCAATTACGTGTCGAAGGTATGGAGAGACACAGGTATCCTTTTGGATGAATTCCTGGTGTGGCTGAATGGCCGTGATGAGCACTTGTGGTTCACTATGAATGCAGATGAGACCACCATCCCGTTTTTGGATTTACTATTATTGAAGACATCATGAGGCGAGATTCACACGTCTCTGTTTCGTAAGGAGACAGACAAGAATACTTAACTGCACCATGCAAGTTTTCACCAGAAAGCCCTTAAAGCAAATTTACCATATAGGCAGTTTGTCCGAATAAAAAGATACTGTACGACTCAGGAGGATTTTAATAAACATGCTAAATCCCTCCAGGAAAGATTAAGAATCCAAAGGTATCCAGATCAAATTATAAAAATAGCCAAACGTAAAGCGAGACATCTGAACAGAAATAACTGCCTGATGAAAAGGGAGATAATGAGGACTAATCAGATGACATGTGTCACCACGTATAGTCCTATGAGCAATATTCTGCGGAAAAAGTGGAATATTTTGGCAAATGGGAATTTCCCAGCACAAAATCCCAGATTTTCCTTCCAAAGCCCCCCAAATGTAAGACAGAAGTTAGTGCACATGTTTGAGTGCCCTCAACCAACAGATCATTCCATCACCAGTACATGGAGACACCCTACAATACAAGGACATTTCCAATGTCAAAATTATATGGTATGTGCCTTACAGAGGATTTGAAATCCATTGACCTGTATGGTATTACATCGGAACTACAGGAGCACACTAAATGTAGAACTAAGGGGGTCGTTGATGAGATAGAATGCCCATGTTCTCTAATATATATAGGTAAGACTTGCCATGAGATAAGACAAAGGATCTGCGAACATTGGTCATGCATTAAGAACAAAGTTGCAACTAAACCACTCGTAGATCATTTTGTTGTTATGAACCATAAACACACTGACATGATGTCGTTCATAATACAAGTTATCAAAGCACACCGAGAGGTGGTGATAGAGATAAAACATTAACCAGGTTGGAACAAAAGTGGATGCGTCATTTGGATTCGGTTGAAAAGGGTTTCAACACCCATATTGAGTGGTCAAGTCTTATATTTTGAGTCTGAACCGAATGATCATGCCTGTGGCTCTGCTCTAGTACTTCTTGAATTATCATGCACTTAATTCTAATAGAGGGGAGTACCCTGCACTCACAATACTGAAGGAGGCTGGTGGAGATGTGGCCCATCATTGATATGGGTACAACCGTGTGAGGATACATATAGGTGGAGGCCTAGTTCCAATTGGCCCATTGTTGTCCTTTTTTAATTTCTAAGTAGCAACTTTATTTAATTATATATAGCAGCTTGCTTTAGTTAACCATAGTAACAATTATGTTGTGTCTTTGTGGTGGACATAGTATTAGCTTATGGGCTCGGCATCTATATGTGCAACGCTGTGTGATGATACACATAAGGGTGTGCGTAGAGCTACTGAGCTGACTGCATTACCTGTAAGTATCATACCAAATGTCGGATCTGGAGGAGTTGCAGCAGTGTGCCTAAGTAAATTATAAAAGCAACAACGCAGTTTTTCTGCGGTATACACAGTTTTGGAATGTGTTTCTTTAAATGTGTCTACAGACAATACGGCGGACAGTCTGTATACACAGGTATCTGCATTTTTAACAATTATTGTTTGATACATATTTTAAGGATGGAAACATTCCATAATTATATTCAAGAAAGGCACTTTGTGTTCCTTGGAGCTATAGTAGTAGCCTACATTGCCATGTAGTCCAATCGTTTCTGAGAAAAATGTATAACCGATAACTCTGTTACAGGATCTTTTTTTAAGAACATTGCATTCATATATGGTCGCTATTGTTTACTGGCGATGTTGGGAGAATGCTGGGTAATTATACACTGCGTCGCATGCGCCAGAGTGTTTAAATGAAACATGCTGGTACTCAGGCAGGGTTTGAGTGCGAGAAGCAGAAACCACTGCGGGTTCTGATGCGGTTGTGCCACGTATGTTCCGGTGACCCATTCAGGTTTTTTGATGTCTTGATAGTCAATATTCACAAGTGGTAGCGAACATTATGAGTCTGTTCATTTTAGAACGGTGAGCTTTATAAATCCATGGTGCGTTTAATCTACAGTGATTTAACGTTGTACAGGGGTATGGTTACATGTGGAGCATTTTTGTATGGTAGCAACATCATGAGTATGCTTGTTTTTAGATTGGCGAGCTTTAAAAAAGGTGTGATATGTTGACTTGACAGTGATTTAATGCTCTGCAGAGATTTGGTCACCAATAGAGCATTTTTGTTTTTGCTTTTGGTGGTAGGCATACCTGATTTGGATGCCATTAAGACGTGGGCATGTTTGCTGCGCAGCCGTGGGCGAGAATTTTGCAGCCTATTTGGATAATATATGCTCTCTATTGCCTTAGGCTAGTGATTTTACTAATTTGCTGGGTTGTGTCCCAGAGCAATGAAACATTGGGTTATTTTACCTATGTTTTGGTTTATAGTCAGTGTTATTAAGGGGTGATGTGTGTTTTCATTTCACACAGATCTGGCGAGGAGTAAACACTTGGATGCCTACATTGATTGAACCCGGAGGTAACACTAGGTCACATAGAAAAGATTAAAAATCCCAGTACTCTAATTGGAACACCTATCGAGGTCAGTAAATATTTGGTTAAAAGGTGACTTTCGACATAGAATTGGATTTATTATGTGTTTTTATCAACAGGGATCGACTTGTATTTTTAATATGTGCATGAATTGGCTTCAGTTTTGAATCAGTTTAGGTCCTGATGAAGGCCATTCATAATTTTCCCGGAAGAAACATTATGGATGTCGAAATCTAAATTTCTATGTCAATAGTGTGATGTTTTCCATCCCATATGGAATTCGTCACCTCTAGAGGGTTACAGAGTGGTATGGCATGTATGATTTGTATATGTTACAAAGGCGTGTCTAAGTGGGATTAATACTGACGTCAACTTTTTATTTTTCCATCAAGTGATTGTAAGATGACCCTAGACTGAATATATAGTCAGACAGTGAGACACACAGACATTTTCCCCTCATAGAGTGTATTTGAATATTGTTGTACAAAAAATTGTTTGGCACATTAATGCACCATGCACTTTATGGAATATTAAAACATTGTTTTTGTAATGTTGTATTGAGAAGCACTTTTGCCTGCATCCCATATGGAATTCGTCACCTCTAGAGGGTTACAGAGTGGTATGGCATGTATGATTTGTATATCTTACACAGGCATGTCTAAGTGGGATTAATACTGACGTCAACTTTTTGTTTTCCATCAAGTGATTGTAAAATGACCCTAGACTGAATATATAGTCAGACAGTGAGACACACAGACATTTTCCCCTCATAGAGTGTATTTGAATATTGTTGTACTAAAATTTTTTGGTACATTAATCCACCATGCACTGTATGGAATATTAAAACATTGTTTTTGTAATGTTGTATAGAGAAGCACTTCTGCCTGCATTTGTGTACCTAAATGACCAATGCTGAGTATTGTATTGTCTGTTTATGCATTTTAAAGAATGTATGTACTTATAGGAATAAAACATTTTTTGAATATATGATGTTGTGTTGTATAAATAGTTGCTTGAGAGATTTGTAGAACCAAGTTGTTAGGCCATAACAGTGGACTTTGCTAAAATTGATCTCCGATATTGAGTCAACAGACTGACTTTTGGTGTCCTGTTCTAAGGTACTATGAGGGCAGTGTAATTCTCTTCCCCGTGATAAATACAAGTTTGCCATAGGAAATGACGACAACCTTGACTCATAAAATACTCCCAAAAATACAAACACTGTATTATATTCACATTTGTATTAGAAAGGAGAATATTGCTACTCAAAGCTCACAACTGATTTTTACAACAATACGTGCAGTTTGGCATTGCATTTCAAATTTAGCATGACAGGCTTTACAATACGATGGTTATGAAGAGGGTGGGAATGGACCTTGTTATCTTGGGCAAATAATATTCAGAGGCCTTGTGTTCATGGGGTGAAAAGGGTAGCAATCAGTACTGGGAGAGACCTTCACTAAATACTGTCTACTCTTGTGAACTTTGGAAACTAGAATATTCTGAGCCTTTATGCAGAGGAAAGTAAAGCAAATGGCCACTGAAAAAAAGGATTCAACTCAGTACACCCAGTTGATCCGTGTCAATCAGTATATAATCAGTAAGAACCATCTTGTGGAGGGGTGTGGATTCACTGCAGTTCAGCCTTGTGATCTTCAGTGAACAGTATATTCTGAGCTATTGTGTTCCAGTCATCAAGAGGCTAGGTATCTGGACAGCCAAAAGCCAGTACTGGGGATGGAGGGATTTGTTATATTGCAGCGTTGCGATATTGGGCAAACAGAGCTCTGGCGTTGCAATCAGGGGAGGTTATAATTGTTCTGTTTCTAAAAAATGGTTTTAATGAAGTTGGCATAGAAACAATCAACACTAGATCCTGAATGTTTTATTAAAGAGCCCTCTTGTGATCTTGGTCAAACAAGAGACCTTCTGTTACAAACAAGGATAGGAATGGAAGCAATCGGAATCGCAAAGTGAGCTTATTGCTGCAAATGAACAGTGTTATCTTGGTCAAACAGTAAATTCCGAGCTCTTAGGCTCCATTATGAAAAATGCCACACAATGATGCACATGAGATCTCCTTAATATTTGGGTTTTGTCATCAACCTCACCCACCATTCCCCAGAACCCATCCTGCAAATGGGGTCAACTTTCTCTTACCATATCCTGGGACAGGGGTCTCCATGTTTTGGCCCTTAGGCTGTTTTAGACTAATACACAGATCAGCCATAGCCAACTCCGTGGAAGCTTCGTGGTTGCAGTCCAGTTGACCTGGAGAGTCGCAGGTTGCGGATCCATACCCTGTACACTGACAGAGCTATTGCCTGAGGCCAGGATCAAGAGTCAGGGGGCGGAAGGTTGCTGGCACCTAAACTTCCCTGCTCTCTCCTGAATCTGTGAGATACAATGATTCACAGCTCCTTTTGCCATACCTGCAACTTTCCTGCCTTCTGTAAACTGGCAAAAGCAGTACATTCAATGTGTGTGGCAGCAGGTTCTATTGACCATATTTCTCAAGTACTCTTCTATAACTTACATTAGGTAATGTGTTCATTCTGTTTTTCTATGAAAAATGACACATTGTTTTTAGAAAACATTGTATTTTGGAGTACAATGTGGTACAAGTGTGAAGTTAAAAATACAGCAATAAAGTGAGCAAGAAAGTATACCTCAAACTGCCTTTTTTCATTTAAAAAAAAAAGTTTCTAAGGCAAAAAGCCAACTGGGCTATCGCTTGGGCAGCCTGAGTGGTCCAGGGGAGTCTTGTAAAGTACAGTCAGTCCTCCAGCGAAACCATTTCTGCACCTGTGGTGTAACTCTTTCCATTCATTCTTACAAAGCTACTTTAGAGCTGAGCGCACTGTATTGTACAGGCTTTTATAAAATGTAACACATTGGTGTACCTAGGAATATTTCATAAAAATATCAAAGTCCGTGTGACCAGTTTACATGAATGTGCAAATCAGACCTGGCCGATTGCTGTCATTCTTCCAGGTGTGCTCAAAATGATATTGGCTTTATATAACACTCATGCAAAGAGCAGGAAAAAAAAGTGGGGTAGTCACAGACCTGATACATACGGTATTGCACTAAAAGCTTGTAAATTAAAAACCAAATGTGCGTTTAGTGCTTAATGAGTTTGGTAAAAAAAAAAACATATCCCATAGTGCAGAGCGGGGGTCGCGCAGGTGTCGCCCCCATATATTAAAAGTAAAGCTGGGGGACAAAAAGGGACTGTCGGAAAAGCTTGAGTTACGAAATGCGAGCAAATCGGGTCCGCTATTTTGTAAGTCAAGCTTTTAGAATATGGTCTTTCAATGTAGAGCCATCCCTTTCTTTACAATTAATACATTTCAAAAATGTTTTAGATAATGGGTGGAAGTTAATCTCTTGCCCCACCCCTGAATCTGGAGAACATCCAATTACAAGTCTGGGGTTTGCTGACAATTTGTTGGTGCAGAACCATACCCCGACTGGGCTATGGAGGGCTAGAACGGGAATTACAGAATATTCTAGAAATATAGACTCACAGATGAACACTTCGATCCAAAAATCAGGTCTTACTCAAATAAAAACAAGGGCTCTTTTAACTGGTTCTTGGGTGGGGACCAATTAGAAGTAGATACAAGCTGCTCGGATGTGGGAGTGGAGATAATGGAAAACAGACTAACACAGATTTTATAGAGAGAGGCGAGATATAAAATGAACACATTAACATTCACCCCAAAAGTTTCAAAAGGCAATATGGAGGATTTATCACAAAGCCACAGATAACCGCATATAATAAACACTCTTGGCATCTAGAGTGAGGAAGCCTTCTTTAATTGTCAAATGTGTTCCTGCTAGCGCAAATCCAGACTGATCAGACCTGTCAGCTCTGAAAAGATTCGTTCTATTCAGTTGGTGAATACTCTGATATTTTCGCATTAATATTAATAAGCACGATCAGCCTGTACAATGTGCAAACGTTCGGGTCCTGCTCTTTTTTTTAGCTATAACCATTGTGGTAGATACATTTGTCGATTCTGGCAACCCACGCTGGTGCCTAAAAGATACATTCCTGGATTCTGGCAACCCATGCTGGTGTATAAAAGATACATTCATGGATTCTGGCAATTTACGCTGGTGCCTAAAAGATACATTCCTGGATTCCGGCAACCCATGCTGGTGTATAAAAGATACATTCATGGATTCTGGCAATTTACGCTGGTGCCTAAAAGATACATTCATGGATTCTGGCAACCCACGCTGGTGCCTAAAAGATACATTCATGGATTCTGGCAACCCACGCTGGTGCCTAAAAGATACATTCATGGATTCTGGCAACCCACGCTGGTGCCTAAAAGATACATTCATGGATTCCGGCAACCCATGCTGGTGCCTAAAAGATACATTCATGGATTCTGGCAACCCACACTTGTGCCTAAAAGATATATTGATGGATTCTGGCAACCCATGCTGGTGTCTAAAAGTGTTAAAACAGCCTTGTTAAAACTGGGGCTACTGAGTTTACAAATGTATTATTGAAGACGTTTTGGTCGTTCATAGCCAAGGAGAAGGTTCTGCTTTCTACTCAGTAATGCTAATCCCGCACAACCTGCCACCTCGATACCTAGATACATATAGTTTGATATTTGCCCTCACTCCTCCTCCATCTTGAAACAACTGTGTGATCCATTAACTCGGACCATTCTGTAAGCTGGTCGCCTATGCTATGCTATTTATTTGTATTTATTACTGTCATTTGCACTTTGTTGCATGTGCAACCTTTTGTAACCTATGTTGTGCTACAAGTTTAATGCGTCCAGTTACCCCAGGGTTGGCTGCACTGTACAAATAAACAAACTAAACTAAACTAAACCCGTCCTTTTCTGGTTTTAAGCTGAGCTCGTATTCTTACTATCACAGCCACCTCCACCAGTTCTTTTAATCTATTCTTGCGAGTGCATGAGTAGAGCTGGCGTGCCCGGTGAGTCTCGGGGCTGGCCTGGGTCAGAAATGAGACTCTTGGCTCACCCTACTTTTGAATCTGTGCATGCCCAAAGATGGGGCCAGCCACGAGCCCCACCTGTTTCGCATTGCACCAGTGGCTATAAAAAAGTTACACTTCTTTTTTTTAAGAAAGCACAATTGTGATGTGACTTCACATACAGGAGCGCTGTTGCCTGACTTCCTGTCCCACCCATCCTCCACTCATTGATTGGCTGGGGCAGACAGGCAGTGCAAGCACTACCTGTTCTGTGGCTGAAGGTGGAGGAGCAGCGACTTTGAAACAGGTAAGTGCTTCACTGACAGGTGTCCACTTCCCCTGCTCCATCAGCGCCGCTATCTCCCTTTCCCTTCCCTGTGCATCCAGCACCATTTCTCTCCCCACTACTTGTGCTTCTAGCCTCCCGTCTCTCCCCACTTTACCCGTGCCACCATTAACAAATCTCCACCTCACCCCGTTGGATGTTTTAATCAGGCGACATCTAGTTCAGGGGAATTTTCCACCCAACCCAAATCAGGCACGCCAAATTTAAATTTATTTAATAAAGTTATTTGTATGAACCTGGGATGTCCAATTTAACAGCATTGATTCACTACAGCGTGCCTCCTCTTTCGGGACAAGAAACACACAGGGTTGCACACAAGTTATTTTTATTAATAAAATAGCAGTAATTGAATCAATTTAAATATACACAAACTATGCATGTATTGGAATTCAAGCACCAACGGTCAAAATGACGTTATTATGAAAGTGAACTTTTAAAACTCACACATCACCATATGTACTTTTGAATGATCCTGAGCGTGCAACACCCATGTGTTGAATAGGGAATGAGGGCTCAGGGTAAAATTGTCATTCAATACAAAACCAAATTAATTTGGAAAATCCCTGCCTATCTAAATCTCTCTAATTCGTATTCATTGCAAATGAACTTTCCCCCCACTTAATGAACCTGTCAGAAATTCAAACTACTTCGTAGAAAACTCAATGGAAAAACAAGTTTCTTAACATTCCAGCATGTGGATCACTTACAAAATGTAAGTATATGTTCACTAAATTCCCTTCAGTGGTTTTTCTATTGCATTACTGTGTAAAAATGTACCTTTCTCACTTTCAATTGGCAACTTAAAAGCAGGAAAGTGGATAGTGAATAATCACCCTTTCCCTTTTGTCTAGAGTAAGTCAGCACTAATAACAAAATTCTGCTTGATGCTGTACCCATGAATGACTTCAACTATATTATTTTTCTAGGTATGCATACAATGAGATGTCCATTTGACTCCCAAAATACTTCTTCTGTGCTAAACGTCTTTGCCCGAGAAGGATTGAGGGGATCCTCTTGTACGGATAGTATAGAACTAGTTTAATCAAATATATAAATCAAGAAGCACATACGCTTCTGAAATGTTCCCAAACTTTTCAGGATGTACAATCAATTGATATACTCCTGCCATTCAGTATTTACAAATAACATGGGCTTCGGTTTCATCTATTTCCCTTTATAGTATTGCTTGCCTTATGAGCATTTCCCCTTTATATAATACTTACATATGAATTCCTTTTTCTTGTCTCAGAGACAGGTGGGAACCCTCTTAAGGACTGGTTCAGTTCTCCCCCTCAAGGGACAGGTGGGCATCACTCAGCAAGATGGGGGCCAGTGTCCCTCCACAGCCTGGTCTCCCTCTTCCATATTGCAACCTGTCTGCTTTCTTCTAGACTGAAGAAGTCCTGGGTCTTTCATTCCAGCTAGGCCTCTCTTATAGATTCTGTTGATAATCCATAAAATGTGTCCAAAAAGGAAGGCAATCCATTCCATTCTCCTTCCTCTTGTTATTAATTATCTCCTTCTTCCTCTCCATCAGACAGTGTGTGAGTGTCTCCCTCAGAATCTTTGGGTTGCAACTTTTACAGAGCAGGAACCACTCCCTTTTGAAGCGTGTATAATTCCTCTAATCTAATGGGTCAATATATGTGATTGGACAATGTTCCAAAGTGACATCACCTTAATCCTACCCCCACAGTCATTGGACACATTAAAGAATAGAAAAGAAAACTGGCTGATCTTCTCCAGTATTTGGATGAACCCTAGTAGTAAAACACTACCGAATATTCAATCCATAATATACATTACACAGATTTTTTTCAAGTCAGCCACTCCAATTATACGGCTTCTTCAATATGAAATTGTTATATTTTATTCAGAATTGCTTCACAAATGATCATTCAGATGCAGATATGTGGCCAAAGCATTTCGGACTGCTGTCCATCCTCAGGGCTGACTCAGGGTAAAATAGAATCAATAACCAAGCAACGTTCCAAAAGCTTGCAGTTAATTCAGTGGTTGGGAGGAGACTGTGGATGCTCTGTAAATCCTGCTACAGTATGCAATTGAGCTTCTGACAGCACTTGTGGTTAAAAGGCCAGTGAACCCCTCACCAGGGCCTAATTTAGTTAATGGCTACACTCTTGTTGGAAGATAAGGCCGAATGTGGCATTGGCCATATTGTCTGCCTCTGAATGATCATATGTGAAGCCATTTTTTAATAAAAGACAAAGACAGCATTTCCACTTTACACAATATTACATGGCGGTAATTTGTTTTTCTGCACAGCAACAGAAACATGTGGTGTCCATGCTGTTAGTTCAGTGCTGGGTATTTATGACTCAGAGGACTGTCCCCATGGTAAAAGTTATTTGTGGTTTAAGCTGGAAGAGTTAATATTGACTTCAGTCCCACCTGGCTGATTGTGAGATGCGGTTAATTGAGAAGAGACCACTACTGACCAGTGCTCAGATACAATTGAATGCATATTCAAGAATGTGAGCCCAGGCTCATATACATCTGTAAATGGATGCCATTGGATTTTATTGCTGGGTCCCGCTTCCCTAGAACTTGTTGTGTGGACATTGATCAGATTTTATTTCTGACCTTCAAAAGAGTGTAATATCTTCGAAAAAGCAATGCATCACCCTTCCTGCATATGTTGCTGAGGGATGTGAGTTGGAATACCATTTGTCGGTTCAGACCTAAAGCTGGTGCTTGGTTTAGAAATGCTTTCAGAAGTCCCTTTATTCTCCATATTGCAATAGTCACTTTAAAAAAGAACAGCACCAAAACAATGCATTTGCTGATAAACGTTCTGCCAAGACACATTTTTAAATATCTCTGCATGTTTCATAATACTATTTCTTAATACTGTAAAGTAAAATAAACACAATTCAAGTCCCAAATTCAGTTTTGTGTTTCTTTTTCTCATATGACAGGCACTGCTTACATTTCAGATTGAGCAGTTCTCGGTTTTAATAACAATTTGCTGAATTCTTCCATGTTATGGTATGTTATCTTGCATTTGTATAGTGCCTACTGCCATAGTTTACAGTGTCAAAGCACTTTTTTGTGTCAGAGAGGCAAAGGAGGACATTCAGCAGTAGTAGGGAGGAGCAGACAGGTAGATATTTTGGATGAATGTGTGGGATAGATAAGATGCTCAGGAAAGCATTGGAAGGAAAAGTGGAGGAGCTATGTGTAGAACCAGACCGAATGTATCATGGGATTCAACTGTATTCTATGGGGTGCTGCGCTTAGTGACAGCTGCAGAATCGCGTTAGCCGCACCAGGGGCATGTCTTGAATGTACTCATCTCTTGTTGAGGCAAGGCATGCTGAAGCCATGCTCAAGAAGACACAGACAGCTAATTCATTCTACTTCCTTCCTTCCCCAGGCCCCCAACAAACATTTGGAAGGGGTTGCATTGCAGAAATCCGAATTTGCCAAGTTTGAAAAAAGCTCCCCGAAAAGTGAAAACAATGACCTAACAATTCCTTTTTGTGCCTTGTCATACCATGTCAGACATATATCTTTATTTTAGATGGGCTGCGAACATTGCACATTTTAATGGCACATGTCATTTTTCAGATGCTGCATGCAGGGCGCAGCACGTGCGTTTCTTTATAAAATGGCACTTTTCTCTAGAGCCCAAGGGCAGTTAGCCCATGCCACCATCCACAAAATGTATTGGTGCAACCCCCAACCCTCTTTTCTGCACCTTAGTCTCTTTTATTTGCACCCATAGCCCCTTTTCTCTGTGCCCCCAGCCAGCCCCTTTTCTCTGAGCCCCCAGCCAGCCCCTTTTCTCTGAGCCCCCAGCCAGCCCCTTTTCTCTGTGCCCCCAGCCAGCCCCTTTTCTCTGAGCCCCCTGCCAGGCCCTTTTCTCTGTGCCCCCAGCCAGCCCCTTTTCTCTGAGCCCCCAGCCAGCCCCTTTTCTCTGTGCCCCCAGCCAGCCCCTTTTCTTTGCGCCCCCTGCCAGGCCCTTTTCTTTGCACCAGCCCCTGACACAAATCGCCCCACCACCCACTTTTGCAATGCCATCTTCCTGGCCTGGCTACCGTCTGGCCCAAAGAGCCAGGCCAAGCTCCCTGGCTCAGCCCAGGCTTAGCTCTGGCCATGAGATCTCTGTCTCTCTCTGCTCTGTGTATGAGACAGTCAGAAATTCCTTCTGAACCAGGTAGTGCTTTTGTTCACTTGCGTTGAGGGAGTCAGCCTTATGCAACATCTGATGAAGGACTCGGACCTACTCTTTCTTCTTTGCCACCCTTCCTGCCTCTTCTTCTGACTCACTTCTAAGGGATTGAATCAACCATGGAGTAGTGTGTGCTTTCGGTGCTCGAGCCAACAATGCCCCAGGCCTGCTGCCATACTCGTAAAATAATCTGTTTTCTGTAAAAAGGACCCCTCAACATATTTCCCACCAATGTATTAAGTTGAGCTGTGACAGTTGCAAGCTTTCTATCTGTTTGCTGGGAAGCATTTGGTCTGTGTTTGCATTCCAACTCCTCTGGTTTTCTTTGTAGTTGAGAACCAATTGAGCCCTCCGTCCGCCTCCACTCCAAGCCTAGGTTAATGCAACTCCCCCTAAGAACTGCCTTCACGCATTCCACTATTTTACAAAGTCACTCTGGGCTCACTTTACTTCCCAGTAGTTATTCATATGTTGCAGTATGTGCCCTCTAGTGAGTGACAGTGTCTGTGGGGAGATAGAACTCCACGTGCCAGAGTCTTTGCTCTGTAGTCTGCCTACCATATTCCTTTTCAACCAGGAGAGGAGAATGGCTTGACAACAGTATTATTGCATGGACATCTGGCAAATACTTGCACAATAAGGGGGAAAGAAACACATGATCAATTTGACAATACCACCTATGGACCTGGGAATAATATGTGTACCCCTTTTCTACAGAACCTCTGGAACCATAAGCTTTTCTGAGGAATAATTTACACATCTGCTGCTTCAATTTGTATGGCATCACTGCCGCCCTCCATATAGAGATCATGTGGATCAATATTTTTAGTGATCCATGACTAGGTTAAAGTCCCTACACATTTTAATTACCTGCAGACCTCAGCTCTAATAGCGTAAAGAACTCCTTAAGGAAGTCAGAGATGTTTTTATAGGTGGACAAACGGGGCACATGCCACCAGCCCCCAACTCTGGGCGGGCCCACTTGCTGCCTGACTCTGAGGGGTGTGACTACTTGAGGCGGGAGTGGCCCTTTATGGTATGTGGCAAGTCAGGAGGCCACAAAACATTTGGCATTGTTTATTTATTTCTCTCATTTTCATCATCATTTTGACACTGAGCTTTGTGTGTGCACACCTGCAAGCACATTGACATACAAAAAACAAGCATTGGCAATGCAAACAGTTTGGGCCTTTGTGTAGGCATGGGAAAGGCACTTGCCAGGCACTGCCTAGTGGTGTTAACTGGCCATTGATAGTAGAAAGTGCAAAATGGTGCGGCATCTAATAGCAGAGCTGGCAAATCCTTAATACTTATACACAAACCAAAGCTATCGGCTTTGCCAATGCTTGTTTTAACAGGACTTCAGTGAATGCACAGTGCTTATAAATCGAGTGGCTTAAGGCGGACCCAGTTAACATTTCTATTACACCAGTAGCATTTTTACAACTCCAATTAAGCCATTAACTCTCAACATACTATTTTGAAAAATCACTGGCAGGTACTTTGAGAGCTAAGTTTTAAGGAACGGCTTGATTAAAGCAAGTTTAAAGAGGAGGTGCTTTGGGGTGGGGAGGGCAGGAACTGGGTGGGAAGGGCCATACGGATTAGCATAGCCATGGGCCGTCAATGGGTGGGCAAATAACCAAACAAACCTACAAGCTTTGTGTCCCCTTTATATGCCATTTCTCCCTACCTGTACTCTAATTTAATAGTTTTGGCTCATAGTGTCTCTGCCACCTAATAGCCCAAACTAATGAGATGCCTATTTCTACCCCAGGCCACGCACCCCCCCACCATATGGCAACCCAACAGTCTGCTGATTGGACATGTACTGCTCACTGCTAGCACCTGAGTGGGGATGACAGTCTGGAACTAGGAAGATATAAAAACAAGCATGCCAACAGTTTGGACTTTTGTGAAGGCATAGGACAGGTACCTGTCAGGCACTGTGCAAGTGGTATTAACTGGCTATTGATGGTGCAAAATGGTGCAAGTACCTGGGCATCTAATACCAGTGCCTGTAAATACCTAATACGAATACACAAGAAATAACTGTTGGCTTTGTCAATGCTTGTTTTTAACAGGACTTCAGTGAAGGATATACATTGTGCTTATACATTGATTGGCTGATGGCAGACCTGGTAAAGTCATTATATTATACAAGAGGAGACATGTATTCATTCAATTAAGGGATTCAATCTCAGAAGACTGCATTGACAAAACACTGGCAGGTGCTTTGAGTGCAAAGTTTGACAAGGCTTGTTTAAAGTTAGCTAAAAGAGTTCCCATGAGGCTGTGTTTTGGAGGGGGGCAGGAACTGGGTGGAATGGCCGTAGGGATTAGCATGGCCATGGACAATGAATGAATGGGCAAACAACCAAACAACGCCTACAAGCTTTGTGTCCCTCATCATATGCCATGTCTCCCCGTCTCTACTCTAATGTAATATTTTCAGCTTATTGATGGTGCTAAAGTGTCACCTAACAGTCCAAACATACAAAATAGTAATGATGATGGACTTCGAGGTGCTCGTTTTGTCTGATGGATCCACTCTTCATTGGAGTGAGCCAATCATTTTTCACTGTTCTCTCGGTCTTTCCTGCTGGGTGTGGCCATGGGTGTGAAAGAGAGTGAGCGCCACTGCATGAGCCACAGAGCCAAGCAGCACAAGAGTGCATGCTTTAAGAGGCAGCAGGCCTTCTATATTGATTCCTTTCTACAGTCTGCCTGCCACAGAAAGACAGCCAGCCAGGAGCCTGAGGAGCTCTTCCTCGAATTAATCCTCCTCAAGGCTTGAGACGGGAGAGAGAAATGGTCATCAATTTGGGGAAGATACGTTCATTTAACATTCATGCAGGGCCATCACACTGGGGTTGCCAGTCAGGGGGCAAGCTCCCCCCGGGACTCATAACGCAGCGCAGCCTCGTGGGGTGGGGGTTCCTCATGTGATATATTGTAGGATATTGTTTGATTAGCCCTTCTGGCATATGTAGCCAAGTCCCAGTGATGACGAACTGGGATATGTGGCTTAGTCCCCACATTATTGAGTTTTAGCACACAGGAATCTCAATTTAAATCCTAGCTTCAGTACCTGATCAACACAGTGTTATTCTGAACCAATCTCTGCATCTCCCCATGTCTAAAAGTGCAATTATGGGGAATGTGATGTGAAACAGTAGCCACCAACTGCTGTGCCACTGTGCTGCTGTGCTGCTGTGCTGCTGTGTGCTAATATTGTCCCATCACTTTTAGGATTCTCTAATTTGGTCTCCACAGCCCCAAGGCCAGATTGTTATGCGTGCAGTAGCGCATGTTTGAGGGGGCCCTGCTACCATCTATCTCAAATATCAGATTTTATCCATCAGAATACGGGAGACATGTAGTAACAGTTCACCTTTTACATTTCATTGGATTTGTAATAATCTGCTCAGAGTACAAAAAATGCACCCAAAATTAAAGGAAAAGGAAATGGGGCACGGAGCTCTGTAACCTGCAGGAAACCGTTTCTGAACCCCATTTGGGCTGACTCAGCCTTTCATCCTTTCAGAGGTGGATGAAATGAGTACCGTTTAGCTGATCATTGAAATCCCGATTACATAAGTGACAAGTTAGTTTAAAGTGGCCAAAATAACATGACTCATAGATTTTTTTTAAATGCTTGCTTGAGGAAGAAATGCTGTCGTCACATTGGGAGAGGGTGCCTGAGGAGGCCATTGACAAGTCCTCACTTTAGTGAAAAGTATTTCTGGTGTGGCAGCTTCCCCTGAGCCATTGGTTATGCAAGTCATATATTGAGGGGGCCCCTGTATCCACGCGGTCTGTAAATAAATATATGGTGTCCTAAAGCAGGGATGTATTGCCTGAGAGGGCAACAATTCTGAAAGCAACTGAGTATGGCTTTCTCACAGAATCGAGAATGTTTTCTCTGGCAATTATGTTCGTGTCAAACTGTTGTTGGAGGAGCTGTACAAATTAGAACAAACAGACACAGATTGCCTTAGTCCCTGCCGCGCAATGTTGACAATCATTTTGAATCATTTTGAAAGACATAAAACACTGACACGCTTACTTTTCTGTGAGTGTGCGCTTTGCAGCACACCTGTTAAAGTTTATCTTTGGGGCAGGGCGGGCATCCACACCCTAGAACCATCTAAATCTCAATCGGTGCCTAGCTAAGGTGATGGCTGTCAGCAAAAGGAGAGTGATAACAGGCAGGAAAAGTGTTACCTACTTGTCTGCAAACACTGGGATGTTGCACTGTGGGAGGGGCCCCCACTTGGCTACGGCTAAGAGGTTGTTACACTTTTTTTTTTAAAGATTTAAACACATCATGATAATGCATAGTGTGCTGACGAGGTAATGCAACCAAGTTCAGATCAGATCAACTGAACCTCTAAATGCCCAGTTTGCGCATTAACTACAGCACAACATTTGTGGCAATTCTATCAAATATATTAATAAAATGCAATAATCAAAGTTGAAATGAATATTGATAAGTTTGAGTTCCACCATGGTGAAGAAGATAGCTCAGTGAGTTAAGCACTTGTTGCAGAGATCTGTGCTTGTGTGCTGGTGTTCATATTTGTGTCTATAGATGGTATTGATCGGAGCATGTACTGTGCTACTAAACAACATACCTGCAATAAAAAGAACTACTTCTGTAAACTAAAATAGCATCATTATGGTGCTGGTCTAGTTAGTGGTGGTGCGTGTCTTTCCTCACACCAATATCTTTTATAACAAGAACAGCATTGCAAGATACATGATAGCTGCTACATTTCTGAGTGTCACCCATCTACTGGTTAATGCAAATGTGCAATGGGAAGTGATGTTAGCGCTTCTCAAAGGCCCCTTATAATTGCGCACTTCATCTCTTGTTTACTTTACTTTCTGCTTTCTTTGAGAAATATTTTTCATATTATGGGTCCCCTTTCATAAATGTTCTGTTATTTTAATCAATTCCTGAGCATGACGTATGTCACATTTCACAATGTACACAGTGTGAATAATTGTCATCTGGCTATGGTGCATATCTCTGGCTTTTTTGATTTTTATTAATACATAAAATGATGTGGATAATTCCATACCCAATAGGGTAATCTGCAACTAGATTTCCCTTTTTGTCAACTCCATACCAAAAGCATAGAGTACTTGTGCACTGCTGCATCAGGTGCCTGATCCGCAGCGCCTGCTCTGCTACTGAAGCCAGGAGAGAAGACCCTCAACAGAACCACACTGTCCTCGAGTCCCCCTGAGCGGGCTTCAGAGCAGCCGGAGGACCAGACCTTCCGAAGCTCTGTGTTCTACCAAACTGATTGCTCTGTGTTCATCGCACCGTGAATGAGTGGGAACGTGCCAGCCCTTGCTTTTCTGCTCCTCCACAAAGTCAAACTATTGATTGCACTTTGAACCAGCTTGACACTGCCCCGGGCCATAGCTAAGCAAGTCACTTGCTAGGCCCAAAGTGGCTGCTCGATGCCGCGACCCGATCTGAATTACTAGTAAGTAACCCGCAACTCTGAGTAGGTGTTACAACCATATTTCAGTTCAGCTAGCCCTTGAATGGCCGCCTCATCGACCTGCACATCGACACCCTCAAAGTCACCACTATGAGCTCAACCGCTGACTCGACCGCTGAAACATACCTCATCGTCCCCTCCCAGTGGCTAATGCCCGAATTGGTCTGGTTCAACTGAAAAACAATCCTGGGACCATGCTGAGCTGCATCATTGATAGCACCCCTTCTGCCACACAGACCAACTGCATTCACCCCTGCTCGGCGCTCACCAAGAATTGAATCCAGATACTCTTGACCCCTTGAACTACCCCATCGGTCCACTTGGGCCCTAGAGACTGTTTAGGTTACGATTGCACCTATTTTCAACATCGACATATCCATTTTGTAGCTAGTAATTCACCTACCACACACTAGAACCACACTCAGAGTACTAGTTTTTTCTTACATCTTCTCTGTTCCTCCTTCTGGTTGGGTTCTGTAAAAGTACTTTCTGTTTGTTGTTCTATTGCAAGTGGTGAGTTTAATTAAAGTAAATATATATTTTGTAGAATCTTGATTGGACATTACCTTTATTTTGGACTGTGTTCCTGTATTGTTCGGGTCACTACTGATTTATCTTCACACCCCTCTTAAGAGCATAGTCTTCCCTCTGCCCATGTTACCACAAAAGGCGAAGTAGGTATATCTTTTGACTGTCCCCGTTTTACCTTAATGATTGAAGCCAGATTAAATTATTTGGCTCTGTTAAGCATTAAATCTGAAATGGTTCAAGAGATAGAATTTTCTGACATAATTAATGATTTTGCAGTATGCAAATCTCGAAGGAAATACTTTGTTTAATCTTGGCAGTGTTTCAGGCACATCAGCCTTGGGCAATAGAAAACACATACTCACTTGGTGCTTTTCATTTCATTCTTTCTATGATTACTTGAATTTCTATGTCTGCTGTGTAGACATGCCCTGAAATGCTAAGTGAATTTTGATGTTTTGTTACATGCCTTTTTGTTTTCTCTTATGTCTAGTCATATCATGTTTTTTCAAGGGCATTACCTTTGGACACATTCTTACAGAAAGAAAATGGTCAGGATGAACTGTTAGGTTACCATGTTATTAAATCAAAGTCTTCAATATAGCATCCTCTTGGGGAAACGGGTCACAGAGACATGGAACTCTCCCCCTTTTGATCTCAGGAGCTGTGGTTCTATTGCTCTTTTCAAATAAACAGTTGAAAACAATGTTGTTTGATGGAGGGACACATTAGGCAACACCGTTGCCCTTCTCCTGCTAAAGAGCCACTGTCTGAATGCCTGCCACTTTTATGTTTTGTGTTTTGTTTCTGTCTCTGTGAGCGCCCTGTGGCCTGCGGGTGAGTGGCGCAATATAAAAATTTAATAGATAGATAGATAGATAGATAGATAGATAGATAGATAGATAGATAGATAGACATTTTTATATCGTTTTAACTACTCGCTATTCCACTTAAAACCCAGACGAGTTTCCGTTGAATTTGACTCGAGGTATGTAGTCCCTTCATTTTCTGGGTTTGGAGGGGCGTGACATGAGCTTTAAGGGGGGCATGGGGTTCAGGGAGGGCAAGGCTGTCTGTACCCTGGCCCCCAAAAACTATTAAGATAGCCCTGAATGAAGTGCTTGGTTGGCACATACACTGTGGCTACATTGAGCACGTTGGGCCCACTTTGACCTATTACAGTACAGTTCTCTGAATGTGGATGCGCCCCCCCTTCCTCATCCCTCAGCAACCTATTGCTTATGGCTAGAGCCAACAGCCACATAACCACGCGTGACCTACCTCCCAGGCGCCACACCAGTCCTTCCTATTCCTTCAAACAGAAATTGTGACCAAAAACCATGAACTGTGTAAACAAATATCTCACTTGAAATTACCAAGTTCTCAAAACAGTGAAACTGAAGATAGGGCATCCAACAAGTTTTCTGCGCCTCATACCCCCTTGAGCCTCAGATTAGCTGGTCAATCCGCTTAACCAGTACATTTCAAGACCACTCTAGCAAGCCAAAATGGAAGCCCTGGCCCCAATCCACCCAACCCCAAACCCACATCAGTGCAGCGATTTCACTTACATTACTACTTGTGCATTAGCAAAGAGTTCACAGGCAACGTATGTCCGGGATAGTCCAAATCTGAATTGGTATATCCTCACTTGGTGGGAGGGTACAAAGGGATTGAAGCAATTATTGCAAATATGCAGACTTCCAATAACCAGGGCTTTAAGTGGGGAAAGAAATCGAGGGGGGGCCCTCATTTGGGGGCGTGGCTTGTGGGAGGGGCGTGGCCTAAAAAGTACGCAAATCGTAGGGTATACACACAAATATATATAAATGTTATATATTTGTGTGCGTACCTTACTATGGTTTGTGTACTATGCAAGCCATCTTTTCTAAACCTAGAAATATGTAACATATTATATATATTTGTGTGCATACCCTACGGTTTTCCTAGTTTTCAGGCCATCATTTTTAAACATTTCAGGTTTATAAAAGATGGCTTTGAAAGTGCACAATTCAAGCCATCTTTTATAAAGCTTTGACTACGGACAAAATTGTCCATCGGCAAAGCTTTATAAAAGATGGCTTGAAATGTGTACTTTTCAAGCCATCTTTTATAAACCTCGAAATATGTTGAGGAATCCCCAGGTTCGCCGAGGGTTAAAGACACCTCAGCGACCTGGGGAAACAAAGGGACAGTAACTGCCTCTGGTGACTTCTCGCACGAGGGGTCACCAGATGCAGTTACTATGACTGACGGAAGTGGCAGCCAGTCACAGCGTCGCTGTGGCTGGCTGCCACTTCTGTCAGCTCGCCTGACTTCATTGCTGCGGCCGCGACGGGATAATGCATCCCGCCAATGTTGCGATAGGACGGGGCCCCAGCAGGGCCCCAGCTCAGTCCCACTTTTTGGAGACTGCCGGGGCCCGGCCCCGGCAGGCCCCGGCCCACTTTAAGCACTGCCAATAACCTACTACCTATTCAAGGACATCTCACCATGGTCCTCCTAGTTCCTCTTCTCAGGGCTCCTCTCGAGTCGCTCCAGAAACTTCCCCTCCCCCCTCCTGTTGCGTCTGAACCAGGACCTCTTTATTGACAAGCTTGAATTGCAGTCCCTAGGGGAATAAACAACGACACCTTGACCCACGCCTTATTGATTCCTATGTGACATGCTTTAGTCTAATCCTCTTTGCGAGTGCGATTAGGGTAATATCATTGAACAACTGGACCTTGATGTCCAAAAATAATATATATTTGTAACGAGAAGCAAACATTAAGTTCTCTTTGACAGAACAGTCTAGTGTCTTTGTCAAAATGTCTCTAGGGGAAGCGCCTGGTTCCAGTCCCAACTTACCCACTCGGCATGCCAAGTCAACTCTACATTTCAAGCCTTGCTCTTGGAGACCAAGAATTGGGAAGACCTCCTGCACACATCCCCTCACATATTGCAGGTGTGAACCTTCCTTTCGATTGTTAAATCTATTGTTCTTGCATCTGGAGTGGTTCTCAAAGTCCTCACACTTGCTTTGGGAATCCGTCACTGCTATTTCCAATGGCGTCGCTACTGAGGACGGAGGCAGAAGCCACTAATCCTTGTATATTGCCTGAGCCGCTTCGACTAGAAGTCAGACTGTTACACGGGCGCTCAATTTCTTTAGTGCTCTTGATTTTGCTGCCAAAAGATAATCTCTCAAAAGCTTCATTTCTCCCCTCATGATGGTCTTCTGGTAGAACACCAATGGAAGCTTCAAGAACATGCGTCATGATGGAGTCTTCCCTCGTATCAAGATGTTCCTGAGCCCCCCACCACAGTTCGAGAGGCCCCTGCATACACCACTTTAGAACAGACCCATTAGCTGTTTTGCTTGTCCCACAGGCTACGGATGTTGCTAACCCCTCCTTCCTTGAGCTCCTTTGGAGGTTTGAGCTGGGACTCTGCCTACTCCTCCAAAGAGGGGCCGGAAGTGGAAGATAGTGCCTCAGGTGGCCTGACTCGAAGCTATGCAGGTGAACCCTTCCACTGAGGGGAGGCAAACATAAGGCGTCCTGAATCCCAGTTCCATGGATTACCCTTGCGTATGTTAATGTTCGCTGATGGTATCAACCCAGGTAGTAACCGAGTCTTTGTTAACCGAGTCTTTGAGTACATGCCTGGACCTGGGCTGCCGTCTTGACGCTGCTGAAGCCGCCCACATCCCCCACACAAAATAAACCAAACGAGGGCTTCAGACTTCCCTTAGCCCTCCAAGCTTCTCTAGCCACCGGGGAGCACCGGTCTGTACCCATGGTTCATGCGCTAATTCCAATGACTACCATAGCGCAGCGAGGCATGCCCCCCGGTTCTCTCAAACCAACTTCCTCGCCTCAGTGCCTCATCCCTGAGATAATGCTGAGATATACGTCCAGGCGGGTCACCCTGGGCCCCCCAGTCTTGCTGTCTCCGTGCACTATTCGGGGGCGTTTTCCAGCTATGTCTTCATTGAATGCCCCCCTGAGATCGCGAATACAACCTCTGAGCCAACAGCCCCACACATAACCGGTACATGTTGGGAGCCTGCACTGGCATCTTGCGGTGCCATCACAGGCTAACTCACCATCAAAACCTCCACTTGTAGGCGTTCATCTTTGGTCACACTGAGAGGCTGTTCAGCAGGAATTCCAGGTGTGTGCGTGCCGCAGCTCACATCATCCTCTCCTTCTACACCACCATCTTGGTTCACACCATTTTAATTATACCCGTGGCACATTTACAGCTTTAAGTAAGTGATTAAATCTCAGGCGACTGCTTAGAAATAGCACTGGCAGGTCATGTGCTACTGCATGATCACACTAACTCGACAGGATCCCAGGAGGATGTGTTTTAAGCGGGGAGGGGGCAGGTAGTGGGTGGGAAGGTCATGGAGATTACCATGGGTGTGGGCAATCAATGGGTGGGTAAATACTCCAGTAACAGCCAAAACCTGCGTGTTCCGCCTCATCTCATCTCTCGCCTATCACACTCCAATGCAATCGTTTCAGCTTGCAGGTGGCGTTGTTTCAGTACCAGCTAATAGCCAAACCTAATAAACAAGCGAGACCTAGATGATTTCTGGAGCATGCATGATAGACATAAGTCCCAAAAAGGAAAATACAAATAAGGGTGGGGACTCAACATGGGCCCTGGCATTCTGGCAGAAATGATTGCGCAGGAACATTGCAAATTCTCTTTAAGGGCAAATCTGCAATAAGTGCCAGGCTATTATGTGAGTCTATGCAAAAAGGACGAGCATACTTGTCTTTGGCACTTAAGGGGTTAAGCATTGGCAAATCCCATGGTTCTAGCTTTGCATAGGCAGAAGGTGATCTTTTCTTGTTCCGTTGGGGCTTTTCAAAGAAATCTCACAATGCATATCCTTTTAGCTAACCAATCCCAGAGCTGCACTAGTTGACTCGAAGCAAACTATGCACAGTTTGCAGTAGTGCAAACACGGGGCAAGTCCGCCCAGTCCCATTTCTGCTGCTTGCATAATAAGCAGCGCAGCACAAAGGTTTGTCTGGCGGTTCATTTGACAAAAGTGGAATATTGGCTCGAATTAAGTCGACCTTTCACACCAGAGAAATGGAGGGAACCTGACTTTGCTACCCTAGTGATAACACACAAGTGATACATCGTTCCATAGCTTCCACCACCAGTTTGCACAATTCCCTCATAAATTACCCATTACATAATTTAACACACAAAATGACGGTGTGTTGTCAAATGCTGGAGTACTGGATGATACAAGAGCGCCTGGGTGTCCCGGTCGCTTGACATGTCAGAGGGGCCATCTTTTGTCCAAGATGCTGCAGTGGAATGCAGTGTCAACACAAATGAAACAACTCTTCCCTATCTGCGCTGGACCACGTCTGAAATGCAATAAAACTATCATGTGGGGTCTACAACCTTTGACTCCTCAGATGCTTTGGAATACAACTCCCATCAGTCCTAGCCAGCGTGGTCAATGTGTCAAAAGAGAAATTATATCGTTCCTCCTATTGCATAGTATATTGGCCTACGCTAAGCTGCTCGAAAGTCGCTTGCGCAAGAATCTGTGTTGCAAGGTCCTGACCTTAAAATCAATGTAAGCCGCCATTTTAGGTCAATCTGCCATTTTAGGATCGCTTTGTAAAGTCACCATGTGAGTTAAAATGGTGGACAATGTCATTCCAAAATACAACATGGCCGTCTTGACCTCTGTACATAGCTAATATATAACTTGCCTGCAGGCCACTTGTTGAGGTCGTGAACTGAGACCTTGTCCTTCGTTGACCTCTGTGTAAGGGGATTACTTGTGTAAAGAAACTAATCCACGAGTATACTATAAAAACAATGTATTCAAATACTGAGCATAGAACACTTGTTTAACCACATTGTATTAATGTTTAAGAAGACTTACATGGAAAATCCCAGAAATACACAGTTGCTGTATAGGCTTGTTGATACATGTATTAAAAACGAACCAGTTATATGCGGTTGTTCGAGACTTGGCATGAATCCTAGATCGGTGATGTATTAAGTGGAATATTAACCCGAAGTGGGGCTGGACATCGTGCTCACAAAGTGTATAAAAAGCCAATGCATTCTAATGTACAGCGTCTCTCACTGAACACACTGAACCACGCTGGAGTTCGTTGTGTTGTACTGAGGGCCGATAGCTATCTGATTTTGCTCTGTTTTTGTAACTGGATTCAGTATAAAATGTATGTTCCTTTGTAACCCGTGTTCGGTGTATTTCCTTTTGGGGTACTCAGCCTCGATATTTTGATTTTGTTTTCACAGTTGGCGCCGAATAGGGACCCTCAAGATTGATGCCGGATTGTTGAAGGTTGACGCACGCTATCGGACCGGGATCGGACGGTGTGACAAAAGGGGCCCACTGAACGAGACGCGACACCTCAGCAGCGCTGCACGACCCGATTCCTGGACGATTAGCTTGTGGTCTGAGACGGCATCTTGACGAGGGTCCACTTATCGAGGCGGGCAGATTTGCCAAAATCACCATACACAAGGTAAGATTAGTTAGGTAAGATTCTTTGAAATCTGATCGGACCTCCTTAGGTTTGTTCAGGTGAGTCGTGACCCGACTCTTAATTCAACCCTGAAAATTTGAATTTGGCGCATTGTATCTGCAGACACAATTATTGACCAGGTAACACCAATAATTTGATATGCCTGGGAAATTGTCTACCTGCTTCAGGGCGTTGTTCCGCAGCGATAGACAATCTTTGGAATTTAGCCGTCCGGCACCACAGGAGGGGTCGCCGGCATGTACTATGTACTGTAAGCATGGCATTGGAAGTATAGTATTTAATGACATTTGGCACAGACAAACCAGACATGCCTCCGAACTTCAGTGGCCAATCAATGGTAGTTTTGAAATCCCTCGTATTGAGTATTTAGAGTCAATTCTATTAAAGAAAAAGGCTAGACCTGCAGCATTTGATGTTTTGCAGAATTGGAAAAAAGAAGCGTTGCAGCAACTTAAAAGTAGAGAAAAACATGCGCGCCGTCATAAAACGAACGCCGAAAAGGCATTATTGTATGACCAAGATAAACATTCTGAATCGACTAGGAATATGGATAGGGCTTTCTCACTTGGAATTCAGAAAATATATCCTTCCAAAGACCTCCATGCTTCCGATGAATTTATAGATAAATTGTTAAATGAACGAAGGCCTGGTGCCTCTGCGCCACCTCCGTATGTTCCTCTTCCTGCTGCTTTGCCTCTTTCCTCCTGTTATTCCTGCTCTACCTGCTGTTGTTCCCGTTGTTCCTGCTCCTCCTAATGTTCCCCTTCCTCCAGCTCCTCCACCTCTTCTTATCGCACCAGTTACAGTACCTCCATTGAATTTGCCTGCTCCCTCTCTTCCAAGTGGTCCTGAGCCACTTGTAATCGATCGAGGTGCAGGGTCAAAGGTTGTCACTCGCAATACTGTACCACCGGAGAAGAAACGTGAGTTAATTGCATGGGCTAAGCATTGTATGGAGAGGGATGATCAAGCTAATGTTTTTGCCACACTTTGTAATATGGATAATTTTCCTGAGAAAAATGTTTTTATTGAAGGTTTAGGGATTCAGTTATGTGTAATGTGGGGAAAATTAAATAATACAGATCTCCCGCAAGGGTTAAGGGATCTAAATACTTTAGCGTTTTCTAGAGACACTGTGGAGAAAGTAAATGAGCATGTCGAGAGGTTATTTGGGTATAGAAAGGAGTTAGAAAAGTTGCAGAATGAGGATGACGAGGAGGAAAGTATGTATGTACAGAAACGGTTCCTTCCTTGTCGTAAATCGATATCTGAGGAAGCACGAATTTGTACGAAAGATGCGATTAGATGGATTTCAGACATATCGATAACTCCAGTTGAGGTATATGACACATACAGTCAATATACGCTAGAAATGCAGAGGAAAGTGATACAGGTAATGGTAGAGTACCTGCAGGATGAATGTTTAAAGAGAAAGGTTAGTTGTCCCACAGAGTTATTGAGTATTTATAAGAGAGCTTTTTCACTTGACACTTCTTCGACTGCTTTAGCGCTCGACTTAGCTCTGTTGCTTAGTAAGCGTTCGGAGTCACCTACTTCTCAGTTGCCTATGAGAGAGGTTCCTCCGACATTTGTCCCGAAGGTTGAGATTGCGGCCGATGCTGCACAGGGTATAGTTGCTGTGAACATTCCTGCACATTATGTATCGCAGTTCGTTCACGTCCCGTTCTCAAGACAGGAAGTGAATACTATTAGACAATCTATTCCTGATATTAGGAAAAATCTGACAGGATTCTATAAAGAAATAGAGTCCGTCTTGCAATCCTCAGTGTTCACCTTAGGCGATATGATTTGTTATTCCCTGTACTCCTGCCCGTAGATTTGTGGAAACAAGTTAGAACTATAGACGACGTGCCAGGGTTGGGAGATACATGGGCGAATATAACTAGACTCGATGGAGAAAGGCCAGCTGGTGAAAGACCGCCTCAGGTGATATTAACTTTGCCTGATAGAATCATTGCTAAATTAAAAACCATAATTCCTGAGAAAAGAATTATTTGGGACAAACTTACGGCCTGTGTCCAAGGAAAGTCTGAGGGTGCTACCGAGTTCTTTAATCGGTTCGAACAGGTATTCTCGGATTTCAGTGGACAAGACTTAGGCACAGAGTCTGGGAAAAGATTATTTGTGGACAAATTTGTACGTGGATTGCTGCCTGACATCCAGTCACAAATTATGTCTTCTGAGAGCGCTTGGCAGGCGAAATCGCAATCAGAAGTACTGCACATGGCTCAGTACTACGAGAACCGTGTCAATAATGAAAAAGATAGAGTTTGAAAAACGAAAAGGTGATTTGAAAACTAAAGTGCTATTGCAGCAAATTGTTAGAGGCCCCAGAGGGGGTAGTTCTCAGATTAGAGGTCAGTATGTCCCGCAAGGGAATGTGCCCTTGGGTCCTGTGAACATTAACCAGTGCGCTTATTGTCGTCAAGAGGGTCATTGGCGAGCACAATGCCCCGTCCTTCAACAAAGGTCAAATAATACATTCGGAAATATGGGTAGACGATCCAGAGGTCGCCCGGGTGTAGGGGGCCCTGGTAGAGGTCAGTTTACACAGGATCCTCAGCAACCTTTCTCACAGGACAATCAGATTTCGAGTGTGGACACCAGGAACATATTTGATCATCCTTCCGCTGCATATTTATCTGAAGAGCTTCCTTTTGATGACATTCTGTTTCGTTAGGATTGCCCGAAGCAGGGTTTGGAACCTACACCTATTCCCGTCAATCAGAAAGGTCCCTACGTTGAAATGATGGTGGGAAATAGGAAACATCAGTTTTTGATAGACACTGGAGCACAGAAGTGTTCCATTGATCATTCACGGGTTCCAAACATTCCACTGTCAGGGCAAACCAATGTTTCTGTAGGGTTTTCTGGCACACCAGTTGTTTGTCCGGTTTCTTTGCCGGTACCTATTTCTTTGGGTCCCTTTACGGACCACTGTCCATTTCTGTTGACTTCGAATTGTGGAGAGAACTTGCTGGGGTTGAATCTGTTAAAAGAATTAAATGCAGTGATTTATTGTTCTTCTGATGGAGTGCGCTTGACGATTTCACCACAGCAATTTTCTGTCTCGCAATTCTTGACTAGACCTTTGCCGCCAGAATTCATTAATGTACCAGAGAGCTTATGGGCTGTTGACGACAATGATGTCAGTGTTTTACAGATTGAACCTGTTAAGATAGTTTTGAAACACGGAATTGAGCTGCCACGCATTCCCCAGTATAAGATTTCAGTTGAGGGCGAGCGAGCTTTGAAATTCATTGTTTCCGATTTTGTGCATCGCGGGGTGATTGAAGAAATTTCAGGAAGTTTGTGTAATAGTCCGATTTTACCCATGTACAAGAAAGGTGATAATGCAATTCCATTCCGTTTCATAATTGATTTACGTGCCATTAATAAAGTTGTCGCTCCACAATTTCCAATTGTGCCTGATGTGACGACAATCCTAACCATGATTCCAGCTAATGCTACTTACTTTAGTGTGGTGGATCTAAAGAATGCTTTCTTTAGTATTCCTATACACAAGGATAGTAGATACTTGTTCGCGTTCACCTTAGGGGGACGCTCGTTCACATTTACTCGTGCACCTCAAGGGTACACAGAGAGTCCTAGCATTTATAGTAGGGCTTTGAAAGAACAGCTTGATACCCTTGAATTGCCCTCTACCTGTACATTGCTTCAGTACGTTGATGATTTGCTTTTATCTGCTGACTCTGAGAGTACCTGTAAGGAGGGCACTGTGTTATTGCTTATCCATCTAGCTAAACATGGTCACAAAGCTTCGCTTAAAAAATTTCAATATTGTTGCCAGGAGGTCGCCTATTTAGGCTATCTCCTGTCAAAGGAGGGAAGAAGATTGACACCTGAAAGAATAAAACACATTTCTGGCATGTCTGTCCCAAATACACAGAAGGAAGTTAGAGCCTTGATAGGTATGGCTTCTTACTGTAGGTTGTGGATCCCAAATTTTTCACTAGTGATCAAACCGATGTTGGCTTTGACAAAGAAGGGCATTTCTTCGCCATTGCCATGGAACGCGGAACACCAGCAATCGTTTGACTTGCTTAAGACTGCATTATGCTCTGCACCAGTTTTGGGCACACCAAACTATGAAAAGGCCTTTGTGTTTGTTTGTGCATGAATGTGATGGATGTGCTTTGGCTGTATTAACGCAGGAACATGGAGGGAAGAATAGGCCGTGCGGTTACTTTTCTTCCGCCCTTGATCCTGTAGCATGCGCTTTGCCAAGATGTTTGCGAGCTGTCGCTGCTGCTGCCACGTCTGTAAAACAGAGTGAGGGAATGGTACTAGGCCATGATCTAACCCTGATGGTGCCTCACTCTGTAGATGTTCTACTGAACCGAACTCAAACGCAACACCTCACTTCTGCACGGTTGACAAGATATGAATTGATCTTGTTTGCTCCTCACATTCAAATTAAGAGGTGTTGTGTTCTTAATCCGGCTGAACTCCTACCTTTCCCGCAAGATACTACTTGCGGCGATGAAGAGTCACATGATTGTCTGTATACTACCGAACAAGAGACAAAGGGTAGAATTGATTTGAAAGACACTCCTTTGGATAATCCGCAAGGAGAACTGTTTTGTGATGGCTCCTGCTTCAAACTTCCGGATGGTACATCCACAGCTGCTTATGCAATCACTACATTAAGCACGGTTGTGGAAACTAAGAGAATCACGCATAATTCTGCGCAGGCCGCAGAGATTATAGCATTGACCCGAGCTTGTGAACTTTCCGAAGGGCTTGCAGTAAATATATATACTGATAGTCAGTATGCCTTTGGGGTGGTTCACAACTTTGGGAGACTTTGGTCAGAGAGAGGGTTCCTAACTTCACATGGCACCAAAATCCAACATGGCTCCCTAATAGTACAACTACTCTCTGCGCTTGCACTCCCTACTCAGTTAGCAGTTATGAAATGTGCAGCACATCGAAAGGTTACAGATGATATAGGGAAAGGGAATGCTTTTGCTGATCAGATAGCTAGACAAACTGCTACCGATCTCCTTACGGAGATGTACATTTCAAGGGAGACTGTAGATGCTTATGCAATGGATGAGGGTGTTGGGTCTGTACGGGATATCCAAGCTGATGCCACGTTAGAAGAATCCAAAAGGTGGGCTGAAGGCTTGGGGAAACCTGATGATGACGGTGGTTGGGTGGATATAGTGGAAGGGAAATGGCTACTCCCTGATGCGTATGTAATGATGATGGTCATCATGGCCCATGGTCCTACGCATGTATGTGCCCAGAAGATGACAAAAATGTTAGAAAAAGTTTGGGTAAATGACAACATTTTGAAAATTGCCCAGAGCTACGTCCAGGATTGCAATGATTTGCCTACAACGCAATGTGGGAAAGGGGACAGCAACTCCAAGGGGAAGTTTTGGGCCACCCTCTGTCCCCTTCGAAGTGATCCACTTTGACTTTATTGAAATGGAACGATGTGATAATAAAAAATATGTGCTGGTGGTTATCTGCGCTTTTAGTAAATGGGTTGAGGCTTTCCCTGTTAAAGATGCTACAGCCATGACTACTGCAAAAATCATGTTAAGGGAATACTTCCCACGGTTCGGGCTACCAAGAGTTATCTGGTCCGACAATGGTCCACATTTTGTTGCTGCTGTAATTCTGCAGATATGTACGGCATTACGAATTGACAAACGGTTCCATTCGGCCAGACATGCTCAGAGCGCCGGACTAGTAGAAAGACACAATGGTATCATCAAGAACAAGCTCGCTAAGACGTGTGCCGGCACCAAACTAAAATGGCCGCGGACGCCTTACCGATCGTGTTGTTATCCATGCGTACAACCCCTCAAACTAAGACTGGGCTCTCTCCATTTGAGGTGGTAATGGGGAGACCTGCCAATATTTGGAACCTTCCTAAATGCAATTCATTGAGAAATGTTGAAAATGTATTACTTTCAGATTATTGCAGCCAGTTGACTAAAAACCTGTATTTGATTTATCACCAGGTACGAGAAGCTTTACCTGTGCGATACGAGGGCCCGGGCCACAGCATACGGCCTGGAAGCTGGGTGCTCGTCAAAGCATTTGAGCGCTCCTCCTGCCTTGCGCCTCGTGGGCGTGGGCCGTTCCAAGTACTGTTGGTCACCCAGACAGTGGTGCGGGTCTCTGGAAGAAAGAACTGGATACACGTGTCTCACGTCAAGAAACTTCCTCACCCTGTGCCACACGTTACAGAAGAAAAAGAACCCCTCGCTAATGCTGCAACCAACGATCTCAAAGCAGTAAGTAGCACTGAGAGTGTGTCGGAGAATCTCTCTGAGCCCGTGAGGCTTGGGGAAGCTGCCATTTTGTCTCCACACTCTCCAAAAGTTTTGCATCCGGAAACTGCTATTTCAAATTCGGCATCTTCACTTGTTTCCGACACGTTGCTTCCAGCAGGAAGTGACGACATATTGTTTCCGGATCAATCAGTACCGGGAAAAGTAAGGTACAATCTGCGTCCAAGAAAATAGACTTACGGCACGGTTTTGCTGTGCATCTGATAGACTTATGGCACGGTTCGGCTGTGCATTTGAAGAAGAAAAGGATCATCGAGGGCTTGTTTTTGCCCAAATTTGAGAAAGGGGATTCTGTTGGCTAGGGTTGTGGAAGGACTAAGAAGTCGCTCGACCAGGGAGGTCGCCAGCAACGAACATTGGGGTATCCATTTTGAAGACTACAATGCCTGCTACCGCTACCGCTCGTATGGAACTTGTAAATAAGGGGGTGACCAACCAGGGACAATGGACAAAATGCCTGGGCCCGAAAATGTATTGCTGTATTTTTATAATGATATTTGGGTTTTTAATAGTCGCTGCCTTAGGATTGTGGTACCTGAGGAAACTCATTCTTTAGAACTTTTGTTACCTACTGAAAGTGCACCTATTGTTCCTACTCCCTTTGTACATTTGCATACTCTATCCCCTAGGGATTCTCAGCATAGACAAAGGTACCACAATAACACTCTACTACTTATCATGAATGCTACGCATGCCATTTTTAATAAGTCTAACTGTTGGGTCTGCTCACATTTACCGCAACACGGGGATAAGGGTTAGGTTGGTATATTCATCCTTTACCTTTGACAACTGCTTGCTATGCTTCTCTTAGAGCGCTGTTCTTTGGCCGTTGGAATGATAGCATCTCAGGGAACTTTGATGGCACCAATTTGAATAGTTTTGAGAAACGTGTTTTGACTCCCTGGGATGCTCGCTTTTCGCAAACAGGAGTAAACCTAACGTTGCTTCTATTAGGCCTTCTGATAAACTGTCTCGTCCTTTCCAATCTTTGATTTCCTTTAAGATGGCTCCAATAGGCAATAAGGATGCCATGCCTCCTTCTTACACTGTTAATCATAGCCCCGATTCAGTTTCTTTTTGCATACAGAGGAATGGAACTCAGTCAATGGGACATTTTCTAGGTTGTGCCAACGTTGCAAATTTGACTGGGGAAAACAGACCTTTGTATGTAGGCGAACCTGTCTACTTTGTCTGCGGTAATGTAGCATTCCCATGGTTGCCCAGGGATTGGCAGGGAACCTGTTATTTAGGGATCCTGTTACCTGGGGTGTTTATAGCTAGTACAAAAGAAGTTTCAAAGGCTCGTCCACGGCGGGACGAGAATGGTGACACCCCAGCACAAATCTTGGGAGATATAGCAAAATCAGTTGTGCCATTTTGGGGCCAGATAGCGAATTCAGAAGATATCAGAAAACTGGTGAGAGTACTGGAGAGAATCATCAACCGGAACATGGACATACTCTATAATATGATGTTAGAACAGAAGGCGATAAGACTAGTAGCACTTCAAAACCGGATGGCATTAGATGTCATTCTGGCTGAACGTGGTGGAGTGTGTAAATTAGTGGGGTCTGCTTGCTGTGTTTTCGTACCAGATTCCTCCCCAACCATCTTCAAGGCAATACAGAATCTGCACGTCCTTAGTTCAGAAGTGCATGTTCCCGAGGGAAACTGGGATCTTAGCGCTTGGTTCTGGGACTTCTTGCGATCTTGGGGTTTGAAGGTACTTTCGGTCTTGCTAATTATTTTTGGAATCCTGTTGTTTCTTTGTTGTTGTATTCAGTGTCTACCTGGTAAGTGTTCGATGCTAGGGGGATGTTGCGCACAAGCGATAGTTTCGATAGGACCTAAAGTGTATTCCCCAGATAAAATTTCCAAAGAATATGTGTTGAAAGACATTTTAGCAAACGACCTAATGGCAATAGATATTTCCGACAGTGATTCAGGGAGCATGGACGATGATGCATGGAGTTATTTGCAAGGGGATCCAAAGTAGTTTTAGCACTTGGCATAGGCCAAAAGGAGGGTTTGTCAAAAGAGAAATTATATCGTGCCTCCTATTGCAATAAATATATGCATATTGGCCTACGCCAAGCTGCTCGAAAGTCGCTTGTGAAAGAATCCGTGTTGCAAGGTCCTGACCTTAAAATCAATGTAAGCCGTCATTTTAGGTCAATCCGCCATTTTAGGATTCGCTTTGTAAAGTCACCCTGTGAGTTAAAATGGTGGATGATGTCATTCCAAAATACAACATGGCAGTCTTGACCTCTGTACATAGCTAATATATAACTTGCCTGCAGGCCACTTGTTGAGGTCGTGAACTGAGACCTTGTCCTTCGTTGACCTCTGTGTAAGGGATTACTCGTGTAAAGAAACTAATCCACGAGTATACTATAAAAACAATGTATTCAAATACTGAGCATAGAACACTTGTTTAACCACATTGGGCCTCATTCCGAGTACGGCGCTAACCAATGGCGCTATTAACGCCTTGGTTGACGCCGTACCCGGACTGGCAGCGCCTTGGTGGATGGCGGAATCACCGCCCCATTCCAAGGTTGGCGGGGCGGTAATTCCCCATTCACCAAGGCTCTTCCCCATTCCCAAATGAGCCCCCATAGGGCTCAATGGGAATGGGGAAGATGCAAATAACGGTGACCGTTCATTACGGTCACCGTATTGCTCCAAGGTCCCTTTGCGCCCTCGACTTAACACCTGCTCAAAAGCAGGCGTTAAAGGCAGGGCCGCAAAGGGAACTCGGAGTATGGCGGTAAGGGATACCGCCACCGTTCTTACCGGTGCCGCTATCCCTTACCGCCATACTCGGAATGAGGCCCATTGTATTAATGTTTAAGAAGACTAACATGGAAAATCCCAGAAATACACAGTTGCTGTACAGGCTTGTTGATACATGTATTAAAAGCGAACCAGTTATATGCGGTTGTTCGAGACTTGGCATGAACCCTAGATCGGTGATGTATTAAGTGGAATATTAACCCGAAGTGGGGCTGGACATCGTGCTCACAAAGTGTATAAAAAGCCAATGCATTCTAATGTACAGCGTCTCTCACTGAACACACTGAACCACGCTGGAGTTCGTTGTGTTGTACTGAGGGCTGATAGCTATCTGATTTTCCTCTGTGTTTGTAACTGGATTCAGTAAAGTACTTTGTATGTTCCTTGGTAACCCGTGTTCGGTGTATTTCCTTTTGGGGTACTCAGCCTCGATATTTTGATTTTGTTTTCACAAATGGTAAGGGAACATAGGAAGGGTAGTCCAAAACATCTGGAAAGACACAGGTTGGATACCCAAGATGAATAGAAAGTTGGCAGATAAGAGGTGAGAAAAGAAGGGAATTAAATAGAAAAGAAGGGGAATGAGGTAGAAAGTCAGGAAGGGTACTCCTGACAATGAAAGCACGCAACAGAGAAGATGAAGAGTGAAAGGAAGAGTAAGAAGGAAATGGGAAAATATAGGGGTCGGGGGAAGTAAGGTCAAATTTGAAACATGAACAAACTTCAGTTAGAGTGAAGTAAATGAGTAAAAGGGAGGGAGTGCAAACGATGTGAAGAGGGACGGTGGGGATGAGAAAAGCAAGAGAGTAAAGAAGATTCACTGGAAAGAAGGTGAAGAAAGGAGAACAGATAAATAAAGAGAAAATGTGTAGGAAAAGAAAGAACTAAACGAAGAATGCAAAAGGGGGACCCTGGGGGGAACGCAAAGCGTTTCCCCCCGGGATGACTTTTGGCGCTGCACAGTGCATGGATCGCCCTCTGGGGTATTTAAGGGGTCAGGGAAGGTTCTGGAGCAGGCGACGGTTGGGACGTGAGTTTGAGCAGTCCTGGTCGCCTGCTCCCTTCCCTGACTTGGGCCTGTTAGGGGTTTTGAGGTTGAGGTGAGGAGTGTTGGTAGCGTAGTGTCAGCGGGCTGGGCAGGTAGTTAGCAATTTTTTTTAAAAAAAAAGGGTTTTGGTAATATTTAGTCGGAGGTACCGTAAATAAGGTACCTCTTCTTACCTTGGGTGTGTCGGCGCTGGGGGTTTGTTGCCACTGCCGGGTAGCGAAGGTTAGGTTCGGGGGGTCATTAGAACCCAGGGTCTGTGTTTTGTTTTTTCATCCGGGTGCAGCATTTTCCCCTCGTGTCACAGTGGGATTGTTGTTTGGGCGTGGGGCGGCGGATCAGCTGGTGTCGGGTGGCCTCGGTAGCTATGGTGCAGGGTTTAGGCAGTACGCTGTAGGGGTTCTTGTGGGCAGGACGCCGTTGTGTAGGGTGTCGGGAACAGCAGGCCTGGTCCTCGCTCCGTGTGAGGCAGTGACGGTCCTGCAAGCCTAGGGGGCGGTGCTCTCCTTAAAGGGACAGTGCATTTATAGTACGTCAGGCTAATTGAGTGCCGTTTTAGTTGCTTAGCAGTGCGTTGCTTTCAGTATCTCCTGGGGGCAGTGTAATCCGCCGCCCCTTTTTATTGCAGCACGTGTTGTGCATTTAGGGAGTGCCCCACAAAAAATATATATATATATATATATATAATATAATAAAATTATAATTAGGATTCAATATTAAAATAAGCTTTGGTTTCACATTTTGGGTTTTTATTTATCTATATAGGGTTTCTTTGTTTGCTCCTTAAGTGAGCTCTTTTTGTTTGGGGTCAAGGAGCTAATTTATCCCAGTACAGTTGTGTTTTCCCTTGGGTAGGTGTTGTGGCTTGGGGTTTTTAGTATTTAGGAGCAGTGCAGCAAAGGGCAATTCTTTGTAACCTGCTTTTCTTTGCTGGTGGCATTATGGTGAGCCAGGGAGCCAAAAGGAAGGGGTTGGTGGATGCCAAGGCCCTGAGGGAAGCCGTGGAGATCATCAGTAGGGCATCCAAAGCCCAGCTTGAGGGGGCAGTGGTAGAAGTTACGGGCGAGGGGGAAGATGTCGCAGGTAGGCCAAAACGTAGAGCAGCGGCTGATGGGGCGCTCGTGGCTGTGGTGGCTTGTAGCCCCGCGGCAGGCACAGGGGAGGTTTGGGAATCAAGGGGTAGGAAGATGAGAAGGGAGATTGACAGGAGAGCTTCCAGGGGTGAAATGCAGTTGGGAGAGGGGCTAGAAAGGGGGTTGGAGGATAATGAGCAGGTGAATGAAAGGGACGTAAGGAGTGTCCAGAAATGCTTTAGTAGGGTGGGGCAGGAAGGAGGAGAGGACGGGGTGCAGAGAGGGGTGACAGGGCAGAGAGGCAAGGGGGAAAAATACCTGCAGAAGAGTGCAGGTGGGAGGAGAAGTGAGAAGTCCCCATCTATTAGTGAGGTCAGGGATGGGTGCGGAACGGCCCCCAGGGTTAGGAGGACTTTGGGTGGAAGGCACAGAGCAGCCCCCGCTGTTCCGGAGGATGAATATGGAGAGGGTTTAGGAACGGCCCCTCCTCGAACGGCGCAAGGACAGTCTAGAGGGCGCAGCACGGCCCCTAACGACGAAGACCACAGGGCGGAGGAGAGCACACCTCGCCCCAAGACAAGAGGACCAGGAAGGGGTTTCTGCGGCCGCCCCACTGAGAAGATGCCAAAGGAGTGGCGGGGCGGACGTCCCGGGCTCACAAGAAGAGGATCTACTCAACCCGAGCATGAGCTTGCAGCAGCAATGGTATTTCAGGGGTGATGAAGATAGGGATGGAGGAATATGTGGGGCAGTGGGAGGATGAAGGATATAGGGCGGTAAGAAGGAGGGGGAAGGAGAGAAGGGACTTAAGGTGGGATTGTGAAAGACAGGAGCAAGGGGTTTGGGGGCAAGAGGTCAGGGGAATAATTGGCTGAGTGAGACTGCTGACATGTTTTGTCCCCGCAGCAGGAGCCCAGTAAAGAAGAAGATGAGGAGCATCGGGGTGGAGGCCAGGCCGCAGACGGGCGATGGCAGGGCGGAAAGAGGTGAGTGGGAAAGGGACTGGCCAACTGCATGGCAGAGGGAGGACACGAGAAAGGGGGCAAGAAATGAAGGTGCTGATTTGCAAGGGGTAAGGAGAGAGATTGGTGTACAGGCTGTTGGAGCGTTGGTGGGAGAAAGGGAAAATTGCTCGGTGGAAGTACAAACAGACAAGGTGAGTGAGCCATTAGTGCTCGAGGTACAGGTTTCAAAGGAAAAAGAGGTTGAAGTGAAGGGCAAGAAGAAAAAGCTACCATACATGGGCATCACGAAACCCTTGGGAGCACACTTGATGACAGCAACTAAGGATAATATTCAAGCAGGGGAATTTGTGGATGTTTTTAAGCTGCTTCATAGGGAAGTGAGAGCAAAGGAGGGTTCTAAGGAAGAGGAGAGAGAACTGGCCTCGCGCCCAAGGGTCCCAGTGACAATTGAAAATTGGGCGTCAGCATTTATTATTTACGCCAGTGTCTATTGCGAGAAATTTCCGGAGCGATGTGTGGCTCTACTAAAATATATGGATGTGATTAGAAAGGCATTTAGAAGTTTGACGGGCTTTGCTTGGGTGCGTTACGACAAAGAATTTAGAGCAAGGATGGCAGAAGACAGCCAGGCGGTCTGAGGGGAAATAGACATGGATCTATGGCTGCAGTGGATGGCACCGACGCGGACCGCCCCGACATTTCACACAGCAAGTGGTTTGCCTGTGCCTTTCTGGCCCTTTCTTGGTCGCCCCACCCACGAGGGGGCGTAGGGAGGAGGCAGAGGGCAGCCCTCAGTGGCATGTTGGGCATTTAACAAGGACGGCTGCACAAGGAATTTATGTAGGTTCAGACACGAATGTAGCAAATGTGCAGGGAAGCACCCACTCACGCAGTGTTTCCAACAAGGAGACAGGGGGAGGGGGAGAGGATCCGGCAGAGGGGTTGTGGGCAAAGGCTTTTACGCAATTCAATTGGATGTGTTGGAGAAGTGGCTGGAATTTTATCCGTACAGATTTTTGGAGAAGGTTTTTGTCATGGTGTCAGGCTGGGTTAATAGGGGCCAAGGGTTCGTCGGTGGGTGGAAAATTTGAAGTCCGCCAAGGAAAATGTGGAGGTGGTGAGAGTGAAATTGGGCAAGGAGATAGCAGTGGGGAGGGTTGTTGGCCATTTGGTAATCTGCCGGGTGATTTAGTGGTATCCCTACTGGGTGTTGTACCCAAGAAAGCCCCGGGGGAATTTAGATTGATACACCACTTGTCATGGCCTGAGGGCATGTCTGTCAATGATTTCATTGCCCCGGAGGAGTGCGGGGTTGTATACGCAAGTGTGGACCAGGCGGTGGATTTGGTGAGGAAAGCAGGGTGTGGGGCCTTCATGGCCAAGTGTGACATTAAGGCGGCTTTCAGGTTGTTGCCGGTGCACCCGGAGGATTTTTGGCTACTGGGAATGCAATTTGAGGACTGCATCTACATTGACAAAGCTTTGCCAATGGGGTGCGCAATTTCTTGCGCCTTGTTTGAGCGTTTCAGTTCCTTTTTACAGTGGGTTTTCTCATACAGTTCTGGTTGGGAAGGGTATTG
>PGSH02001905.1:0-78256 GCA_002915635.3 Ambystoma mexicanum
GTTTGTCATCATTCAGGCATAGACGATGAGTTGCCATCTATGCCTGGATGATGAGATACACCCTATTTACCAAGGCCAAATCCTTGTTGTAATCCCCAGAAAGTGGGAGGAGGATCTGGGTATCATCTGCATAGTTAGTGTAGGTGATACCAAGAAGGTCCAGATCATCAAAAAGGGGCTTAGTAAATATGTTGTATAGTGTCGGAGATATACAGGAGCCTTGGGGAACACCGCACAGGATGGGGATAGGGTCCGCTGCATCTGAAGGGGAGAACACCCTCATGGTCCTTTCATTCAGGAAAGATTCAACCCATAATATGGCTTCTTTGGAGAAGTGTGCTGCAGAGTTAAGGTGGTTGCAGAGGACTTTGTGATCTACAAAGTTGAAGGTGGCTGAGAGATCCAAAAGTAGGAGGAGTGCTGTTTGACCTTTGTCTCTTAACTCATCAATTTGAGCCTTCAAGTAGATGAGAGCGGTCTCGGTCCCATGTTGTGGGTGGAAGCCAGACTGCCTTGTTCCTAGGAGCTTATTGTGTTCTAGAAATTTTGGATTTGGGTATATACTATCTTGTCCAGGATTTTTAGCAGAAAGGGGACTGTCGTTATGGGGCGGTAGTTAGTAGGGATAAGGGTGTCGAGGGATTGTTTTTTTAGTAGAGGCAGTACCCATGATTGTTTCAGGTTGGATGACACAATGCCTGAGGTGAATGAGGCATTCACAAGCTTAGATATGAAGGGAGAAAGTTCTCTAGCAGCATCTTTTATGAGTTGTGCCAGGCACAGGTCACCTTGACAATTGGAGGGCTTAAGAGAGAGGATAGTTTTCTCCACCTCCAGGATAGATGTTTTGGTGAATCTAAATTGGATAGTTGTATTTTGTTCCAATGGGGGTGGGTTGGTGTTAGGTATTGGTGGTTGATTAAGAGTAGCTTTCTTAGCTGCAATTTTCTTTTGAAGCATGGTAACTTTGTTGGTCAGTGCTTGTTGTATCTCCGTGCACCAGGCTTTGTCTTTTGTACATATATCTGGGATGGGAGTGGGCGACTCTCATTCCTTTAAAATTGAAACAGCTCCCTCATACTTGAGTTGGCCGTGGATATGCGCGTATTGTATGAGGTGCGTTTGGCCAGGACAATTTCCTTTTTGTAGTGTGAGGAGATTTCAATTAGTTTATTTTTATGGTCTTCTGAAGGGGTGATTGTCCAGGACAGTTCGCAACTTCTTTTGAGTTGACGGAGGTCTTTCAGTTCAGGGGTGAACCATTTATTGAGGTGAGTTTTTGGTTTACTAGGTCTGAGTTTGAGAGGTGCTATGTTGTCAAGTGTGGTTCGTATGATTTTGTTATACTCTTCCACAAGTATCTCTGGGTTTAGGTGTTCATCTAGTTGGTTCAGGGTGGGTAGAATAGCAGGGATCACTTTGTCTTTGGTGATACTCTTTTTGTTCCTGGTCGGGCATGAGGGGGCCATATTGGCTGCAGGAGGGAGTGGCCTGATGGTAGATAAATCATAGGTTACCAGGTAGTGGTCTGTCCATAATTGTGGGGAGATGGAAGTAATGGCGGCAGAGCAGTTGTAGTCTGCTGACCAATCGAGGGTTCTCCCTCTGTTGTGGGTGGGTTCCACAATTTTTTGGGTTAGTCCCAATTCCATGAGGGTATCAGCCACATTGGATCCATGTTTGTCTGCGGGATCGTTATAGCCTAGATTGAAGTCTCCCAAAATGAGTAATTGCGTGGAGGTTTTAAGGTTGGTAGATAATAGGCAGTTAATATCTTCATCAAATGTACCCAGCGGGCCCGGGGGCCTATAAATGAGGTAGATGGTCAAGGTCTGTGAGTTATGAAGTGGGAGTTTGATAGCGCACACTTCGCAGGAGTTGGATTCTGGAGTGACAGTGGTTCTCATATTTAGGCTGATTTTGGCGATGATAGCAACGCCGCCGCCTCACATATTATTTCTATCTTGTCTCAGAATGGTATAGCCATCTGGGATTGCTAGAGATAATAGGGGTCCTGCCGCCTCATGCAGCCATGTCTCTGTGACAGCAAGGAAGTCCAACTTATTGCACAGTATAATTTCGCAGATGTCCGTGGCATGTGCCGTTAGGGATCTGGCATTTATTAGTCCACCTTTAAGAGGAAGGGCTGCAGTGGTGGCTTTGGTTTTAGTGTGGGGGGTAGGCGATGTCTTGGTTTTGCTATTAGTAGTGCTAACTTGATGAGTAATGGTTCTTTTGTTGGTGACAGGGAGAGATCTAGTCAAAGGCTTGTATAATCTAGTGAGTCTTGCTCTGAGCCTGGAGTTTCTGGTGGGTGGGCTGCAAGGGTTGCTTAGGAGTTCACTGATAGCTCCAGTCCTTGGTCTAATGGTATGGTTAGCTTCCTCCATGGTGATGAAGAAGGAGATGGCTATGCAGGATTGATTAAGTTGGCGATTCTTAATAGTGTGGTGTTGGCTATTGTCAGCTGTTAGGCCGGTTAAGAGTACTAGATAGGTGATAGACCAGAGGCAAAGTATTATGATGCTCATGGTGTATCAGTATAGGGAAATGTATTCTAATATTTGGGCAGTACTGATGTGTGGGTATAGAGTGGAAGAGCCCCAGGTGGTTAATAAGGTACAGCAGATAAGGTCTAAATTCAACAATCAATGGATGGTGAGGCACCTATGGGCTAGATTCAGCAATCAAAGGTAAGGCACATGTGGGCTAAATTCAACAACCAGAGCAAGGCACATATGGGCTAAATTCAACATTCAGAGGTAAAGCACATACGGGCTAAATTTGACAATCAGAGCAAGGCACATATGGGCTAAATTCAACAGTCAATAGCAGGGCACAAATGAGCTAAAGTCAGCAATCAATGGCAGGCACAAATGGGCTAAAATCACCTTCAGAGGTAAGGCACATAAAGGCTGAATTTGACAATCAAAACAAGGCACATATGAGCTAAATCCAACAGTCAATAGCAGGGCATTTATGGGCTAGATGTGGCATCAATGGTACAGCACCTGTGGCTATGTTAATAAAGTAATGGCAGTACGTTAACACAGTTGCAGTTGGCAATGGATCACATAGGACACATGGATCACATAGGACACATAAGTATGTCTATCCATAGTTGTAGTGTTATACACAAGTGGCTGGGGTCAGGTAGGCACTGACACTGAGGAGTTTAGACGTTCAGTTAAAGGGTCAGTATCAATGCAGACCTGTTGTTTTTAGCATCGGCTGAGGCATAGACATGGAGGCTACTATGGGAGCTGTAATACAGGTTTGAGTAATAACATTGTGGTACATTATAACACAAGAATGATGTCTCGGATTTGCAGAGCTGTCCTAAATCAGAATATACAGAATTGTGAGGTCAGGAGGCGTACGGGATGTAGTACGAGTTACAGGAGTATTGGGTTCAGTAGTATAGCTAGCGCTATTGGGGGGGTAGCAGAGGGTACGTAGAGCGCGTTGTTTATGTGGCCACTGGAATATAGGGGTCAGAGGAAGTCCTTACCTAGTGGTGGCAGGCGTGTGGTGGTCCAGAGCCCATCCAGCTCCAGACAGGCTCCCGACAGGCAGTAGCCTTTGTGTTTGTGCCTTAGTGGGTGTGCCGGCTTGTAATTGGTCATGAAGAAGGGGCTACTGACCAATGCGGATCGTCGCTGCTGCAGGTTGTGAGTTTCACGACAAAGGTGGCTAGGCAGAAATGGCAGTGGCCATTTTGGAGAGGCTTTTGCCTCGTGGCATTTACTGCTATTAATGCAGTGTAGGCGAAAAATAGATGTATAGGCAAATTCAGGAGGATGGAGGGGCCATCCACAGAAGTAGATTCATATAAAAAGCAAAGCGAGGTAATTTAGGATGGTGCATTACCCGTTTTGATCTGGCTGGATCCTGGTGCCACAATTACTTGCATGGTGTCCAGGCATTAATCTAGTGCCCTTCGAAGGCACCTCTACGTCGGTCACTGCTCCTGCAGTGGAACAGGAGCTCCGGCTCCTCCTGGGGGACAGGGAGCATGTGGGGCCTCCAGGCTCCGGACAGGCAGTAGCCTTTGTGCTTGTGCCTTAGTGGGTGTGCCGTCTCGAGCCTGCCGGCTCGTAATTGGTCATGAAGAAGGGGCTACTGACTACTAATTATGTTAATAAATTGAAATAATTTAATGAAATAACAAACACCAGCTGCACAAGACATAGAATACACATTTCCAACTTCCTTTCTCTTTCTTTCAATCTCTGCAGTCTCTTTTTCTGTCTCTATTTCACTTTATGGACCTCATTAGGAGGTGGCTGGTCCAGAAATAAGATGACAGTAACAACGTATACCAGCACCTTTACGGACCGGCCAACTCCAAGTCTGCCGCTAGGGGCTCTGATCTGTCGGCAGGCCTGACCTGCCGGTAGATCTGGCCCCTACCGGCAGATAAATGCCTGAATCAACGGCACCATTAGTAATGGTGCCAGTGATTTGGGCAATACCATCCCATTGAGTCCCATGGGACTCCATGGAATCCAGAGTTACCGGGGTCTCCGCCACCCACAATATCCCGGGATATTGGGTAGCAGAGGTGGTACGGTAGTTCCCGGTATTCCGCTAGAATTACCGGCAGGATACCAGGGAACATTTAATGAGCCCCATGTCTCTATATGTGAGCTAGAGTGACTTTGGGCCTCATTCCGAGTATGGCGGTAAGGGATAGCGGCCACCGCTAACGAGAGCGGTGGCGGTAATCCCTTACCGCCATACTCCGAGTTCCCTTAGCGCCATGGTGCTTTTAACACCTGCTTTTAGCAGGCGTTAAATACCATGGCGCTAAGGACCTGATGTTAATTACGCCACCGTAATTTACGGTGGCGTAATTGACGCCTTCCCCACTCCCATTATGCCCTATGGGGCAAGAATGGGAATGGGGAAGGGTAAATGGGGATTGGGGAATTACCGCCCCGCCAACCTTGGAATGGGGCGGTAATTCCGCCAACCACCAAGGCGCTGCCGGTCCGGGTACGGCGTCAACCAAGGCGTTAATAGCGCCATTGGTTAGCGCCGTACTCGGAATGAGGCCCTTTGTCAGGTGCATGTTTACTAGTGCCATGCTTGTCATTGTTGGCAGAAGCCCAACCAGAGAATAAAACAAAGATATCTTGAAGGCGGATGGAGGGAGGGATTTTTTTTCTTCTTTTTTGTCATTGCTATAAAATCAGTATCTTATTTTATTAAGTAAAATTAGAGATTGGTTAAAAAAAAGGTTACCATTATAATATTAATAATGTACATGCAATGCAGAATAGTAATTAACACACAATAATTTTCCTATTGAAAAATAGAGTCACTGCAGAAAATATCACTCACATTTCCAAAAAAATTACAAAGTTTTCTGTCAATATAAATTAGTCTCAGAATTCCTTTCCTAGCCAATATCTGCTTTCTAGGGTATTGGTTAATCAGAAATCTGTAGTATATAGATTTTATCAAGGCATGGCTGTTCTAGGTATATGCGCATGTGTATAGCTCATTTTACATACAAGTGTATGTATAGGAATATCAGATGTAAGCACTGGCGTAACAGGGGCCCCCGCAGCCCACGTGGTGCGGGGGGCCCCGCAACCACATGTTCTGGAAGGGGGCCCCACAAGGAGTAAAAAAAAAAAACATTTTTTTTGTGCAAATATACATTTATTTTTTTACATTTTCTTTTGGAATTCACCCTGCATTTCTAAAGAAATGATTTCTGTAACAGAAATGATTTCTTCATGAAGGCAGAGTGAATACAAAAAGTCTGGTGGCTATCCCCACCCCATAACATGAAGACCCTAGGCTGGAGGCCTCCATGTCATGGGGTGGGGGAAGCCCTATGACTTCAAAAATAAATAGTTTATTTTTGAAGTCACTCTGCCTTCATAAAGAAATTATTTCCGTTATGGTTCAGTCCTTAATGAAAATAATTTCTTTATGAAGTCAGAGTGGCTCCAAAAAGGAACAATGGGCCTCATTAAAAGTATGGTGATAGCCGTGCTTGTATGGCATGCACGGCTACCGCCATGCTCACTACCGGCACCGCCTCCCGCAATTGGGCAATAACCTGACCATTACAAGATGAATGAGCCGGTAATTGCCCATTCGCGGGTGGCGGTATTGCCGGGCTCCCAATCCCCATTCTGCCCAATAGGGAGCATGGTTGCACCGGCACCGTTGATAACGATTGCCGGCGCAATTACGAGTAATACTCGCGGGTGCCGCACAGACCACCAGGTAAGACCTGGCAGGCTGTCAGGAACCCGCAAGCAGAACTCGTATTGGGGCCGGACGTTAGGAAAGAAGCTGGTGCCTATTAATGGCACCTCAACCCATGACGTGTGCGTGTGTGAGTGTATGGTGAAAGAGTGCACACAAATGTATGGGTGGCTGAGTATGCATGTGTGCGTGTACGTTGAAAGGATGCACACTTAAATGTATGGGTGGCTGTCTGGGTGTGCCTGTATGGTGAAAGTGTCCACACTTAAATGTGTAGGTGACTGTGTGAGTGTATGATGAAAGGGTGCGCACAAATGTATGGGTGGCTGGGTGTGCCTGTTTTGGTGAAAGGTTGCACACTTTAATGTATGGGTGGCTGCCTGGGTGTGCCCTGTATGGTGAAAGGGTGCACACTTAAATATATGGATGGCTGGGTGTGCGTGTGTATATATGGTGAATGGTGTGTGTGCTTGTGTTCACGTGTGGTGGGGAGGAGCAAACTTATTTGTGTGGGGGCATCTAACTTCTTTAAGCATTTTAATGAGACTATTCTTGTGCAGCTTCAATGTTACAAGCAGTTAACGCTCTCCTTTAGGTCTGAAAGCACCCACTTATATGCTGCTTTGTGAATGACTGGTCTCTTTCCGCTCTACCCTTCCAATCACTCCCCGGGCATGCAAGTACTGAACCCACATCACAATTTCAATTGCTTAAAAATTTGGCATTTGAATGCAGGTACTAACAGTGAAATGATGTACATTAGTAATTGCTGGGCCGGGCCCTTGTTAACGGCAAAAGCCAGGTGCCGTTTAACATCTGTGTCCTTTTCTGTCCAGCAACTGCTCTGAAGGTCAGCCAGGTCGAGTCAACATAGCCCACAATTTCAGTGGGGGGGGGTGCTGAAGTCCAGTCAGCTCAATGGTGTTGCACCACTACTTGTGTTTAATGCCTTGATTAATTATTGGTAAGCTTCTTTACACCTAGCCGTATTCTTCCTCATCTGTTACGCTCATCTGGATTCCACAGGGGCGTCAAACGAAGCTGGACTGCTCTTCGGGCATGGCAAAAAAGTAGTTCCCAGGTGAGAAGTTCCAGTACCACACCCAAGCAGCAAAATAGTTCCTAAAGGAAAGTAGTCCCTTCATGGCCTCATGATGGCCTGTACATGAGTTCTTTGCAGGATGACCTGCACAGTTTAAAGTTGGAAATATGAGCCTGGCGCCTACGGCGCCAGGACTGAACCCGTATAGCCCCTAGGCAGGGTTGTGGGAATTCCTGTGTCTTTTTGGGTGCCTGTTCCCTGGACAGATGGGCCTGTTCCAGATGTCTGGGGGCAGGCATCGTGACAGCACTCACCCCCAAGGCCCCTCCTAAGGCTGTTCTCCTCACTGGTCCCGGTTTGTCTGGGAAATTCTGGTGGAACCTTTTCACCAATCGAGATGCATGAATATTGTCACTTGGTTCCCATGACCTTTCTTGTGGACCATAACCTTTCCAGTCAACCAGATAAAAAAGTCTTGATTTGACTATTTTTGAGTCCAAAATATTCTTTACTTCAAATTCCCTATTAGGATGGAGTTAGGTGGGGGGCGTGGCTAACCGCCATGTAGAGCGGACGTGTCTCCTGAGAGCTCCGCACTGATGTGCCATTATAAGCTGTCTTTAAGTGACTTTAAAGTGCTTCGGAACCCTACAAGTTGCACCATCCGGCGCAGAACCTCCTCGGCAACTATTGCACCGTCTCCCAAGCAAAGCAGCAACGGCTAACACCTCTATCCGGCGAGCGAAGAGGGTCACCGAGCGGATTAAAAATGGCAGCTCCCGCACCCTGATCCCTTGAAAGGCCGGAGCGCACTACCATCGCTGGCGAAGCTGCCTGTTGGCGGGAGGAGAGGATCCTGAGCTGCCGACTTGCGCTGGACCCGGAGGAGGGGACCGAACAGCAACACTCATCGATCGAGAGGACCGATCCGGATGTCCTGACCGGACCGCACCGTGCCTGCGGGCCGTGACCACGCTTAGGTGTGCCCTGGACAGTCGAGAGGGCCCCCGGCGTGAATGGTGGCCGACCGGTACCGCAGAGGTAGGCGGGGGCGGCGGAGGACCACCCCGGACACCTACATCGGAGACAGGGTGAGGGGGGCCTATTCTACCCCCTGAGCCTGACTTTGCCACGTGTGGGCGAAAACACCTGACCCCTGCCTGCAGACTGACACTCTGGCGGACCGCGAGGCCCACTCCTAGGGCCCCCATCACTTCACAGCCGAAAGGCGGAGGAGGCCGACCGCGCCTGCCTGATCAGAGATACCTTTTGTTTCCCGAAACCGGCCTGCTACCCCGCTGCTTCTTAACATCGCCCTGTCGGCCCTGCAACGGGAACGAGACCTAGCGGCCTCTCGATTGCGTCCCCGGCATTTTCGGTGCGGGAAGGCCCTGTGTTGACGACATGTCAGGCATGAACAGCAGGCCCAAGCAGCAGCGCCAGACCACGATGGACACCTTCGCAGCCTGTGAATCCCCGAATCCTGAGGGCACAGACAAAGCGACCCCGGACGCTCATTCTAACCCCACGGCGGCTGCGGCTTCAGAGCCTAGCAACACCCAGATACTCGAAGCCATCAAGCTTTTCCAGGCAACAATGGAAAACAAAATAGATGCCGTTGTCACAGACCTGGGCCTCCTGCGTCAAGATGTCCGCTCCCTGGCCGGCAGGACTGAGGCGCTTGAAACACAAGTCCGGGAAAACACAATCCAAAACTCACCTTCTTCGAGACGTCGACGAGCTTCAGCAAAGGGTCAAAAACTTGGAGGACAGAGCCGAGGAGGCAGAAGGAAGGGCTCGCCAGAACAATATACGCCTTCTCGGTTTGCCAGAGGGTTCCGAAGGCTCCGACCCCACTGACTTCATAGAGAACCTCCTGCTACAAGAGGTGGGAGCTGGCAAACTCTCCCAGGGCTTCACCATCGAGAGGGCCCACAGATCCCTGGCCAAGAAACCCGCCGGGGCCCCACCCAGGCCGGTGATAGCGAAAGTTCTCAACTACAGGGACCGTGAGGTCATGCTGGCCTTTTCCCGAGCTGGCGGCCAAATCCAACGGGACTCTGCTAAAATTGCCATATACCCTGATTACACCTTTCAGGTTCAAATGAAGAGAGTGCAGTTCATACACACCAAGGCCAGATTGAAAGCCGCCGGGCTGCGTTATATGCTCCTGTATCCTTCCAGACTTAAAGTACTGCATAACAACAAGGCGCACTTATTCGACACCCCAGCCCAGGCCAGGGACTGGATGGACGGATTACAGATCCGTGGTATTGAGGAAAGGAACGGACACCGAGATAACAATCCTCCTGTCATTCAGGGGGGGAACTATATTTGCTTGAACCTTGTTCACTCCACCCCCTGATTGTTTTCCCTCTTTTTGGGTACATATACCCGCCCGTAGGGCACCTGGAGACCGATGCACGGTCCAACGGAGCAGAAACGGGACAGTCATAACGAGGGTAACCTCGCTGGGCCAGTTCTATGTTTTGAGTTTTATTCACAGTTAAGTAGGGAGGGTGGAAATACGGGAGTTTTTGTACACGTTTTTGCACAAGTTGGGGACATGCACTGGGACATATCGAGACCACGGGAACAATTCACATGCAACGCAGCACCTCCTAGATCAAGAGCTCCACCCGCTACACAGAATAAACCACACCACGCCTATGGCTGACACAATAAGGGTCGTTACCTGGAACGTCAGGGGCCTGAACAGCTTTGTTAAACAATGACGGGTCCATACTTACCTGAAAAGATGCAAGGTCGGAATCGCCATGCTGCAGGAAACTCACTTAATACCCAAGAAACTGGAAGCCCTTGAAAAAACGTGGCAGGGTACCCTAATAGGTTCGACTTACTCCTCCTACGCCAGGGGGGTCCTGATTTGGATTGCCCCCACTGTTCCTTTCAAACTCACTAGCACTAAAACAGACAACGAGCGTAGGATGGTGGTGGTGTGCGGCTCCATAGAGGGCAAAGAGGTTTGTTTGGTCAGTACTTACGCACCCAACCATGACGCGACTGCCTTCTTCCATTCCCTTCATGCGCGACTCAGCCCATATGCGGACAGAATTATGATATGGGGGGTGACCACAACTGCACCCTTGATCCTCTACTTGACAGATCTAATAACAAACACGACCGACCCTCCCCCCAGCCAAATACTTTCCAAACTAATCCAACAGTTGCAACTCAGTGACCTACGGAGGGTCCAGCACCCTGAGCAACGGGAGTACTCCTTCTACTCCCACCCCACGCTGTACACACCAGGCTGGATTACATCTTCTCAGCCTAACGCAACAGTCCATATTTGTTGATGCGCGCTACCTGCCTAGGGTGCGGTCGGATCACTCTCCCCTTCTGGTAACCTGGGAGGTGTTTCCACCCACACCCCCCATACCCACATGGAAGCTGAGGTCTGAGACCCTTCTTGACACTGCATTCAAAGAACGCATAAAAGATAGCACTGAAGAATATTGGCAAAATAATCTGCATAGCGTTAGACACTTGAGCACAACTTGGGAAGCATTTAAGGTGGTCATGAGGGGCGAGATGATTGCAGCAGTTGGGGGAGCCCAGAGATCTCTTACATCCTCGCTTGAGCACGCAGAAAGGGACCTGAGTACGCTCGAAGGTAGGGCTGACCCATCCCCTGACCACTTAAAAAAAATGGCCGAACTCAGACAAACCTGCCTAAATCATTGGGAATCCCTTGGTAAACTGAGTTATGCCAAGCACACAGAAAGAATCCATGCCCTGGGAGACAAGCCCGGGAAACTCTTAGCTTGGCTCTATAAAAGGGAGACCCCCAGGCCACCCATCTGCCACATACTCACCCCCGACAGCACGGCCGTACATACCCAACAAGAAATCAATTCGGTCTTTACTGACATCTATCGTAACCTGTACTCCGAAGCCCTGCCCCCCTCTGATACCAGGATCAAGGACGCCCTTGACGCCATCGACCTACCTTAACTAGACTCCATGAACGAGGCTGTGATTATACCCTTGCTTAAACCGGGGAGGGACGGGGCAGATTGTGGTTCTTACAGGCCCCTCTCTATGCTTACTGTTGACTGTAAGATCCTCACTGCCCTGCTGGCGAATAGACTGCGCAGAGTTATCCCTCTGTTGATCCATCAGGACCAAACAGGATACGTCCCAGGGCGCTCCATCACTGAGAACCTGTGCAGGCTGCATCATGTTATCTATAGCACTAAGGGAAGACCGCAGAAACTTGCAGTGGCATCACTTGACGCCACCAAAGCTTTTGATTCGGTGAGGTGGGACTGGCTGTATGCTACCACTCACCAGTATCCAGATCAATAGGACAAGTCTTGCCTTTATCCCTCGCAGCACTCTTCACCGATGAATACAGGTCCCCCCCCCTCTGGATTCTCGAATGGCAGGCTACTTCCTTCAAATACTTGGGGATAACTATACACCGCAACCCAGCCACCGAACACATTCTTAATACCATAAGGGCCAAATACTCTCTCACGAAATCTATGGAGTTCTGGGGCCGGCTCCCGCTTCGATGGCCGGGAGGGCGGGACTCCTCAAAATGGTCACCCTTCCCCGCCTATTACACAACTTCACTAACGTCCCCTTCAACATCCCCCCTCTTTTTTCAAAGATCTCAACAAACTCTGTAGGGGCTTCCTTTGGCAGGGAGGCAGGCACAGGGTGGCATTGGAGACTCTCCAAAGACCGTACGAGAGGGGCGGACCTAAGATCCCCAATTTTGAGCTGTACTTCCTCGCCAGCCAGCTGAGACATGTCACGCAGTGGATGGCGGACGAAAGCACGACAGACACTCGCCTCCTTCAGCCGGCCCTCTGCCGGTTGTGACTCCGAGACATACTGTGGGCCGGGGAGGGAGCTACGCGTCACTGCCCTTACCTCGCCAAGCTCGGGATCCGGCTTTGGAAAAGGGCCTGCAAACTGGTCGGGTCGGATGACCCGTTCTCCCCAGAGATCCCTATCACCGCACTCATGGTCAATCACTCTTGGGGGCATGTCGAAACAAGTACACAATGGGAGCCCCTTGGTGTGGCCACGCTGGGGGACTTGATTCAAGAACAGGAAATACTAACTTTTTCGGAACTCTGTCAGACCACGGGCCTCCCGGCAAGACAGTTCCTGTTGCACAGGGTGGTTGTACAGGCCTTGTGCAGAAGATGGCCGGTCGCAGCTGACCTGACTGAGGAGAACAAATGCATCGAAATGATATTCAACTCCGCTGAGGGGGCCACAAAACCTCACAAATCTGCGAAGCCCTGTTATGGGGTACGACCAGGGGAGACCTCAAATGTAGGAGTAGATGGGAAACTGAACTGGGCCTCGTTTTTGAAGACAAAGATTGGGGTGACATAACCCACTATCATAAGAAGGTCTCCAGGAACGCCCGCTTACAGCTCATTCAACTGTATATCACCAATAGAGCGTACCTCACACCGGAAGCCATATCGAGATTCACGGGAGCTGGAACCCAGTCCTGCCCCAAATGCAGTGAACCCAGAGCGGGAATGACTCACATGTTCTGGGGCTGCCCAGTAATCAGGGAGTTCTGGTCACAAGTGAAGGACAGAGTGGCTGGCGCAGACATCGTAGTTGAGGTGGACGAGCCTACGGCCTGCATCCTTGGCAAATACAGGCGAAACAGGAAGAACAAACCCCTATCCAAGCTCACTGACCTTATATACATTACAGCCAAAAGACGTATTGCCATGGGGTGGAAAAGCCCCAGAGGTCCACATATGCCCCTATGGTGGGGTGACCTCACGAAGTGGATCATAGCTGAAACCGCGGGTTGCTTGGTTTTCTGTGCAGAGGGGACCTGGCCTAGCAGTTCGGGCTGGGCTGCTACCTTTGGTGGCGGCAGCTGCTGACTGATTTGCACATGGCTGGTCGCCTTTTGTAATGGCGCAGACGGGCTAAAAAACGGTGGCGTGGACGGTTGCCCAGAGAATTTGCCAGTGGTTTAGATTCATTTGAAACCTTCCACCCATCACTTTTGTGGTCAGTTTGTTTCTCCTTGTGAGAGAGGGTATGCCCAGACGTGGGTCCCTTGCTCGCTGCGCCACAGGGAACCAGGCTGCACCTCACTGAGGAGGTCCAACAAGGCCGAAACATGTCTGGAGTTGCTTGGTTTTCTGTGCAGAGGGGACCTGGCCTAGCAGTTCGGGCTGGGCTGCTAGCTTCGGTGGCGGCAGCTGCTGACTGATTTGCACATGGCTGGTCCCCTTTTGCAATGGCGCAGAGGGGCTAAAAAAACGGTGGTGTGGAAGGTTGCCCAGAGCATTTGCCAATGGTTTAGATTCATTCGAAACCTTCCACCCATCACTTTTGTGGTCAGTTTGTTTCTCCTTGTCAGAGAGGGTATGCCCAGACGTGGGTCCCTTGCTCGCTGCGCCACAGGGAACCAGGCTGCACCTCACTGAGGAGGTCCAACAAGGCCGAAACATGTCTGGGGTTGCTTGGTTTTCTGTGCAGAGGGGATCTGGCCTAGCAGTTTGGGCTGGGCTGCTACCTTCGGTGGCGGCAGCGGCTGACTGATTTGCACATGGCTGGTCCCCTTTTGCAATGGCGCAGACGGGCTAAAAAATAGTGGTGTGGAAGGTTGCCCAGAGCATTTGCCAGTGGTTTAGATTCATTCGAAACCTTCCACCCATCACTTTTGTGGTCAGTTTGTTTCTCCTTGTGAGAGAGGGTATGCCCAGACGTGGGTCCCTTGCTCGCTGCGCCACAGGGAACCAGACTGCACCTCACTGAGGAGGTCCAACAAGGCCGAAACATGTCTGGGTTGCTTGGTTTTCTGTGCAGAGGGGACCTGGCCTAGCAGTGCGGGCTGGGCTGCTACCTTCTGTGGCGGCAGCTGCTGACTGATTTGCACATGGCTGGCCCCCTTTTGCAATGGCGCAGACGGGCTAAAAAACGGTGGTGTGGAAGGTTGCCCAGAGCATTTGCCAGTGGTTTAGATTCATTCGAAACCTTCCACCCATCACTTTTGTGGTCATAGCTGAAACCGCGGCATGGGAAACGGCTATTCATGTGCAAAGACTGGATTCCAGCGGGGAACTACACCGCTGGGTGGCCCTGACGGTGCCCTTACTCCACTCTGAGGCAGATGATACGGAGCGGAGTGGAGAGAGTTGCCCGAATACAGGCACGAACTAGAGAGGAACAGTGAACTAACCGTGGTCTTGGGGGGTGGGGGAGATAGGGGGAGGTGGGTTTTGGGTTGTTTTCTTGATATGCTTAACCAATCGCCAATGATGCTTTTCTGTACTCGTTGTTTATTTCTTGTCATGAAACCAATATAAATATATTTTTTTAAAAAAAGGATGGAGTTAGGTGGTTTAGTTAGCCTTGTCCCTGGCAGGGCCGGTCTTTGCATAAGGCAGTACAGGCAGCTGCCTGATGTGCCAGCCTCTAGGGGGTGCCAGACAGCACAGTCTGAGAGGATCAACACACATGCTGCTGCATCATTTGATTTAATAAAGTACACACATTTACACCAGCACAGGCCCATGGGGTAGCGTTATCTATGTAAACATTTTTTTTAAAGTGCTACTCGAAATCAGACTCAGTCTGAGAGCCAGAGCACTGCTACTGACTGCATGATGCCTGGCTCTGGCTGCTGGTGCTGTCCAGCAAAGCCAGGCTAGCACCAGATTGATTTTATAAGTGGCTATTCAGCTTCTCCTAGTTAAAAGCAACATTCGTAGCTTATCAGTCTGGGCCCAGCCAGGCGCGACCGCACATGCCTCCTCCTCAGCAAATGCACTGCAGTCAGAGGGGCAGGGGCGATTATTGGGCTGGCCGGGCTGTGTTCAGTCAGATCATCAGGACTGGACGGACAGACACTCTAAAGAAACTTTAGATTAATTGCCAGTTCACCATCATTGGGCTTGGAGGATCAAGGACCAGCACAGCTGCCAGCAGGTCCCCAGGGGGGCAGCAGCACAGGAGGAGGCCAACAGTCCAACGAGCAAGCAAGCAGCTCCAGTGAGAGGGAAGCTGGCCCCTGTGCCAAGATCTGTATTGTATTTATTTGGGTAAGTAAGATTTGGGCACCGACTACCACAATGATCCCTCACCCTCACCCCTCCTTCGCCCCCCATAAGAACATAAAAAACAGTATGGTGTATTACATACTGCCTGGAATAGCCAGTTGTCCTGGGGGTTATTCTGACAGACAGTAGTAAACTTTTTGAAACATCAAAATTAACTCGCAGGATTGAAAAAGTGCTTTTAAATCCCGTGAGTTAATTTTGAAATTTCAAAAATGCACGGCCTGATGCAAAGACTGGCAATACATGACTCAGTGGGAGTAGACTATGCTGCTTTGGTAAATGGTGAGGACTTTTCCACTACATTCCAGGATATTCAATGGTTAATTGAGGGTCTAGGAGCCCATGGTCCATCTCTGGGCTTCACCACTTGTCCATATTGTGTGATCTTTGACAGCTATGTCATCCAGATTCGGAACGCAGACTGCAGAGGTGCTGGCTGGACATTCATCATCAGCAAGAATTCTCTTTATTGCTGCTATAAACATGATTTGCCAATGTCTGGTCGTTGTCATCCAAGAACGTGATACAAAACACAATTAGTTTGGACCAATAGCTAGTTGCAAGGAAACATGCATCTAGGTGACAGATATATTGCTGAGTTCTAGAAGTGCACTGTTTCATTACTTTAATAATTAACTAATAGGGAATCTTTAAATGACGACTGGGAAAAAATGTAATCCACGATAAAGCAAGTGAACATAGAAAACTGCAAGATATGCCAAAGAAGAATAACCTTGGGTGAAATGCCAAACGTGGGTGATCATATGGACTATGGGTTCGATATTTAGGCATCAGATTTTTAATTGTCAGGATAGTACAATCATTGATGATGCTTTTGTGCATAGCTTCTTGGTGTGGTTACTGTGTGCCTTTCTACACAACACCCTTTTAAAGTAATGTTAAGGGAGTGGCATCCCCTCTAATCCTCCCACATTGCACATCATCCATCCTTTCTGTATTTGCCTGACAACAACATCCTTTTTGGAAGACAAGCAGATGGATCACTGGGTGTAGATGGTGTAGGTTTAGCGTTCATTGCTTAGGTAGTTATATTCTGTTGCAGCAGAAGTGACAAAGTCAGTACATCAAACCCAACCTCGGTGCAGTCTCCATGGGAACAAAGTACACTGCCTGGGGCGATGCCTGGTCATTTTAAACAAGCTGATTCATTGAACCTCCCCGAAGAGTACAAAAGTGGAGCAATGTCTAGTGCCTTCTGTTGAGCAGCTGCCACAATGGTGCATGAAGAAGACGCACTACAAATCTTGATTGTTACATCAATGTGCCGTTAAAAGTAGCACATACCAGGAAACTCTTGTCGTTGAGCCTGGACAGCACTTTCAAAGCCCTTTTTCAGGGCAATGGTTCAGTCAGGAGGCCTCCTGTTAGAACTAACCAAACAGGGTTCTGGTTTCTGTGACTTTACCATGTTGTCAGCCCTTTTTGGCTTTCTCAACATGTTGTGGTGGTGAGGATGATGGCAATATCTTATTTTAGCCTGCTGATGGTTGATGGAAAGACATTGGCTATTAGCTCTGAAATTACTATTACGTTTAGCTGGCCCACAATTATTCAAAGAACCTTTTTGAAGATGTTAAATTAAAGATTTGGGGACTGTCTCCAAAAAGAGTTACTTGTATGTATAAATGTGCTCTACCCTTGGAATAGGTGTACATTTTGTGTGCACACACACATTTAAGAGAAGACCCAGTATCTTTGTGATCACAATTGTTTTAAAGGGATGGTGTCAGGGCCTTTCAACCATTTCAAATGAAAGGGGCCTCGAGCCTCAGGCAACCCAAAGCAACTTCCCCCAGGTTGCCTGTCAGCTTTCTCAATATATTCATTGCTCTATTTTCATTCTGGGCCTTAAAATGCGTGCTTTGCAGCACCCGCACTACAAACTCTGTTTTCTCTTCCCACGAGGTATAAATAAGTGTTATCAACTTATTTCCTTCTAACACTGGTTCGTCCACATCAGCCAAATGCTGATGAAGAGGGGTTTAGAAATCGTCATTGGGCATTGCATGTTTACAATAGTATCTAATGTATGCATTTTTGTTTGAATCTGTATTTCCATCTAGTTCGTAATCGAGTGCCCTATTTACAACATTTGTAACATACCATTTTTGGGGTGGAGGGGTGCCAATGATGCTTCCCGCCTGGGGTGCAATTTGGTGAAAGACCGCCCTGGTCCCTGGTTGTACTGGCTTTAGAAGTGAAACATGAAAGACTGGGTGAATTTGCATATTTGACGGTAACTCCAATTTGACGGCCTCGGGATTAATAATGGCTTTAACAGTGTAAGGTCCCAAATACTTGGGGTTAAAGGTTCGAGTCCCCTTTAAAGGTATGTGTCTTGAAGCCAGCCAAACTTGGTCTCCTATCTGATATTTCGGTGCTTCGCTTCTATGTTGATCTGCGGTTTTCTTGTATCTCTCTTTAGCCTGTTTCAAATGTTCAGTTGCCCTTTTAAAAGCTTGTGTAATAGTGGCGTGTAGATAGTTCACGGCGGGCATCTCTATGTGTTGGGGGCGAATTGAGTTCAGAGGTTCGAGGATGTCACCCATATATAGTATAAAATGGGCCTTGTCCTGTTCCTGGGTGCAATGAGTTGTTGTATGCATATTCGGATATCCACAAAATTTCTTCACAATTGCCTTCGGTTTGGTGTAACATGCACCGTAGGTATTGCTCTAGTGTCTGATTGGTCGTCTAAGTTTGACCATCGCTTTGAGGATGGTGGCTGGTTGATAGTCTAACGTCGATTTGGGCCAATTGACAGCATTTCCTCCAAAACTGAGAAATGACCTTACTTCCCCGGACGGAAACCAATACAGAGGGGAATCCATGTATTCGGACGATATGTTCTAGAAATTCCTTGTCCAAGGTCGAGGCTGAAGGTAGACCCTTTAATGGAATGAAATGAGCCATTTTGGAAAAAGATCCACTATAACTAGGATGGTGTTATACCCATTACATGGGGGAAGGTCAGTAATAAAGTCAAGGGATAAGGTATGCCAAGGCGTAGGCAGAATGTCCAACGGTTGTAATAGGCCTGCTGGTTTCCTTTTCTGGGTCTTATTTTGGGCGCAAATACCGCAAGACAGTACAAATGACTTAATGTCTTTCCGCCAAGTAGGCCACCAGAATTGTCTTTTGATCTTGGCCTCGGTTTTAGTGACCCCAGGATGCCCTTCTATCAAAGACTCATGGTAATTGGAGATAACATGTTCTTGTAATTATTTATTTGGTATGTAAAGACGTCCTTGATAGTATGGTAGGTAATCGGTGACTCAATAATCTTTGCCTTTGTTCAACCATCTTTGTAAGGCTGCAGGGTCGAAAAGCTGTTTGTTAAATCTTTTTATGGATGTCGTCCAGAGTCTGTAGAGTGGTTATACCAAGAATTCTTCTCTCCGAAATTATGGATACTGGTTCTGGATTTCAATATGCTTCTCCCATTCCAATTCGAGATAAGGCATCTGCTTTGCCATTTCGACAACCTGGCTGGTAAGTAATCACGAAATCATATTCCGCAAAGAATAAGGCCCATTTAAGTTGGCGTGACGATTGAGCCTTGGCTGTCTTTAAATATTGTAAGTTCCTGTGATCCGTGATTACGCTGATGGTGTGTCGAGCTCCGAGAAGATAATGCCGCCAGGCTTTGAACGCCGACTTGATGGCCAGTAGTTCCTTGTCGGGAACTGTATGGTTTAACTCTGGTGCTGAAAATTTCCGTGACTAGAACGCCACCGGGTGAAGTTGACCAGTCTCAGGATTCTTTTGGGAAAGGACAGCTACCATGGCTAAGCTGGATGCATCAGTTTCAACCACTTACGGAAGTTCTGGACCTGGGTGCTTTAATCGAGGTATACGAGGGCCACTTGAGGATTGCATCCACCTTTTGTGAATCCATTCGAACTCCATTTGGGGTCAGGATAATTCCAAGGAATTCAACTTCCGAAGTATGAAAAACGCACTTTTCCAATTTTGCATATAATTTATGCTGGCATAGTTTTTCTAGTACAGCACGAACATGCTTCACATGGTCTGATTCAGATGAAGAGTATACTAAGATGTCGTCTATGTATACAACAACACAGACATCTACGAGTTTGCGAAGGACATGGTTCGTAAAATACTGGAAGGCTGCCGGTGCGTTGCAAAGACCGAAAGGCATCACCTGGTATTGGAACAATCCCTATTTGGTACAGAAAGCAATCTTCCATTCATCGCCTTTTTTCACTCGTACCAGATGATACGCCCCTCGGAGGTACAACTTAGTGTAGATACGAGCATCCTTTACTTGGTCCAGTAGTTCTGGGATCAGGGGCAACGGGTATCGTTTTTTACCGTTATTTGGTTTAATGCGCGATAGTCAATACAAGTCCTAAGGTCACCTTCCTTTTTAGGGACGAAGAATAAAGACGATGCTGCCGGAGACTTGGATGGGTGAATGAAGCCATTAGCAAGGTATTGATCCAAATATTGCTGTAAATGAAGATTTTCGGGTTCAGTGAGGGCGTATATTCTGCTGCATGGAATTTGAGTCTTTTGATCAAAGTTCTTTCAGGATAACAAGTGTGTGCACAATCCGAGAAGGTCACTCTCATTTCTCGCCAGTCAATACAAGGATTATGAGTTTCCAACCATGGCATTCCCAGAATTATTTGGGAACTCTGGGACCTTGATTAAGTCAAACACAATGCTCTCTCGATGCCCATCTTGACCCAACAGTGTCATCTCCATAGTTGAATGAGTTACTGGACCGGAAGCTATTTCGGTCCCATCGACGGTGGTGATTACATGAGTTGTGGTTTTTTTGCAAAGAGGCAGGTTCATCCTTGTAGCCAATTCTTGATCCATGTAGTTTCCTATGGCTCTGCTATCTATGTATGCTCTCACTGCGTGCATACGAGATGGTTGCCTTTGATCTATAAGGACCATTGGTATAATTAGGTGCGAGGTCTGAGTGTCCTTCTTCATGCTCGGCAAGCGGACCTCTACGCTTGTCGGGCGTGGTCGTTTCCCGGCTCTGATTCCATATTGATTTTGTCGGCGACTCCTACCACCTTCTTAGGTGGTTTCACTGGGCAATCCCGTAAAAAATGCCCCGAGGTTCCACAATACAAACACAATTGTAACTGCCGCCTCTTGTCCCTTTCTTTTTGAGTCAAAGGTCCTTTAACACCCCCAATTTGCATGGGTTCAGATACATCAGTTCCTTTGGGGGTGACGTTGTCCTTAGGTCTTACCAATACTCGATTCTCGAATCTAGCCCATTTAGCCTTCCTATTCTGAAGTCTGTGATCCAACTGGACAACCAGGTCTATGTATTCAGCACAGTCTTGAGGTGGGTTCATTACTTGTGCCAAAACGTCTTTTAGGTCACCTCGTAGCCCACGATGAAATAGCGTAATCCGCTTGACCTCTGGCCATCCGGTTTCTACCACCAAGCTATTGAAGGTTGCGATGTAGGTCAGCAGATCCTGGTTACCCTGACACAAGGACAAAAGTTCGTTATCCAAAGCTTGGCCTTGGGAATGTCGGGCAAATAGTCTTTTCATGCTTAGTTGAAAACCCTGAAAATCCCGAAGAAGATGGTCATCCTGATTGACTAGTGGAATAGACCAATCGGCTGCACTGCTGCTGAGATACGATAGTACAAAGGTTACCTTTGCTTGATCATTCAGAAAGGCTCCAGGTCTACATAAAAAATGCAGGCGGCACTGGTTCATAAACACGGCAAACCTTTTTGGGTCCCCCGCAAAGCGTTCTGGCGGTGCTAAAGGAACTGTCCCTGGTAAAATTACTTGCACTGGATTACTTGATTGAGCTTGGGCAGAAGCTCCCCCGAGTCCAGGTAAAGGTGTGTGCCCAGCTTGAGCTTGAAGTAATTGCCTGGTGAGATCATCCGTACGTTCTTTTTCCACAATCAGTTCTCTTCTGGGAGTATTAGTCTCTTGACGGGCGGAATGCACTTCATCCCTTAGTCCTCCCAGTAGTTGGGCTAATTGGTCAGTCTCTGAGGTCTCCATAACACCCGGGTGGAGATTTGTAGTAAGGCTTTGCGTTCTGTTACGCTCACTTGGATTCCACAGGGGCATCGAACGAAGCTGGACTGCTGCGGTCTCCACCAGTGTGACTCGTAGCGAAGTGATGATCGACTGCACTTGCGCACTCAGTTTCGTCTGCCTGGCCCGCAAGAATATTTTCCTAAAAGCAGGAAGGGGATTAGCCACCCATGGTAGAGAGGTTACGCTAACACTATTTTCCCTGAAAACCTCCAGTATTCCTCTTCATAAAGTCTCACCTTATTGTTTGGAAGGATGAAGTCTCCATCCTGCGTGGAGTGCAGGGGCGCGTAGAAGTTCAGTTACCTCACTGATCCGAAGGTATTTGGCAGAGTTCCAGACAACAATGACTCTGAGGTAAGTAGTGTGTAAACTGAATGTATAGTTCTTTTAGAGTTCAAATGTCTGTTAATTCACTCTTGCTCCTTTCATACCTTTTCCCTTGCAGCGTGATCCAAGGAGTGAGTTTGCCTCGATGGATGAAGGTAGCGCTTAGGTGAGAGTCAGTTTGTACCAAGCACTGTCTAGCAAGTAATATTGTTCCAAATGTAATTAACCAATAGTTCTCTATCTTCTTTGCAGGTGCGGCGCCTTGCCGGAAATGTCTATCGTAGGATGGTGACCAGCGCTGTCTCGAGAGGTAAAATTCCGAGTAAGTATCTTGCGGTAAGTAAAAGAATGTCTTTGGCGGTACCCCGCTCACCTTTTGTTTGTTCTTGTCTGTTCAGATGCTGATGTTTCGGGCGGCTATTCAACGGGTGTTGCGCTGGGTCGTGGAGGTACTCCGAGTACAGGTGAGTATGACGCGGCGCTGCAGCTGGCAATGCGGCGCGGTTTATTTTAATGTCTTTTCCCTTTATCCACAGGAGCGGCAGCTCCAGGAAAAGATGACGACCAAATGGAAATCTCCTTGTTCTAACCTTCTCTTCTTCTTTCCTTTTCTTTAGGATCGGCTCCGGACACGAGACGGGTGTGGCTGTAGACTGGATGCAGGATTGCAGACACGGTGAGCGTTACGCTGCTAAGATGCAGAATAACGCGAAGAGTGTGCTGCTCTTCGGGCGTGGTTTAAATAGCATCAAAAACGTAGTTCCCAGGTAAGAAGTTCCAGTACCACACCCAAGCAGCAAAATAGTTCCTAAAGGAAAGTAGTCCCTTCATGGCCTCATGATGGCCTGTACATGAGTTCTTTGCAGGATGATCTGCATAGTTTAAAGTTGGAAATATGAGCCTGGCGCCTACGGCGCCAGACTGAACCCATATAGCCCCTAGGCTGGGTTTCTGGAATTCCTGTGTCTTTTTGGGTGCCTGTTCCCTGGACAGATGGACCTGTTCCGGATGTCTGGGGGCAGGCATCGTGACATCATCCCAATACTTCTGTATGAGGCAGTAGTTGTGTATGAGGCACTATGCCTCATACACAAATACTGGGATAAGGTAGAGGTACATGAAGGTAATGCCTGATTTAGCTACCTGTAATCTTTATTACTCCTAGTCCCACTCTTACTCCAGTGCTTACCAGTGAGGCAAGGAGCCTCATGCGTAAGCACTGGGACAAGGAAGAGGGATGTGGAGGTAATTCTGGGCCAATGAGTTCATTTTGGAGTTTGGGGTAGGGAATGGGAGGGGAGGGAGAAGGGATGTGTGGGGGGTGAGGTTGTGCAATAAATCGTAATGGCCGTCCATGTCCATGCTAAACAGGCATGATATGTGGTATTAGTGGCTAGAGAGGCATTTTGGTGCAGCCAATCTAGTCATTCCTCAGTTTGGTATGAATTTTTTTAACTGGGCATTTCTGATAAAGCAGTCCTGCTAAGTGTAATTACCTGGCTAGACTGGCATTTGGGTTCTGCCAGTCTAGCCGTTTCTTACTGCGGCACTGTATATTTTTCTGGACATCTGTGATAAAATGATGTTATGATAGGATAAGTCATATATAATGCACCTGTACACAAGTGTTGTTAGGCACGCCAAGACAAGAGAAGGAAAACTGAGGGAGGACAAGACAAATTATCTTACTAAGCCTTGTGTCATTCAGATCGTGCAAGTGCGAGAACGGGAAGTGCAAGGGGAAAGGGAGCGAGGAAGTGCAAGGGAGAGGGGAGGGAAAAACAGGGCAGCAATGCTCTGAGTAAGTGCCGCCAGGACAGTACGGCTCTGGGTAGTGCAAGGAGAAAAGGGGACTGTAGGGTTACAGTTACAGCCCCTAACTGCGTGATAGGCCTGGAGGCAGTGCAAGGGTGACTGATCAAGAAAGAGCCTGGACTCAGTGAGACAGAGGATAGTCAAGCAACCAGTTGGTACAGCGGACAGGTAGGTCAGCAGGGAGGGAGAGAGAGAAAGCAGAGGAGAAGAGGAACGTTTTGAGCTGCTTCCGGAACTTCAGGTGGTCCGGCTCAAGTTTGGGAGGGTCAGGGAGGCCATTTTAGAGGGAGGCGCCTGCAGGGGAAAAGGATCTACCACCCACTCTCTGCCTGGAGAAGTATCTAACCCTTAGGGCTCGTGAAGGAAGGTATTTTGGAAGATAGTGTTGGATGTAGTGGATGGACTTGTCTAGAAACCTTGTCAGGTGTTCGAGAGAAAGAGGGAAAGGAGGAGGAGAGGGAGAGATGGCCAAAGGGGTCTGAGAGAGGAAGATGAAGAGGAGATAGTGGACAGGATGTCCTAAGTTTAGCGGAGAAGCGTTAGGCAAAAGCCATACAGAGGACCTGTTGAGGGAACAGGAGAGGTAGAAACCGCAAAAGGATTGGCCAGTTCCTTGCAGATTTTAAAGAGTTTGGCTGTGTTGTTAGAGGCCGCAGAAACGTAGGCTTGAATGTGTGCTCCCTTCTTGATGAGTCTTATTGCTTCGACTGGCATTTTGGTGCAACCAGTCTAGGTATGTCTTAATGTGGCCTGCAATGCTTTACTGTAATGTTATTATGTGTCTACACTGGTCTACATTGTGTAGCCAGTTCGACATGTTTTCGTCGTGGCATGGCATTTTTAATTGCAAAGCATTAATGTTCATGTGCACTTTTGGTGACTTGCATGTTTTGGATTGCACTTACCCTGTACAACAATTGCAAACACTGCCTTTTTAGTAAATGTTTCTCAGAACGTGTGCTGTATATTGCATTAAAACACATATTTATATCTTTCTCCTAGTGCAGTGTGTGGCACACTCCTTCAGCAACACGTTTGTGCGTATTGCGCAAGCGTGGTAATCTAGGGCTGCCCAGAGTTTGGCGCGACTTGTGATTTGTTGCCGATTTGGAGGGGGGGCCCCCTCAGCATCGCTTGCAGGGGGGCCCCCAGATCTTGTGTTACGCCACTGGATGTAAGTATATGTTTAAATAATTTCATGTCAAGTTAATTGCTTTTATTGTTTAAAGCTGTGATTTTTGTATGGGTAAAAGTAGAATGAGTGCAACAGAGACATCCAATGTGGAGAACGGAATGGTATTTGGAAGCCAATATCGTTATTGTGTGTGTCCTGCAAGAATTTCGCCATGACACTAATGGTGCATTCTCTGTATGGGCAGGTGTTTGGGGGATGTGGATAGTCTATGTGGGAGTTTCTAAGGTTCTGGCAGATTTTGCAAGGAACCAGATGACCCGACGGCAGAATCTACATATGTGTTTTTTATTTTCTGTTTTTGTTTAGTGTTAGTATTACTATTTGGCCTATTCGCAGGGAGCATGCACAATTACACTTTACTTTGGCGCCAATAGTAGAAAAAGATAATTGGATTTATTCTGAACGCAACCCTTTCCAAGATGAAAGGATATTTCAAACACAAATTATGTGTATTCTCAGGAAAGACTCTAGTAATACAAATAATAATTGTACTAACATAGGAAACTGTCTCTTTTTATAATGTCACAATAGTAATTTCAAGTAATCTCTTTCAGTGTATACTGTAGTGGTAATACGAACTTTACACTTGTCTTAACGAGCGAAGCACATTATCAAAACCTAGAACAATGATGTAAATCATTTTCTGCTGGAAGGTTAGCATTCCAATATGCCAATCTGGTACGCTCATGCTGCACCCTTTTGAAATACCACTATGAGAAATATGAGAAAGAGGAAGGGGACAAACAACACCAATGAGGGTTCCAGGTTGCTTAATCTAGTTTGACTGTTGGGATATCATAGCATGCCAAAGCATTGCAATGAGAAGCTGCTGAACGAGAGAAGTTCTCGGGCAGGTAGCGGTAGAATGAGTGCCTGACTCGGTAGACGGTCAAGTGTAATCCAGATTCGTTACTATGAAGGAAGCCAATTCAAGGATACAGAAGTAAAAGGGATTTAATTATGTACCCTATTCCAACAATTAAGTATGTTGCAACAGGAAGGCGTTAGTATAGAAGAATCAGTTCACGCTTTGATGACCACCGGCAATGCCTCAATGTAAATGACAAGTTGCCATGAAGCTTGATGCATCCCTGTGAATGTTCCCTGTGAATGTTCCCAATGCTCTCCTACTGAATCAACCAGTTACACAAGTGTGTACTTTCCTACTCTTATCCCTAGGAGTCCCACAGGTAAGCATTTCCTTTGTGCGGTGCAACCCCTAGAAGACCTAGGACCCTACAGAGTGTGCCTTCGCCATATTCCCCATTTTAAATAGTTGAGCAAGTAACATCTGGATGGCTATGTAGGTGTACTTGGTGGTAGAATAACACATCCTTCTGCAAATCCTATTACCCTGAGCAGCTGGACTTTGTTTCCTATGAAGGACTGTGTGAAGATACAGATGTGGTCAAAGTGGATGGTGTGGATGGTGTGGATGGCGGACACAAACGCATATACCCGCTCCAATCACAGGAGAGCATTAACAACACATAAAGTGAGGGGTATTCATTTATCAAAACATCACATACTCTTTAATTATTTTCACTCACAATAACGTTATTAGCATGAGGGTCCTCAGATAAAGAAATCATCTAATAAGTGCAGTATCGACAAAGCTGTACATCATTCCAACTTCAAACACATATATAGTATCCCATTTCCATTTTATTATCATAACTTAATGTAATCAATACACACATCTTTAAAACAAAAGCTTGCAATGTAATCACATTTTGGAAAGACATTTAGAGTAATGTATACAATTTCAAAACACTGTTTATTCATACAAAATAGTGATTCATCAATAAAAACCCAACCTCTGATAAAACATGTCAGGTTATCGCACAATCTTTTTTGTTTTTATTTGCAGCAACGTATGGACGCCTATGTTCCAGTATTAGTTGTTCACTAAAATCTCAGAGTGTTTTTAATCATGAATTATTATTCTGTATACAGAAATGTTTAGTCAACCTTCAACCTTGCCCGACAAAAAACGATGCGTATTGCTTATATATGTGGTCAACCCGCTAATATGACAACTGTTCTCAGGTAGAAAATGTATTCTCTAACTATCTTCCTTAAAAGTGATCAGGATTTTCTCTGCAATTGAAATACTGTGTAGCCGTCTCCCTCCAATGGTCTGATGAGATGTAAAATGATGTCCTGTTAAAGAATTGATCGCTCGTCACAGAGCCACCATACAGAGGGTCTCCATGTCGGTAGGGCGCTGGAGCATACCTGCTATTGCAGACCACCCCAGACCAGATTTGAGGAGCGGTTGCCACTATCTGTCATGTTAGCTTCAATATCCCTATCCCTATTCAAACAAACACTGTAAAAAAAAAAACAGCACATCACCTTTGGAATGATGTTGCCTGGATTTAATCGTCAGGCATCCTGTGTGTTGAGACCTAGGCATGCACCCCTCTGACTGGGGATCAGTGAAGTAACTTTTCTGAACACTTTGAGAGCACATGACATCGAAATAAGAGGGGTCCTGCCAAATGAATGGAACAAAATGGTGTGCCACAGAAGTTGGGGGGAGGCAAACACCCTTGTCCCCCCAAAGAATTACACCGATGTTGGGGGTGGAGACGCGCATCTAAGCTCCAATTCCCCTTAAATACCAAACGTTTTACAACTTAATTTTGAAGATCTAAGAATGAGGTACTGACGAGGTGAAATTTTGCAGAAGAATTTGTAGAGGAAGCTACAATAAACTCTGACAGCAAAGCTATGAAGAACCTTCAGGACCTTCTCCAGAATGACTTTCAAGGTGAAGAATCCAGCATCGGCTCCTTGGAAGGAAAGCCAAAAACCCCCTGTCTTAACTGTCAGACCCCTAGTCCGGCTTCCAGTCGGTTGAGGAAGAGACCAAACCAGAGAACGACACTGGGCCATCTGCAAACTAAGACCCCAGCAGCTGAGTGAGCCAGAGACTAAAAGCAGCGTTCTCAAGATCAGTGTGAGCATCAGGTGTGCATCCAGGATCCGGTGACCCCTATTTGTTGCAACAAGAGAGCAATATTTAATCCTCAGCCCTTAAATTGACTTCTTACCAAACAAAATGACCCAGTGCTGGTGTTCTGTGCAATCCATTGTTGTTGCCATTCAAGTTCATCTAACATGAGATGCAGGCACTGGTCTGTGTCATTTCCGCTCCCTAACATCACCATCTGGCTCTGGGTGCCTGGGACTGCTGTGGTGTTCTGTTGAACTATCTGAACAAAACAGCTAGTCCCTTGTTATCCAATCCTGGCCTGGTTTCTCAAAAGTCTTGTTGGCAGACTGCTATTCTCCCACCAAAGGCAAAGAACAGTAACCATGTGTTGTGCCGAACTTCCAGAAACGTGGATCATCCTGGAAAGGGTGTCTGTAAGGTTTCACTGCTCCACTTTTTTGGTGTATACTTATAGAGTAATGTTCTATTGGGATATCATGATTTTTCCTATATATAACAATGTTAGAAGCATTAGTTGTTTGAACTGAAGAGAAAGTTGCTTTTAAAGTGATACGTCTGCCTGGAATGTCATTGGGGGTCATGTTCCAGGTGATGTGGATCAGAAAAGTGGCGGTGATAGTGCTTACCACCACTTTTTCAAATCTGCCACTTTCCTTATATTTGTAAGGAGCAGTCACAGAACGGGACGGACATACCTCGCCCGCCTGCTGTTCCTGCTCAGCCTTACAAATGTGGCTGCATTACCATCCGCGTGTGGTTTCATCCTGGTGGTGATACAATAGATTCCACTGGCATCATCTTGAAATGACCACCTGTCAAAAGCAGGCAGATTCCTTAGGAACAAATCTTTAGTATGAAACACTTGTTGCATAGCTTAATGTTATCTTTGTAAGTCGCCTGTTTGGTATATTGGTATTGTTTGTTATGTCTTGTCCCTGCATTAGGTCCCACTTTGTTCACACCTTCATAAACTGGCTCACCACATCTTGTCATCTTTGCAGGGACCCTTTCGTGGAATGCCTCCTCCATTTGTAGATGACCTCCATGTTCTTCCAGTCAATACCAATACAAAACGGAAATGACTCCTGCAATCATTCATTGTGGAAGGCGTTTTGACGTATCCACATGGTAGTAGAAAAGTGAACAGTAAATGCAATTTTGCTTATGGTTTAGCCTTGATCGTTCCAATAAATGATGGAAACGTTCAACATTACATGCAGGGGTCTATTTTCACTTAGGTGCAAATGGAAGTAGTCCCTCCATGCAATTTACTCTTATAATAAACACAAATATTGTGTGCTTCTAACTAAGGTACCTTGCAGGAAACCCGTATGTGCTCTCAGAGGCACGGTTAGGATACCTCATACAGAAATGTGAGGGTAACCTGAAGTACAGGGGTTCAAATCCTAACGGGTGGATTCTGCCTCCAAGGTCCTTAAAAAGACGATCTAAACTAATGTAAGTTCTATTAACATCTCCTAAAGAAAATGGAAATCATAGCACGCGCTGGACAAATCCTCGCTGCTATTCTTATTTCCGCCTTCATTGTTTGGGTGAATAAATGGTCAGATTACTTACTGGTGATCTTCATTAAAACAAGTCCTAGACTTCCTAATTACTGTCCTTACATCTTTGAAGCACTGCTTACCCTGACAGAGTCTCCCAACTGCCCTTCCCAACAACAGACTGAAAGATAAGGATTGGCTTGGTATAGTTCTCACTCTCTGTTGTTAAAAGGGTTCATTTTTTTTTAACGAAAGCTTATCTGTCCCTACTACTAGCCTATTTGATACCAAGCCTACCACAGGTAGGGTACGGAGGCAGGCAATTAGTTTTAATGAAGGTGAATGGCTAGTAATCAGGCATTACCCACTCAGCTATCTTCCTCGTCACAGTCTTCAAATCTATGAGGATGTACCAAGCTACCCTTGTGACCACAAAAATACACAGCCACTCCAACTAGCTCATTACCAGAGCTTTATTTAGTGTTCAATGTTCAAGGAAAGATAACACAACCTATCCAAAATCTCCTTGGCATCCCCCCTTCACCGTCAATGTATAACTCTGAATGAGTTTGGAGTTGCCCAGGTAGAGGCAGAAAACGTTTCTTGTATTGTGAAAACATAAAAATTGATATGAGGCTGGGAAGCCCAAAAGAAACACACCAGCACAGGTTACAAAAGGACATACAAGTGCTTTATTAAAAAGCTACAACAGTTACCAAAGTCAATTGACAAACGGATAGCTATTCGGCTCTCAGAGTAACGTAACGAACTTCAACGAGGGTTCGATGCATTAGTAGAGAGACCGTACATTCGGAATACTTGGGCTTTTATATCCTTTATCCAGCCCTTGGCCAACCCCCTCGCGGGTTAACCATTCTTGGGATCAGGCCTAGGGTTCCTTGCCAGGTCAATCCTATAATGTATGCATTTTGATCAGTTCCGCTGATACAGTTGTTCATTTACACGTAGGTCAGTAATAGGACAAGGTCTCAGTTTGCGACCCCGACAAGTGGCCTGCAGGCATATTAATTATTCGTGTGTGCGGAGGTCACAACGGCCAGAATCTCACTCAGAATGTCATTCAGCCTCCATTTTGATGTTCAGGGTGACTTCCACATTACAAGAGAACCTAAAATGGCGGCTAAATCCAAGATGGCGACTTACATTACTTTTCGTTAAGGTCAAGACCTTGCCGCGGAGTCTATTCACATGATATTTTAGACAACTTGGCGTAGGCCAATACACATTCAATTACTGCGATAGGAGGCATAATATTATTTCAATTCCAACAAACCCTCCTTTTGGCCTATGCCAAGTGCTAATATCATTTCTAATACTTTTGCAAATAACTCCATGTATTGTCATCCGTACATCCCGAATCATTGTCTGTAATATCTATAGCCATTAGGTCATTCATCAGAACCTCTTGTAACACAAACTCTTTGGATGCTGTATCTGGGGCATACATTCTATGCCCTATTGTGCTCACTGCTTGGGCACAACATCCCCCTAGCATTCCACATATACTCGGAAGACATTGAAAACAGCAACAAAGAAATAGCAGGATCCCCAAAATAACCAGAATAACAGAAAGCACCTTCCAACCCCAAGATCGTAAAGAATCCCAGAACCAGGTGCTAAGATTCCAATCTCCTACAGGGATATGTACTTCAGAACTAAGGATATGCAAGTTCTGTATTGCTTTAAAAATTGTCGGCGAGGAATCTGGTACGAAAACACAGCAAGCGGACCCCACCAATTTGCATACTCCACCTCGCTCTGCCAGAATGACATCTAATGCCACCCGATTTTGGAGTGCTACCAATCTTATTGCTTTTTGTTCTAGTGTCATATTGTAGAGTATGTCCGTGGTCCGGTTGATCGTTCTCTCCAGTACCCTTGCTAATCCCCTAATGTTCTCAGAGTTTGTTATTTGTCCCCAAAAGGGCACAACTGATTTTGCTATATCTCCCAATACTTGCCCAGGGGTATCTCCGTTCTTGTCCCGCCGTGGCGAGCCTTAGAAACCTCCAATGTACTAGCTACAAATACCCCGGGTAACAGGATTCCTAAATAACAGGTTCCCTGCCAATCCTTGGGCAACCAGGGAAATGCTAAACTACCACAAACAAAATAAACAGGCCCCCCTACATACAGAGGCCTGTTTTCTCCAGTCAAATGTACAGTGTTCATACAACCTTCAAAATCTCCCATTGGCCGAGTGCCATTTCTTTGTACACAAAAGGGGACCGAATCAGGGCTACGATTTATAGAGTAAGAAGGAGGCACAGCGTCCTTATTGCCTATCGGAGCCATTTTAAAGGAAATTAAAGTTTGAAAAGGAAGAGACAGTTTATCAGACGGCCTAATAGAAGCGACATTAGGTTTACTTCTATTTGCAAAAAGCGAGCATCCCAGGGGAGTTAATTCACGTTTCTCGAAATCACTCAAATTAGTTACATCAAAGTTCCCTGAGATGCTGTCATTCCAACGGCCAAAGAATAGTGCTCTAAGAGAGGCATAGCAAGCAGTCGTTAAAGGTAAAGGGTGAATATACCATCCTAGTCCCTTGTTCCCATGTTGCGGTAAATGAGTGCAAATCCAACAATTACTCTTATTAAAAATGGCATGCGTTGCATTCATTACTATCATTAGAGTGTTATTATGATACTTTTGTCTATGTTGGGAGTCTCTAGCAGAGTGTGGAGGAGTACAGAGGGAGTCAAAAGCAGTTGGTACAATCTCGGTCGGTAGTAGAGGTTTTAGAGGATAGATTTCTTCAAAGTACCAAAGTCCTACAGCAGTAGTTGCAAAAATAACAATTATCATTATCAAAACACAGTAATACATTTCGGGGCCCAGGCACATTGTTCATTGTCCAAGTTGGTCACCCCCTTATTCACAAGTCCAGTGCGGGGAGCAGCAGTGGAGGTGGCAGGCATTGTAGTTCCTCAATCGACGACCCCAATGTTCATTGCTGGCGACTCTACCGTCGCGCGATTTCTTAGTCCTTCCCAACCCTAGCCAGCAGAATCCCTTTTTCTTCCTGTTGTTCAACAGAAACTTTCTTATACAAAAGAAAACTTTCAATCACTTCTCTTTTCCAAATGCACGAAAAAACCCGTGCCGTAGTTCTATTTTCTTCGTCGAAGGTTGTACCTGGTGGTACCCAAGATTGTTTGATCCGAAAATAAGATGTCGTCACTTCCTGAGGGAAGCGACATATCGGAGGCGACGGAAGTCGCAGAACTTGAAACAGTGTTTTCCGGAAGTGATTTTCAAAAGAGTGCGGAGACGAAATGGACTGTTCCCCAAGCTCCACAGGCTCAGAGAAATTCTCTGACGCACTCACAGCGCTGTTTGCTACTCCAAGATCAGGGACTGTAGCATAAGCGAGGGGATCTGCTTCTTCTGTAACGTGTGGCGTCGGGTGAGGAAGTTTCTTGACATGCGTCGCATGGATCCAGTGTTCTTCCCAGCCACCTGCACTGCTGTCTGGGTGACCAACAGCACCTGGTAGGGTCCCTTCCAACGAGGAGTGAGACAGGAAGACCTTTCGTAGGCCTTCACTAGGACCCAACTTCCAGGCTGTATATCGTGTCCTGGGCCCGTGAACCATACAGGTAAAGCTGAATATACCTGGTGATAAATGAAATACAGGTTTTTAGTTAACTGGTTACAGTAGTCTACAAGCAATACATTTTCCACCTCTCTCAGGGCTTTAGGTTTTGGGAGACCCCAAATATTAGCAGGTCTCCCCATCACTACCTCAAATGGAGAAAGCCCAGTCTTAGTTTGAGGTGTGGTACGCATAGCCAATAATACAATAGGTAAGGCATCTGGCCATTTCAGCTTGGTATCGGCACATGTTTTTGCAAGCTTATTCTTTAAGATACCATTATGTCTTTCCACCAACCCAGCACTTTGAGGATGTCTAGCTGAGTGAAATCGTTTCTCAATATGTAATGCTATGCATATCTGCAAAATTACTGCTGCAACAAAATGAGGACCATTGTCCGACCAAATTACCCTTGGGAGCCCAAATCGAGGAAAGAATTCTTTTACCATAATCTTTGCAGTGGTCATGGCGGTAGCATCTTTAACGGGGAAAGCCTCGACCCATTTACTAAAGGCACAAATAATTACAAGAACATATTTCAGATTGTTACACCGTTCCATCTCAATAAAATCAAAGTGAATGACCTCGAAGGGAACAGAAGGGGGCCCAAAGCTTCCCCTTGGAGTTACTGTCCCCTTACCCACATTGTGCTGTAAGCAGATCATGCAGTTCCGAACATGACGTTTTGCAGTCTCCAGAATCTTGTTATTCACCCAAACTTGTTCTAACATTTTCGTGATCTGCTGAGCACACACATGTGTAGGACCGTGTGCCATCGTAACCATTGCCAGTACATATGAATCAGGGAGCAACCATTTTCCTTCAGATGTATCCACCCAACACCCATCATCATCTAGTTTCCCCATTCCTTCGGCCCACCTTTTAGATTCTTCTACTGTAGCATCAGTTTGAATATCCCGCACAGACCCAATACCTTCATCCATTACATAGGCATCTTTTGTTTTTCTTAGCGCGTACATGTCTGTGCTAAGGTCTGTGGCCGTTTGCCTGGCTATCAGGTCCGCAAAGGCGTTCCCTTTTCCCACATCATCTATGACCTTACGATGTGCTGCACATTTCATGATCGCTAACTGCCTAGGGAGCGAGAGTGCCGAGAGCAATTGCACTATCAAGGGGCCATGCTGAATCTTGGTCCCATGTGAGGTCAGGAACCCTCTTTCCGACCAGAGCCTCCCAAAGTTGTGAGCCACCCCAAAAGCGTACTGGCTATCAGTATATATATTTACTATACGCCCTTCGGAGAGTTCACAAGCTCTGGTCAATGCTATAATCTCTGCGGCCTGCGCAGAGTTAGACGAAATTCTCTTAGTTTCAACAACTTTACTCAATGTAGTAACTGCATAAGCAGCTGTAGATGTACCATCTGAAAGTTTGAAGCAGGAGCCATCACAAAACAGCTCCCCGTCTGCATTGTCCAAAGGAGTATCTATAAGATCTATCCTTCCCTTCGTTTCTTGTTCAGTGGTATACAGACAGTCATGTAATTCTTCGTCACCGCAAACAGTGTTTTGCGGGAAAGGTAAGAGTTCAGCCGGATTAAGAACACAACACCTCTTAATTTGAATGTGCGGGGCAAACAGAATTAATTCATACTTTGTTAACCGTGCAGAGGTGAGGTGTTGCGTTCGTTTTTTTTCAATAGGATATCTACAGAGTGAGGTACCATCAAAATCAAATCATGGCCTAGGACCATTCCCTCACTCTGTTTTACAGACACGGCAGCAGCAGCGACAGCTCGCAAACATCTTGGCAAAGCGCATGCGACAGGATCAAGGGCGGAGGAGTAGTAGCCGCACAGCCTATTCTTCCCTCTGTGTTCCTGTGTTAACACAGCCAAAGCACATCCATCACATTCATGCACAAACAACACAAAGGCCTTGTCATAATTTGGAGTACCCAGAACCGGTGCAGAGCATAACGCGGTTTTGAGAAGCTCAAATGATCGTTGATGTTCCGATTTCCATGGCAGTGGCAGAGAAATGCCCTTCTTCGTCAAAGCCAACATCGGTTTTATCACTAGCGAAAAGTTCAGGATCGACAACCTACAGTAAGAAGCCATACCTATTAAGGCTCTGACTTCCTTCTATGTATTTGGAACAGACATGCCAGAAATGTGTTTTATTCTTTTAGGTGTCAGTCTTCTCCCCTCCTTTGACAGGAGGTACCCTAAATAGGCGACCTCCTGACAACAATATTGAAATTTTTTGAGCGAAGCTTTATGACCATTTTTTGCTAGATGAACAAGCAACAGTATAGTGCCTTCCTTACAAGCACTTTCAGAGTCTGCAGCCAAAAGCAAATCATCAACATATTGAAGCAGTGTACAAGTAGGTGGGAACTCAAGGGTGTCAAGCTGCTCTTTCAAAGCTCTAATATAAATGCTTGGACTTTCAGTATACCCTTGAGGTGCCCTAGTGAATGTAAATGAGCGTCCCCCCAAGGTAAACGCAAACAAATATCTACTTTCCCTATGTATAGGAATGCTAAAGAAAGCATTTTTTAAATCCACAACGCTGAAGTGCGTAGCCGTAGCAGGGATCATTGTCAATATCGTCGTTACATCAGGCACGATTGGAAATTGTGGGGCGACAACTCTGTTAATAGCACGAAGATCAATTATGAACCGGTATGGGATTGCATTTGTCGCCTTTTCTTATACAGGCAAGATCGGACTGTTACACAAACTACCTGTAATCTCCTCGATCACCCACGATGCGCAAAATCGGAGACAATGCATTTCAAAGCACGCTCGCCCTCAACTGATATTTTATACTGCGGAATGCGTGGTAGTTTAACTCCATGTTTCAAAACTATTTTAACGGGCTCAATCTGTAGTACCCCGACATCGTTGTCGTCAACCGCCCATAAACATTCCGGGACAATGCTAAACTCAGGAGGTAAAGGTTGAATCAGAAACTGAGAATTAGAAAGTTGCTGTGGTGAAACCGTCAGCCGTACTCCATCAGAGGAACAATGAATTACTGCATTCAATTTCTTTAACAAATTCAACCCCAGCAAATCTCTTCCACAGTTCGAAGTCAGAGGAAAAGGCAATGTCCGTAAAGGGACCCAAAGAAACAGACACCGGTGAAGAAACCGGACAGACAATTGGATATACCAGAAAACCCTACAAAAACATTAGTTTGCCCTGACAGTGGAATGTTGGAACCCGAGAATGATCAATGGAGCACTTCTGTGCTCCAGTGTCTATCAAAAACTGGTGTTTCCTATTCCCTACTAATAATTCAACGTAGGGCCTTTCTGATTAACGGGAATAGGTGAAGGTTCCAAACCCTGCTTCGGGCAGTCCTAATGAAATAGAGTATTGTCAGAAGGAAGCTCTTCAGAAAGGTAGGCAGCAGAAGGGTGATCAAATATGTTCCTCGAGTCCACACTCGAGGTCTGATTTTCCCGTGAAAAAGGTTGCTGAGGATCTTGCAAAAACTGACCTCTATCAGGGCCCCCTGCTCCAGGGCGGCCCCTAGGTCGTCTACCCATACTACCAAATGCACTGTTTGACCTTTGTCGAAGGACGGGGCACTGTGCTCGCCAATGACCTTCCTGGCGGCAATAAGCACATTGATTAATATTCACAGAACCCAAAGGAGCATTTCCTTTTGGGAGATACTGACCTCTAGTCTGTGTCGTGCCTCCTCTGGGGTTTCTAACAATTTGTTGTAATAATACTTTGGTTTTCAAATCTCCCTTCCTCTTTTCTATTTTCTCCTTCTCATTATTAACACGGTTCTCATAATACTGAGCCATGTGCAAAACCTCAGATTGAGATTTTGCCTGCCAAGGGCTCTCAGAGGACATAATCTGTGACTGGATGTCGGGCAACAATCCACGCACACATTTGTCCACAAACAACCTTTTCCCAGACTCTGTACCCAAATCCTGCCCACTGAAGTCGGAAAATACCTGCTCGAATCTGTTAAAGAATTCAGTGGCGCCTTCAGTTTTCCCTTGAACACAGGCCGTAAGCTTGTCCCAAATAATTCTTTTCTCTGGAATTATAGTTTTTAATTTCGCGACAATTCTATCAGGCAAAGTAAGTATTACCTGTGGTGGTTTCTCACCTGCTGGTCTTTCCCCATCAATCCTAATCATATTAGCCAACGTATCTCCCAACCCTGGCACATCATCTATTGTCCGAACCTGCTTCCATACATTCTACGGTAGGATTACAGGGAATAGCAAGTCAATATCACTTAAGGTGAACACAGAGGACTGCAAGATGGACTCTATCTCTTTGTAAAACCCCGTCGGGTTTTTCCTGATATCGGGAACTGATTGCCTAATCGTGTTCACTTCCTGTCGTGAAAACGGGACGTGAACGAATTGTGATACATAATGTGCAGGGATATCCACAGCGGGTGCACCACTCCCAGCGTTGGCGGGAATCTCAACCTTTGGGACAAAGGTCGGAGGGACCTCTCTCATAGGCAATTGAGATATAGGTACCTCCGGCCGCTAACTAAGCAACAGAGCCAGGTCGAGCGCTTAAGCCAGCCGAAGAAGTGTCGGGCGAAAAAGCCCTTTTACAAATCCCCAACAATTCTATGGGGCAACTAACCTTCTTTCTTACACATTCTTCTTGCAGGTACTGTACCATTACCTGAATTACCTTTCTTTGCATTTCTACTGTATACTGACTATACGTGTCATATACTTCATCTGGCGGAATCGATGAATCCGAGATCCATCGAATCGCATCTTTGGTACAAATCCGTACTTCCTCAGGTGCCGATCTACGACACGGAAGGAACCGTTTCTGTACATACATACTATCGTCTTCGTCATCCTCATCTCGTGACTTTTCAAAGTCCTTCCTATACCCAAACAATTTTTCAACATGACCATATACTTTCTGCTCTGTGTCCCTCGAAAGTGCCAAAGCATTTAGATCTCTCACCCCTTGTGGAAGATCCGAATTTTGTAATCTACCCCACATCACACATAAATGAGTCCCCAAACCTTCGATAAAAACATTTTTCTCTGGAAAACTGTTCAAATTGGATAATGTGGAAAAAACATTAACTTGATCACCTTTCTCCATACAGTGCTTAGCCCATGCAAACAATCCCTGTTTTTTATCTGCAGAAACAGTATTACGAGTGACGATCTTTGATCCTGCACCTTGATCAACTTCAGTCAATACAGGACTACTCGGGAGCGGAGGTGCAGGTAAATTTAATAAAGGTGCAACTATCGGCGCAGGAGGAAGGGGCGGTGCGATAGGTGTAGGAACAACAACTAGGGGAATAGGAACAATAGGTTGTACAGGGGGAACAGGAATAACAGCAGGAACAACAGCAGGAATGGGCAAAGCGCCCAAGAAAGGATCATACGGAGGTGGCGCAGAGGCACCAGGCCTGCGTTCGTTTAACAATTTTTCAATAAATTCTTCGAAAAAATGAAAATCTTTAGAGGGGTAAATTTTCTGGATTCCAAGTGAAAAAGCCCTATCCATATTTTAACTGATTCTGAATGTTTTTCTTTATCATATAACAACGCTTTTTCGGCATTTGTTTTATGACGGTGTGCATGTTTATCCCTACTTTTAAGCTGCTGTAACGCTTCTTTTTTCCAATTCTGTAAAACATCAAAGGCTGCAGGTCTAGCCTTCTTTTTTAGCAAGACCGATTCTAGTATTCAATACGGGAGATCTCAAAACTGCCATTGATTGCCACTGAAATTCAGAGGCATGTCTAGTCTGTCTGTGCCAAATATCATTAAATACTATACTACCAATGCCATACTTACAGTACATAGTACATGCCGGCACCCCTCCTGTGGTGCCGGCGGCTAAATTCCAAAGATTGTCGATCGCTGCGAGCAGAGCTCTAAAGCAGCTAGACAATTTCCCAGCATTTCACAAAAAATTGGTGTTTACCTGGTCAATAATTGTGTCTGCAGATACAATACGCCAAATTCAAATTGTCAGGGTTAAATAAGAGCCGGGTCACGACTGCACCTGACCAAACTAAGGAGGACCGTACGGTTTATCAAAGAACTTACCTAACGAATTTTACCTTGTGTTGGTGGTTTCGACAAATCTGCCCGCCTCAAAAATGGACCCTCGTCAAGATGCCGTGTCAGACCACACGACTATCGTCCAAGGATCGGATCGTGCAGCGCTGCCGAGGTATCGCGTCTCGTTCGGTCGGGCCCGCAAAATCACACCGTCCGATCCCGGTTCGATAGTCTGCGTCAACCTTCAATGATCCGGCATCAATCTTGAGGGTCCCTATTCGGGCGCCAACTGTGAAAACATAAAAATTGATATGAGGCTGGGAAGCCCAAAAGAAACACACCAACACAGGTTACAAAGGACATACAAGTGCTTTATTAAAAAGCTACAACAGTTACCAAAGTCAATTGACAAACGGATAGCTATTCGGCTCTCAGAGTAACGTAACGAACTTCAACGAAGGTTCGATGCATTAGTAGAGAGACCGTACATTCGAAATACTTGGGCTTTTATATCCTTTATCCAGCCCTTGGCCAACCCCCTCGCGGGTTAACCATTCTTGGGATCAGGCCTAGGGTTCCTTGCCAGGTCAATCCTATAATGTATGCATTTTGATTAGTTCCGCTGATACAGTTGTTCATTTACACGTAGGTCAGTAATAGGACAAGGTCTCAGTTCGCAACCCGACAAGTGCCTGCAGGCATATTAATTATTCGTGTGTGCGGGGGTCACAACGGCCAGAATCTCACTCAGAATGTCATTCAGCCTCCATTTTGATGTTCAGGGTGACTTCCACATTACAAGAGAACCTAAAATGGCAGCTAAATCCAAGATGGCGACTTACATTACTTTTCGTTAAGGTCAAGACCTTACCACGAAGTCTATTCACATGATATTTTAGACAACTTGGCGTAGGCCAATACACATTCAATTACTGCGATAGGAGGCATAATATTATTTCAATTCCAACAGTATTGAATCTCCTTCAAATTCTGGCCAGGGAGCAGGAACTCCTCGAGAGGATCTACCCTGGATTGGAGTGGGTGGTGGGGCCCGCGCTGTCTCATATGCTGTGGAATGTGGAAACTGTGAGCTTGATGCACTTGCTCAATTGTGACAGATAAATCAGAGAACCCTGCTTGGCTGTTGCATAGTCCATAAAGAATGAATAAACCTGGTGAAAAGTACATGTATGGTTGGAAATATTGACAGAGCTCGAGCCTTGTCCATTGTGTTAGTACCTGGATTTTGGACATTGTCTGGAAGCATCGGGAGGAAAATCTCCTGGGATTCAAGGACGTCACCATGGGTCAAAAAGAGGTAGGTGAATGCACAACCACCCTATCTGGAAAGAATTGCACAAACTTTTTATGGTACAACATGGCCCTTCTTCTACAGTACACCTCCCTGAGGGGTCAGCAACCAAAAAGGTGACCTTGGCCCCAGTAAGAATAGTAGCCGATCCCTGGGGGGGGGACCATTTATCAGGTTGTGGGTGGCCTCAACTCAAAACACGTAAACATCTTAGTCACCAGCGGGCCTAAAATGCAGCATATCCTCGCAGGATGTACGGAACGCCTGACTGGCCACCCATTGCCCCTGTAGTTGATTGATAAACCAAGGAGGAAGCCATCCTGAAAACATCCATAATCTGGCATGGTTCAAATTCTTTCGATAGAGAGCCCTTCCAAATACACTGACTAGAATAATTCCTCCATTGCAGCTGGTATGCAAGGAGTGTGTCTGGATTCCTGGCTACCTGAATACAAAGAGTTACTCGATCGGAGCAGCGCAAGCACTGCAATTCTAACCTTTCAAATTCCATGCCACAAATTGGAGGTTCAGAAGCACAGACTGAGGCAGGGTCAGGGACAGGAGAGGAGAGAGATCCAGAGGTAATGGCCACTTCTTCTATTCTGCCAGTGGAAGAAGGAGGGGACACCAAGGCCTACTGGCCCAATGCAGAATGGTTTCTAGCTTGGTTGCCCTCTCAGACTGTAACTTACTGAGGAACCTCAGGGCCAGTAGAAATCAGGGATGGGTGGAGTGCCGTGAATACTAGAACCTGATGGTGCTGGTCAGAGGCAAAAACTCCACTGGTGGAATCCCACAGTGGAGAGTCAGAGCCTGGAACAGGCTAGTTGATACTGTCTAGTTGATAATGCCTTAAGGAAGGGAATATCCTGATACTGTGGTCTGCAGGCATATTCTCCGTCCCAGCAAGATAGGCTGACTTTCCAGATTCACTACTGACCATCGACAAATCTTGAAGGCAATAAGAGCCAATGGTTTGCACTTTGTGTGCACCTGTCAATTCAGGAAACTCTGGGGAACCTGATTGTCCGTTGGTGCCAGAATCATGTGAAGTTGAATAGCAGGGGAAAGGTGTAGCAGCAACCATTGCACAGCCTTTAATTCCTGTCAATTCGAATAATGGGCTGACTCCTCTCAAGGCCATCTCCCCTGAGCTTGCTGGTTTCCCCAGGTTGCCCACCAGCCTGTCTTGGTGTCATCGGTCATGAACATACGGGGCCGGGAAGGCTGTTGGAACACCTCTGCCACTGGTTGGATGGCACTAGTCACCACTATAGGCTGTCATTGAGAGCAACATAAGATGCAATCCAGGTGTCATAAATGAGTGATTTATTTATTTTATTTATTGTGCATTTGTAAGGCACTTATACATCAAAACGTTGTGTTTCAAAGTGCCCACAGGGCAATGGGGGAGGGAACATGGGAACAAAGGCAAATAGAATAAACTGATGTACAGGAAATGGGCAGTCCTACTAGGCCTTGTGAGCATTCAGAACGTCAAGTGCAGGGAGAGAGAGAAGGGACAGAGAGGGGGTAAGTGCTAGGAGTTGCACGGAGGGAAGTGCCAAGGAGTCAGTTGTGTGCAATATTAAGTGCCTGGTGGAGATCAATTGGTACAGAGTGATCACCTGGCAATAATAGGTGCAGGCCTGTGAGAACACAAGCCAGTGGGTGCCTGAAGGCAAGTGCTGAAATGGATGGGTAGAAGGCGGAGTACGATTGGGCAGAAGCCCGGGACCCAGAAGGACACATAAGGTCCCAGGTCACCAAACTCAGTGACTGTGGGGTATTAGCACAGGCGTGAGAGGGAGAAGGAGGAGGTGAAGAGGAAAGTCTTGAGGAACTTCTGGAATTTGAGGATATCCAGCTCAAGACGGAAAGGAAGGGGGAGGGTGTTCCAGAGGAGAGAGCCAAACCGAGCTGAGAGATCTGTCACCAGCTTGCTGCTTAGAGAAGTGCCTGAGAACAGAGAGTCGGAGCTGGAGGATTGTAAAGCTCTGGAAGGAAAGTATGTGGTGAGATCAAGTTGTAGATAGATTGGTCCTCGGCCCCAGACAGCCTTACAGATGATGCAGAGGGATTTGAAGTTGATCCTGCTCTTGCAGTAACCGGGAGCCAGTGGAGGGATTTTAGGGCTGGAGAGATGCAGTCCCTGGGCTTGAGGCCAAGGATAAGTCTTGCAGCCTGTAAGGATGAGGCAGACAGCAGCTGGCTTGAAGGAACTTAAATTGCTTTATCAGGTTCACAAAGAAGAAAAATAAAAATAAAAATGATTGTTCAAAGTTTCTTCTTCTGTGATAAGGATGAACCAAGGAAAGGTGACGCCTAGTCTTCATACGCCCAGAGCATTTCAGGTGCAGTTCTCTCTCTCTCTTCCCCAGTGTTCTGCAAGAGAAGCGGAAAAAACACACAGTCCTTCATCAGTTTCATCCTTATATAGGGGTTGGGGCTGTGTGGACCAATCAGGGCTGTTCTGGCCTCTTTTTCTATAAATAGGCCCCCAAGCTCCGCCCCCTTTCTCTTTGCCCGTGGTTTGCCATGCAGCCTCTCCCGTCAACACTGGAGTTTTGCGGGGTACCTCTGTATGACTGTCAGATGATGTTATTAACGCTTCCGTAGCGTTGTACTTCCCACCGGCAGGTGAGCTATGATTGGGAAATGCGGACTCGGATATGTGTAACTTAGTGACGGCATCTGTGGGGAAAGCCGCGTGGCGCATGGCTGCAGGGGAGACGGGAATGTGCAAGAGACTGTGACCGCCTGCCCGACTCTTTCTCTGTGTGGAGCCTGCGGTCACATGTGAAGGCTTCTCGTTAGCTGTGTCCTCCTTATATAATGACCCTCTGTGAATGAAGAGTTTGGGACCCGCCACGTCTTTATTGTTCATTTCCAGTTCGGCTCCACACGATAAGGGAGCGGGAACTGCCAGGCTGTCACTGCCTGTTTCCTCGGTTCCCAGCGCTGCTGGGTTTAGTCTGGGAAAGTGTTGCCGTTGTTCCCTCTCACGGTGGTGATTCCACCATTTCTCCCCTTCTTCCCGTTCCTCCCTTTCCTCCCGTTCACACAGCCCTATTCTGGATAAGCTGGAGGAGGCGGAGAGAGGAAGATGGTAGATTAAGGAAGAGGCTGTTGCAGTAGTGTAGCTTAGAGAGTACCAGAACGCTAGAGACATTGAGCTTCTGGGAAAAGTGAGGAAAGGAAGGAAACCTCTGAGGAGGTGGAGTTGAAAATGGGCCTTCTTGGAAAGGTACAAGATGTGAGGGAGAAACGAGAGAGAGGAGTCAAAGATGACTCCAAGGTATATGGCTTCAGATGCAGGAGAAGGGGGAGAACCCATAGAGGGTTGGCAGAGTGAAGGGAGGAAAGACTGAGTGGGAGTCTCAATAGGAAGGATCTCAGTCTTGCTGGCATTGAGGCAGAGATTGTTGGAGGCAAACAAGGACAGGATAGCAGATAGGCAGTCAGAATGGTAGAGGAAGTAGGGAGAGTGTCACAGGGAAGTTTGAAGAAGAGTTGGGTGTCCTCTGCACAACACTGGAAGTCAGGGGAGAAAATGGAGAAAAAGTGAGCAAGTGGAGCAAGATAGATGTTAAAGAGCCAGGGTGAGAGGTCAGAGCCCTGGGAAACGCCAGAGGCAGAGATAGATGTAGAATAGGAGAAAGAGCCTGTTAAGGATTTCAATCAGGCAATACACCCGGGTCTCGCCTAGCATGTAATGCACGGATGAAATACTTATTTATTGTGTCTATAGGTTCAATATTCTGAGTGATATACCACTCATATCACACCCTTCTCAAAATACCCCCCGGGTCACACTGGACCAGGAATCAGGCTGGTTGGTAAAGGTAAACATGTATTTATTTATTTAAAATTCAAATCAACACACATTTGAATATATAGATGGGGCAGAAATCGCCAATGTGGTGACAAAACAATCAGAAAATAAGTAAGGCAATTGAATTCACTTTTGAGCAGCACAGAAGATAAAACACAGGGGAAAGACAGTTTTGGTTGTGAAAAGATAGCGTTTAAGTTAAGATTTCTCCCTGCAAAGTTCGCAATTCACAAATTAGCAGTTCTGCACAGATGTAAGTAAGTAGCAGGTATTCAGGCATAAAAGAACAGAGTACAGTGTTTGAATATAGTCTTCCCTCCCCAAACAAGAGAGAAAAGCGCTTTTGGAAATTGGCACTTTTTAAACTGACAGTTCAAAATGGCTTTGTGAAACAATGAAAAGTGTGCAAAAAGCCTTAAATTGATAGATATTCTTATGAGAGTAACACTGAACAGATTCTATCCAACATAAGCTACAAGATGAGCAACAGAACACACTTAAAATCAGAATGGAAGTTTAAGAAACACTTTGAATGGGAAAAGACATGTGTAAACCTTTAGCAAAAATGCAAATTGGCGCCTATATTTCACTATGCAAGTTTTAATAAAAATGGGTCAAATACACTGTTTCGCAATGAAGGTATAACTGAGAGTTGAAATTAGGTCTCTAGCTATAGAATTGAAGAAGTTATGCAAGTTTAAATGAAAGGCGTTTTTGAAAGAAATAATGCAGAGAAAAGCTGAAATTTGGTTTTAAAAATGAAAGATTGGTTTTATTTAAACTATATTAATGACTAATTAAAACAGAATGCCACCCGTGAATCTCCACAGTTACGCACGCCTGCTTTTAACTCTTCACGTGGCGGATACTACGTTTTCTGTATCACTAATGGCTTATGGTCTAATGAAACAAATGAGAAAAAAATCAGTGTGAACACTGGGGATTACAGCAGGGTTGCAAGAATGGTTCTGACAATATTAGAGGTTCTGAAGTTAAAGATGGGATAGATTGAGATTGGGATAGGACAAGGCAAATATACTATGGGTTACTACGATTCCTATTTATACTTACAGTCCACTATAAATTAAGATTGGACCATCAGGTTCTGGTCATCACGGATCAGTCTACAGGCAGCAGGGCACTTCTGGTGGAATTGGATGAGCTGGGTGGTTCTGATCAATTGGACTGCACCTCAGGCTGGATTGGATTGGATTGGCCCTTCTGGTCACTGGACACTGTAGATTAGCGGTATGGCAAATTTCAACAGGCAAGCATGAATCGTAGCAAGCCAAACTGGATCAGAATGATTTCCCTGAAGTTCTCTTGAGATGGTTTCAGGATTTGGGCCTAGCTGAAAAGAGTTCAGCAAATGCTAGGCCTGGGTTTTCCAAAGCAGTCTGGATCAGGACAAGATGAAGAATTCTGGAACAGGGTGAAGAAGTCAGGAACAAAGCGCTGCGTCGGAAATCAGGATGTAGTCAGGAATCAGTGTGTGTCTGTGTGTGGTGAAGTTCCTATATTTATCATGCCAAGTGACATCACAAAGTTTATGGTAGGGGCAGAATTTCAAACCACACCCCCACGGCTGTGATAGGTCAAAGGCACTTGCCTTTTTCTGGTTGGAAGTCAGAAAGAGCTGTCATATTTTATGATGTGATTTGGGAACTCCCACCATGATTTGAACCACAATTTAACTTTCGCACAAATGCACATTTCTATAATTATGCCCTCTAATAAAATCAGACACATACATTACATATTTTGTAGGTTATCCTGACATCTAACTCCCATCTCAGTAAGAGCTTTCTTTGTCCTTCTGTGGAATTTTGTCAATTTTAATCATAACGGTTTGGCCTAACAATTTCTAATTCAGTACATATCTGTGCAGCTACCCCTAGCACACGGATATACAATATTATATTTGCAGCATCAATAGTTTTGCTACAATTATTCTTTTTGTGTAACTTTGGGTACTTATGTAGTACAGGGTTCTCTTACGTCTTCACAGAAAGAGCATAAGATTAGATTTACAACTACCAATTTTTAGATTTGTCCTCCTTCATGGGGCAAAGTTAAAGGTTTTCAAAACTTAATTACAAATAGGCATTTTAAACAACAAATGTCTTTTAGCAGTTTTTTCTTTCCTTTCAACAGGCAACAGCTGTCAAATTCCTTTGATCAGGGTGGGGGTCCAGAGGGAAGTTTCCTGTCCCTCCCCTGCAGGGATCAGTGTTCAGCCTGCCATTGTCCTTGGCTCGGCCAGAGATGAAAGTCTGATGAGGTTTTTGTTCTAAATATGCGAGAACCTCCAGCATCAATTAAGCCTTCCTGCTAGCAGTGGAGTTTCAACCTGAAGTGTCAATCTTTCCCAGGCTGGGCACTGTCAACTCAGAATTAAATATTTAACTCCAAACTCGGTTTTGACTTTAAGATTCACTTTAAGATCTTTCATTTAAAACGTATAAAAATGAACACAGTTTAGAAGGGATTTTGACATTTAAAGAATTAGGCCTTTCACTAAAACATGCTTTTAAACAGGCGATTTTGCACTTCTTTATGAAAAAAGCACATTTAAACTGAATCCTTTACATCAGAGTTTCCTCTGCAGCACACGCATTTATTCAGCACCAGTTCTTCTCTTAAGTGCTGAGATTTGTTTGCAGTCCGGAAGTAAGTATCCAGCCTTTGCTTGGAGTTTTCTGTACACAGCTGAAATTGTTACATGTTTTGCCATTTTTAGCCGCATTTTTCCCGTGGAACTGAAAGAAATGTTGCTGGGCTGGTTTTTCATGAGATACATTTCTCAACTGCTTTCAGTCAATGATCTGTAATTCTTTTACTCTCACTGATTCACTGAAAACTGAATGGATCTAGCGCCAAAACAGCACTTTGAAGGTTGCAAAACTGCTTTTTAAAAGGCATTTTCGTTTTTTAGCCCAATTCTGTGGCCTTGCTTTATGTTAAATATAACAGCGCCCACTGGCATTCTCCTGCAGTGAGTTCTGTTTTCACCCCAACTGTGTGTGGCAGGGGTGTGCAGCCTTCTGTGATTGCGAACCATGCACAGTTTTGCAGATTTTTGCGCGCACAGGGGTTTGGCTGTTTCTTTCCCCATTGGTAAAGGGGTGCAGTGGGGTGCATCGGCATGGGTAAAAATATCCCACAAGCCCAGGATGACTTGGCAGGGATGGTCAATAAAGAAGAAGGTCAACCAGTCCAGTGCCCACTGAGAGATACCAAGGGTATCATGGAGCCGTTTTATGAGAATGGAGTGGTTGACCGTATCAAATGCAGAGGAAAGATCAAGTAGAATGAAGACAGCAGGAGAGTTAGAGTCAAGAGATGCAAGCAGTTCTTCACGGGTGTTCAGAAGAGCAGTTTGCATGCCTCTGGATGCTTGGAATCCAGATTGATGGTCATGTAGGCAACCAACGAGCTCAGTATGCTGGGTCAGTTAGGGGAGGACCGGCTTCTCCAGGGGTTTCCCAAGGAAGATAGTGATAGAGATCGGGTGGTAGTTAACCGGACACATGGGGTCGGCGGAAGGCTTTCTAAGAAGGGCTGCACAAGAGGTGCTTGAGGGAAGAGGGGAAAGACCCAGTGGCAACAAAGTGATTGCAGGAATCAGCAAGTGCCAACGCAAAGGAGCCAATGTGGTCCTTAATAGTTCTGGAAGAACAGGGGAGACCTGTTTGGAGGAGACCTTCATAGAGCGGACTAATCTATTGACCTTGTCCGATGTGATAGGAGTGAAGGAGGAGAGAGTGATTGCAGAAATAATCAAGTGCAGGGGCAAGGGAGCTGATGTTGTCCTTAATAAGTGATGAGGGCAACCAGTGATTTAGGAGATGGGAGACTATAAGTTACAAAGGGTGTCATGCCCAAGTAACTTCTTTCATTGTTGATGAAGTTTTGCCATGGACCTCCATATACTCGAATGCTGATGGGTAATCCATGCCCAGCAACCGCTGGAGCTTGTCCTGGAGCCTCACCATTCTGTTCCCGGGTAGGAGTACCTGACCCTGCACTGTACTGAAGATGTCACCAATGAAGCTGATCAACTGGGCTGGAGTGAGCTGGAATTTCTTGTACCTCATGTTGAAACCAAATGTATGTAGAGTTACAGACACCACTTTTTCATCCTGGGATACGTAAAAGAAAGACGATATGGACATTAGCCAATAGTCCAAGTATGGAAACACATTAATACTGATCGTATGCAGTTCATCTACCACTGGCTGCCAAGATCTTCCTAAACAGACTGGGAGAGATGGTTGGCCAAAAGGTAGGACTGTAAACTGGTAGTGTTACCCCATGTGAAGAAAACATAGGAATCTCTGGATCTCCTTCTGTACAGCAACATGCAGATATGCTTCGCTTAGTTCAATGGAAGCTTGCCAGTCTCCAAAATGAATGAGGGCTATGAAGGACTGTGATATGTCACTAAACGGTTGACTCGGTTCAGATCCAGGATAGTCCTGTTCCCCGAAGCGGTCCTGCTCTCAGGGCGGGACCAGTATTATTGACACCTTCCTGAGATGCTCCGCTATTCCCTCCCTAATTGCTTAGTGCTTCAAGGGTCATGCTCCCAATTTGCCCCGACTGAGGGGGCTTGAAGAAAACAATGCTATCTCCTTTCAGGTTTATTCTCAGAACAAACTTGTCCTCTATTGCCTCATTCCACGTTCTCCAAAACCTGCCAGGCACCCTTCAACTGAGACCAGTTATTTCACCCTCCCATACTCCGGATCTCGGAGTGGATGTCGCGTTAAGATGGAAGGCTAAGGCGTCTAGGTGCTATCTCCCATAGGGGCACCAGGGCTCCTACCTGGAAAGGGGTTTCTGCCCTTGAGCACTTTGAGGGGATGATGATCGCCTGAGATCCCAGCTCTAAAGAAAAGGAGGCCACCTCGTACACAGAAAAATAGGCCACTTCCTACAGATAAAAGGATGCCACTTTCTGTACATAAAAAGAGGCAACACCCTATACAGCATATAAAAGGAAACAACTTGCTGTAGGTAAACACGCATTGCCAAACAACAGTGTTGGCCTTTATGCAGACATTTAATAGACGTATGCCAGCCTAATGTTCGCTGGGAGGGCTGCTAAGGGTTGATGATGTTGATGTCCTCTGCTGATTTTTTCATGCAATCTTCTGGGGTTTACACACCAGTCCTTCTAATGCAATGGCTCTTTTACACCCGGGTGCTGATTACCAGAGACTGTTTGAAGTAGGCAGACAGTAATGTGTTGGCCTTTATGCAGACATGTAATAGACGTATGCCAGCCTAATGTTCGCTGGGAGGGCTGCTAAGGGTTGATGATGTTGATGTCCTCTGCTGATTTTTTCATGCAATCTTCTGGGGTTTACACACCAGTCCTTCTAGTGCAATGGCTCTTTTACACCCGGGTGCTGATTACCAGAGACTGTTTGAAGTAGGCAGACAGAGGTAGGGTTGATGTTAGATCAGCTCATGGGAGGACTACATACAGCAGATTGGTTTAACCACCTTGGAACTGTCTGTGGGTTCCCAAACTTCCTGCTCACTCCCCACTTTCTGCAGATGGAGCACTATGGGTATGAGAACACAGGGCAATGGACTGGAGCTTGTAAAGATGGGCACATGGGAACCAATCAGCAGTGACATGTTGCCTGTAGAAGGGGACGAGGCCCTTTCCTTAATGGATTCATCTTTGGATTTCAAGACAAGAAGGATTCACCTGGAACTCTGTTGGGGATACAGTCTATTCCAAAGTCCTCTAACATAGAGGTGTAGACTGAAGGCTCCATGAAAATGGAAATCCCTTCGCCCTACCCATCCCTAGGGCATATTTGCTGTGAACCCAGGCCTTTCTGCTGTCTGTGCCCTGGAATCAGGATCCAGCTTACTGGAGGTGAATGTCCCCTGCAAGTGCCAGACAACCTTCCTGGAGTGGGAATTCAGAGATGATGACTCACCTTTTCCATGGAAACGCTGGACAGGGCCTTCCTGCAATTCAGAGCCTAGAAGAAGCTCACAACCCTGTGTACTGCCTCAAGACACATTCGAGCTGGCTCGACCATGCTCAACTCACTTCAAGCCACTATAGGACCTGCGGTGCTGCTTTTTGCACTCTAAGCCCTTCAGTCCAGTTACCTGCTCTTCCAGCCATGCCAATGCAGAGTCATTACATTGAAGTGCATCGCTATCACCGGCTCATCTCCATGGAAGCATCCAACTCGCTGTGTCTCGGCCACCGGCCCAAACAGCATCAGCATCTTGACCCAACTAAAAAGCATCATCTCAACTCGACTAGACTGCTGACTCGGCTTGCTAGAAGCCAGCGACTTGACCCATCTCGAAAGCTGATTTGAGCAGCGCAGGTGGTAAGGCCTGAGACAAATATTCTTTGGAAGGCAACAAGGCTGCATTTATTACATTTCTTATATCATGAACATATGTGACAAAGCCATACATGAATCAGCTCATCCAAAACTGTTACGTCATCCATCATTTACGCCAATATTATGACATAGTTACATCATCAATTACGTCATTACGTACTTGAGCATGGGGGTGAGGCAGTGGTCATTGCCCCCCATGCTTCGGGATGGGCCCGAGGAAAATATGTGACCCCCTAAACCGACCAGACCCATTCCCCCCCTTGCACGGACCGGTGAGGACAGCTCTATGAGCCCTTGAAATTGACCCATCTCAAACGCTGATTCAATCCAGTGTGAGACTTTCCTCGAAGCGTCCTCGATGTAGACTCGCCATTGGAACAACTCAATTCAACTGTCTCCGCACTGGCTCGACTACAGTACAACTTGCTGAGGCCTGGCACAACGCAGATGAGCTGTTGAGCTCCAAAGACATGCAATTAAACTTATTTGAAGAGGTTGTGTCCCCAGGTCCACTTTAAAGGACCCTATTTAATTGTAAGCCCCCTCCTTTTCCTTTTGAAAGGGACATGCATAATCTTTGCAGTTGTGCTGCTAAAATCTTTGCTTGAGCACGCCCGTCTAAAAACCCAGAATGCCCCTTTATTCTAACCTTGACTTTCTGTGTGTTTCTCTTACAGGGTGGCTAGTAGTCTTTTTCAGGTTGTGCCTTTTTGTTAGTTTCATTACAGATCCTATGTTTGTGATGCCTTGGTTGGACATACTTTTATTTTGTTACTCCATGTACTATTGTTGCTTGTGTTGCTTGTGTGCCAACCCACACCCTTCCTCAAGAGTATATAGCCTGTCCTGTGCCTAGGTTACCAAAACAACAGATGAAGGCATGTATACCTATTGTGCTGTGCTTGTTTGACCTTTATGACTAGAATCGCTGCTGGTTTAGTCCTAGTGAGGGGCTGAGCCAGCGTTTTAGACTCTGCTCACCCCCACGTGTGAGCAGAGCAGTTGTCATTTCATCATAATGTAAGTCACATCATGTAAACCTAGGCGCTAAGCAAACACTGTTCACTAAACAATAGCAGCGTTGCGCCATGTATGACCGAGATCGATTAGGTTTGCATTGTGGGCTTTGGGTTTCAGCGTTGGAAGCCCTGATATGAGGTGTCATCATTGTATGGTATTTCGCGGGTCTAGAGAAAGCACCATGCGTGAAGTTGAGGCCTGCCGGTCAGCATTCGTAAGATTCCCTTTTCTGTCAGTCGAGCGGATAAAATGTTTGAAGAAAAGAATAACCTCATTACATTATAAATACACTGTCAGACAGCGATTATCATTTGACCTTTGCTGATAGACAAGTTAGCCACCGGGGGAATTATCCGGAAGCAGAGAAGAAAGCTCCAGTAATGAAAATCAAGCTGCCAGGGGATTTAGATGGCAGGATAGGAGGCGCGTGCGCGTGAGCAGACAATGCGTTTTTTTTCTGTGTGACTTCAGTTGCAGCGGATGTTGAGAGGATACTAACTCTGTGTTTCTGGAACCGACGATGCCTTTAGTATAACTGTATAGCCATCCTCCACAGGCTGCAATTGGCGGTAATGGCCTAAAGCCCAAATTAACAACATAAGGGCCATTAAGCTATTAGTGCCCCCTGCACCGGTCTGCATGAGGCACAGTGGCCAGGGACTACTGAATGGAAGAGTTGTGGTGGGGCCGCCAGAAAGGATTGGGGGACAGGGAGGGCTGATGGGTGCATCACTGGCACGAGGCAGAAAGTCACTGATGTGGGACTGATGAGGCGGGCATAGGAGTGGCGCCTTGAAGGGATCGAAAATTAGCCCCAGAGAGGAATAGGCCATTTTACAAAAGAAAGTTATACAGGTGTTTACAAAGGGTTATTTTGTATATAAAAGTGTCACCAATTGTGAACAAGATATCAAAATGTATCAGTTGCAATCCACGCTTTATATACAAGTTATCAAAGGTACTTAGAAGTATCAGGGACTGTGTGTTTTTTTTCATTATTAAGTCTGCAATGTTTGATGAAATGCTCTTAATGTTATGTTTACTTTATTACCAATTAAAGACTTATTTTGATGAACAATGTACAAGTTGTGCAAACATTTTAAACAAAGGATGTTAACTTTTTGGAAAATCTTAGAAGCTCTCAAGTTTAGTTTAGTTTAGTTTAGTTTATTCATTTGTATTGCGCACCAGACCCGAGGGTATGAGGGCGCATGAGCAGCAAGGTGATTCAAAATCTTTAAGGTAAGAATTTGGTGCGGGATGTCCTCTTGAGTGTCAGCTCCTTCTCATTACTGGGATATCCCACTGGAAAGAACTGTTTTTCACCTTGCCCATCTGCCATATTGGGTCAATGCATGGTTTTCTGACACATGTTTATGGTGCCACTCTATGTGGACAGTGTAAGCTTGGGAACTGTATCTGTGACAACAGTGCAATGGCATTGAGAGAGCAAGTGAACGTGTGAGCAGGCGATTGGGAGTATTCATATAGCGCTGTGTTAGGGCCTAAAATGTCACACGACAAGGACATCCTAGCAACGTATCTGTGGTCATTTGCATTGAATGCTGTTATGATCTTGTGCTGGTACTGTGCCAGGGGCATATATTGTGATTGTATCGGGCACTTAAGTTATCTGGACCGTTCTGTACAGGAAATGTCTGAATGTATGGACAAGTCGAAACTGACAATGTATAATGGACACAGTTTATCCTGAAGCTGTATATGTTGATATTGGTTTGTCCATTGTACATTGGTATTGATATATAAGTAGGCATATTGTCTGGTCCATATTTTAGCAATGGTCTGCCCATTTTGAAGACATTTGAGCATGAGTAGTTCCCCAAGGGGATCTAGGAGTGGTTGCACGCATCACAATTAGGGTTTTTTGGGAAGGTGGGGTTATTTAGAGTGTTTGTGACCGAAATTCACAAATATGTCATCAATATCACAAGCCCCCGTTGCCCGCACTCAGCTTCTCATGATTCTCACTAAGATGACACCAAGGACGAAACAAAGACCATCTTAAACACGTGTCTACTTGCACTAAGATGCCACATTTGAGCCCCGAAAACTGGGCAAGTGAAACAGTTGCACCCTCTATGACGAATACAGTACAAGCGTTGGTATCTGTCATCTGATTAAGCCGCGGGGGTAACTCAGGGGCCATGCTCTCGCCTTGGAAACAGGTGGATGCCATGAAATATGTGTTCTATCCCCGATCAAGCGCTTAGAAGCTGGAGGAGGCCGGCATGAAGTGCTATATCAATCACCAATTCATTAAAATATGGATTAAGGATAGAGAATCCAGCAGGAAGTGCTCTGAAACACTTGTACGAGCGTGATATAAATAAAATATCATATCATATCATATAAATCACCAACAAAAAAGCATATATTGTGTCAAACTCTCTATTAGCCAAGTTTAAAAGTCTGAGAATATAGCATTCTGGAAAGGAAAATTCATGCAAACAGAAGTACACGATGCTTTGTTATCTGAACTTGTGGCTAGACTCTCTGGCTCCCTGCCATCCAAAATACAGGCATTTTGTTATCTGGCATATTTTATTATCTGGTACCATTGATTCTCCAAAGCTTTTACTGTAGATCAATAGACGCATTGAGCTACTTAAGCAAACAACGTTAATTAATAACATGTGGCACACCATTGAACAGGGACACTAATCTGTCTAGATCTCTTGGCCTATTTCGGACACTTTGAAAGGGACAGTAAAGGGTTAATAAAGGGTGATGAATTATTACTTTTCAAAATCAGTTTTGAAAATTACTTTTTACAAAACAATTTTTGTAAAAATGACTTTGGGGAAACATGTTTTTAATGGTTACCATCACATTTAAAAAATGCACATCAAGGCATACTTAAGGTAGAAAAAGGTAGAGATATTTTTTATCTTAAAGGGGTGCGTTACATCAACTTAAAGAAAACACGGACAATAGGACAATAGAACCATGAATGTCCAACAAACGGGAATGGGAGAGGAATTTGCGTGTTTTCTCCACTGAGAAGAAAGAAAACATGGGAATATTACTGGACATATTTAAAGAATGTGCATTAAAATAAATATGAGCAAAAACCTAAAATCGGGTACCATTTTAGTTACTATCACCACGGAGGTGATGTCGTCACATCTCTGGCACTATCAGGAAGCTCAGAATGTGGGCTTTACTTGTTGGTATTGGCCCACATATCCAGCTCCTGGAGGTGCGGATGTCGTTTTATAAACGCCTGGGTGTCTCGCAACCCTTGCCTCAAATCCCTACTGTACATTCTCTGCCACCACCTTTCCAAATAGGCTCCCTTAACCCTCTGACTAGTCTCTTTGCAATCCATGCACCTCACCCGCTGCATCTCTTGGGCCTCTGAGACACCCATGCCTATTGACATTCCGCTGTCCAGGTGGCCACTACGGAAAGGGAAGTAGGACTAAGATTAGTTCCACTTTCCGGTTTACCTTGGTGGCCATGTTAAAATGTAGTCATTTTAACTTAAGATACTACCACTGTATCCTTTTGAACTTAAAATAAAAGCTATTGGCATGCAGAAAAGCATGATGGGTTGCTAATAGTTATAAACCCTTTGGTGGGGAGTTTTAGTGCCAGGTAATTGCACCTGGGGGCCTCTAACCTGGGCTCTGGTGCACTAGATGGCAGTAAAGCCCCCAGCCATGGGGCTTATTGCTTAAGTAAAGCTGAAACATGTATGATAAAGCATTATTTTCCAATTTTTTAAAGTTGTTATTGTATGTAGTATTGAAAACAGCACTTATAAATTTAAAGCACTACTATAGAACAAGAATATGTATTAAGATTGATCAGTAATTGGAGGTAAACCCCATCACTGAAAATGGTCAAAGCAGCATACACCTATGGTTCACACACAGAGACTGCAGTAGCAATAGAAACCAAATGTGCTTACCCAAGTTGCCATGGGCGTAATTTTAGAGGGGGACAAGGGTGTTTGTCGCCCCTCAACTTTTGTGGCACACCATTTTCTCAGACTCATTTGGCAGGGGCCCCTTTCATTTAGATGTCATGTCCCACCCCCAACATTTTTAGCAAAGTTACTCCACTGGAAGTTGGGCAAGAAGATGAAAGAACCTTGTAATCCATAAGGCCAGAGGCGCAACATTACGCAGGGGCAACGCGCTAGTCTTGGAAGCAAGACCATGCAGAGCAACAGAGGTTCAAATCCCTAATCTGCTCTTAGAAACTGAACTTAGGTATGGTATTAGGCACGTTACAAAAAAACAATTAAATAAATAAATATCAACTCGGAAACAATATCTTATCATTCAAAAAATAAGTATATGGCAAAGACTTAGATTATACCAGCATGACAGCTTTCAAAAACTTTTCTTGATGAACCCTAAAACTAAAATATATATAAACAGGCTGATTCATGGAATTTTTGCGCCGAAAAACAGGGTTTTGTGCGCCATTCTGCCCGCAAATCCCCGTTTGTTGAACAGGGATTTGCGGGCAGAATGGCGCACAAAACTCTGTTTTGCGGCGCAAATAATTCCATGAATCAGGCTCAAAGTGTATATAGACAATGCAAGGCGAGTGACATATATAATAAACATGAAGAGAACTAAGAAGCAAAGTACCCAAGGAAGAGTGATCTGTATTGTGGATAATGAGTACCTGTCTGGAAGATAAATTGGCAAATGTTTATCCATTTGAGAGATTGTGGGTATTTGTATTAATCTGAGAGAGTGTTATTTGCCCGCGTTTGATCGCCTGTTCCCTGTCCTCTTTCTTCTACTCACATGTACCTTCTGTCTTCTCAAGAGCGCTCTTGTCTGGCCTGCCTCCAGGCAGGGACCGTCACTGCCCAGTGTCTTCAGCAGGCAGTTAAGCCTACTACTAACGCCGCTCCCCTGCCGCCAGATGCCACAGTGCTACCTGCCTCTTGCCAACCAGCATGACTCCCGCATCCATGACCTGCTTGAGGAGCATGACACTGACATCCTCTGCCACACTGGGACCTGATGCACTTCCAGCCATAAAGCCCCTGCCTCCTCCTTGCTCTCCGATGTCGCCAAGATCATTGGAAGCAACAGACTGAACACACTGGGTGGAGGTCTTGCCCTGTTTTCTTGCTTCCATCAATTTCACCAACACTGCAACAGTGGACTGCTCTCCCTTGAAAACCTAGCATAACATACATTCCGGATGCCGACATCTGCCTCACAACTGTAACAATCTACAGGCCCATGGAGACCCATACCCTCTGACTAAGGAGTGGCCTTATTGTGTTCTAATTAGGCAACATGCCTACCATTATATTCTGTTACCTGGAGACTTCAATATCTGACCAATTGGTAAGAACAAATCTCCTACCCTTTTCACAACTCCGGTGATGATCTCGCCATCACATTCTAGCCCTCCTTCCCCGCTCGTATGCACAGCCATACCTTGTATTCCTTTTTATCTATTCAGCTGTTTCTCTCACACCTCATCACTACATCCCTGCCGTGAATGGACCACTCCATTCGGTCTGCTCACCAGACTGAACCAGTAAGAGACTTGCCATATGCATCCCCCACTGAGGGGGCTTCCTTTCACTCTGGCCCACGGAAAGCGTGTACACAGCTGCCTTGGAATCCACCTTCATGTGCTCCTGAGGATGCTACATACAAGGATCAAGTCGTGTGGACACACGGGTGGATGGCGTCCGCCCACTTTTTTTCAGAGGATGGACGTCGTGCTCCCTGTGTGTTTTCAATTAATTAAAAACAATTTTTAAAAGCTTTTCTGCTATTTGATAAAGAGGGCCGTGCCCGGGATTCGAACCGAGGTCGTGGTTCCGAGACAAGAAACTTGACTGTGCCGCCACAGGAATTTCTAAGCAAAGGTTCGTATAACAATGCTATTGACTCCTTGCTGTAGAGGATACGTCGTTTTCTTGCACATTTTAAGGCAACAGGTGCGGACCTTTTCTTTTTAGAAAGTAATGTTTTAAGAAAGCAGCATGTTATCTTGGCAAATACTTATTTGTCCTGCGCACTTTCGTGAGTTGGGAAAGACACCCTAACATTAAATATGCAAATTTGTTTCACTTTACAGTCACTGCTGTGACCTCACATCCCGTTTCATGTTATGTTATGTTAAAGGTACTTATATAGCGCACCGTCACCAACAGAATTGGTCCCCAGGCGCTCTGGTGGATCTGTAAACAGGAAGGTGTGATGGGTTAGTAAGGGGAAGAGGGAGTAGGATAGAGAGAGGAGTGGTGTACTGTTGGCAGCTTCAACTCGGTAGACACCGGGTGCTGAGCTTTGGTGCGAATATTGGATCGGTGTCAGTCCGCTTGTGCTGTTGGTGCGACTTATGTGTTGTTGCGGTGTGGTGAAATGCGTGCAGCTTGTTGTGCAAGATTTTTGTGAGATAAGTATGCAGGGAGTTTGAGCTTATATCCGTTAGTGGGTTATATTACATTTAACATGCTAACATTCACAGTTCTGTCTAAGTGTAGTACTTGCAGATCTATATAGTTCCGTCTGAGTGTGGCAGATAGTCTTCACAATAATTATCTAGATACGGCGCAGGCTAGTGTTCTCAATTCTGGTGTGGGACATGCTAACATCCAAGTTCCATCTAGGTGTGGCATATGCTAACTTTCACAATCCTATCTAGATACGGCACAGGCTAATGTTCTCAATTCTAGGTGTGGCACATGCTAACATCCAAGTTCAATCTAGGTGGGGCATATGCTAACATTCACAATCATATCTAGATATGGTGCAAGCTAATGTTCTCAATTCATATGTCGGAGAACTCCTCACTTTTTTTTAAGGTCTCGAGACCTGCAATATGCTAGATAAATCAAGGGAGGACACATTGGTTTGCCTGTGCCAAATCAGATGTTACTGCACTGCTATCAAGCACAAGAAAATAGCCTTCTTCTACACAAGTATTCACCTGAGGACCAACAAATGTACATACGTGTCCTGGCTCTACGGGGAGATGAGTGCTACTGATGCCTTTGCTACCTTGCCATTCGAACCTCAATCCCTTGCAGATAACCAATTGTACTTCTTCCTGGAAAAACATGAACTGACCTACCTCACCTTTGCTGGGCATTCTAACTCCTTTTTTGTCACCCTGAGCCATCTCAATCAGGCCTGTTAACTTCTTCCCTGCCTTTAAAATGGTCTATCCAGCCGATATCATGAATGAAGTTAAAAATATGAAGGCAGATGAGGTTTTCTCCTGCCCCCGCTGCACAATAAGAGAGAATATTTGCACCCTGATGCTCTTTCTGCCTGCCCTGTGCACAAGCTCATACGACGCAGGTTTCTTTCCCCGAGAGCTAAAAGCGACTCGTACCCTGACTTTGCTTAAATAGGCTTCTGATGATCCCGAGGGCCCTTGCTAACTCCTGGTCTGTTGCCATCACCCCGATCATGGGAAAGGTCTAGCAAATGTTGTTCATCTCCCAACACCTTGCATTCAGCCGAGACCATTACCTTTTTCATAGCCTCTAGAGGAACATGCTTTTGCCTTCCAGTAAATATGAGAACGACCACTGCAGTCATTAGGCAGTCATTGTCTTGCCATCCTCATTCTGATTGACCTATCATCTTCAACATTAACCATGCCACTGTTTTGAGTGCCTAGAAACACTTTTGCAATCAATGACAGGGCCATCAGGTCAATCTCCCCCTTACTTCTGGATGGATGTGGTCCTTTTCTTTCTCAGTCTGCTACCTCTAACTGTGGGATCCCACTTAAAGCTCATTCTTCACCTATCCCTTTAAAATGTACCAATCACCACTTTTGGATTGTCACTCACCTCTATCTTGACCCAATCCATCTTATTCCAATGACGTTCAAATTGTACAAAGACTGGATGGCGAGTCTTTTTCTTGCCCCCAGTCGATAATGCTATGTTTCTCTTTCCAGACAGGGATGTTCAATAACAATGTCTGTCTTATTTCCGCCAAGACTGAAATCATTAACTTGGCTCACTCATGTTCTTCAATTCCTGCTTTCTTACCTTTCCTCTGAAATTCCACTATTGACACTCTTCCTACTCTGGTTCCTGTGGCCAGAAATCTTAAGGTCATTTTCTGTAGCTCGCTATTCTTCACCCCCGAAGTCCTACAGCTATTTAAGACACCTCAATTGCAGCTGCTCCATCTTAAGCAGTCTCCCTTAACTTAATTTCCCTTACAAGGTGATGGTGACTAGGGCTCTGCTCTCAAGGTTAGACTACTCGAATACCCTTAAACTTGGCCTTCCTAAATCCATTCTCCACCATTTAGAGGTCATAAAGTACAAGGCGGCCAGACTCATACTTTATTTTAGACCCTTTGACAACATCACTCCTGCCTTGATATTGTTGCTCTAGGCCCTGGTGTTTGTTGCAAAAATATGATGTGTCACATAATCCAGTGAGAACATTCCATTCAGTAAGCATCCTTTGTGCGAGGATGTGGTGGAAGAGCAGCGCACAGGGCGGAGTAGCAGTGGGGATGGACCAGGCTAAGGGACTACATGCCATGAGGAAAGAGAGAGGAAAGGGGTCAATGGGGTAGTGAGCAGACTGTGGAGTGAAGGAGATTTGGGAGTGGTGGAATTGGCGGGTGTTCTGAGGGAGTCACCTGTAATAGGGGTGTGGAAAGTAAGGGGCGATGCAAGGGCCAAGGGTTCCAGAGGTGTCCCCTGCATAAGCAGCAATGGGGCAATGAGGTAGTGGAAGAACATTGCACAAGAGAGGCATAGGGCATAGGGAAACTTTTGAAAGAGCCCCTACCTAAAGAGTGTTTCAAAATGGACCCCTTGCACTGACGGCCAGAGGAGGCCTGGACTTCCTTCAAAGCTCTATGAATGACCCACCAGCCTTAATGGGGCATGGGGCTTGGATAAACCCAAAGTGAAGAAACTAACTATTCCACCAACTGGTGCTTAAGACCCACCCCAGCCAGGACCCTTGTCTTCCAGTGTGAGAGGAAAGGTTTTGCTTGTAGAACCATTGGTGCTGATGAGGCCTGTGTATGGAACTCCTACATCTTGTTGAAGTGATTCAATAATTCAGTCATTTCAGGAAAGGACCCATAGGCTGAACTGCTACTTCTCCTTCTCCCTGCCTAGGTCTCTCTGTTGCTTGTACCATAGATTGGGGTAATCTCAGGTTCCGGTTGTGGGCCACATTGCTAGCCATGGGCTTGCATGTACCTGCCTACTGCTATGGTGTATATTAATGGGTGATGTGTACCCTATGTTGTAGGGCAGGCCTCTTAGCTCCTTTCTGTAATGATTACAGTGGAGCACGGTTGTGACTGTTGGATCCCAAGCCTGCTCACTGCTTATAGCGCCAGTTATTGTCTTTTTGTGTGGGTTCTTGGGTGTATTCTCCTTGCCCTTAACCTACTGGCACTTATGTGACCTGAATGTTACAAGGCTATGAAGGACAGCTTCCTGCTCCCTCCCCACCCCCTAAAGATGGCACCAGGAAGTGAGTGCTTCTCAAAGATGTCACCTTCTAAATCAATTATAAATAACTATACATTATTTGATGGTGTTTTCATGTAGAGTTTGTTGCAAAATGAATTGTCCTATACTGCTGTGATGCAACCCATCACATCATCAAGCATTGCAAATAAAATGAGGCACCAGCTGTGCTCTAAAACCGTTTACAAAAAGAAAGACAAGCAGGGTCAGGTTTCAAGGTCAGAGCAGGAGTGGTCCACAAGATAACCCCTCAAAAGGAAAATAACCCGCGTCTGGTGTGTGTTTCGGAGAGATGAAGAATACGCAAGAGGTGCTTTGCTGCAGAATCGATGTACTGCAGAGTAATACAATGTGAACACATCTCTTTTGGTGATATGACCCCATGAATTTTGAACCAAATGCAGGGGGGTAACTGGGAGCCAGTGAGACTAGCTCAGAATCTGTTCAATATGGTGAATTCAGCATTTGCTTGCCAGATGTCAGATTGAGTACACGAAGTAACAAGGGTTAACCCTAGCAACGTACCTATCACACTTTATTTACACTTTATAACGCCACATGAGAACCATTAGCACTTTACCAGTTGAAAGTAAAGGTCTCACCTAATGTTCATCTGCTGAACAGGGTAAATACACACATTACATACAGGGACGTCATTTCAACAAAATGCCCAGGGGTAGCGGAAGTGAAATCACATGACCCTTGACCTCTAATGACATATCACAGGAAGTGATGTCATTTGACCCCCACCCCGAAGTGACATCACAGGAAGCGATGGAACACGACCTTTTAGCCTTTCACAAAATAGCAAGTGGCCTCACATAGCACTGTTCCTGAGTACACCATGAAATATATGGTTACAATATCACTGTAATGTGATAAACATTTCATACAAGAATGGATCACCATATGCATCAGCAGAAAAAAATATGCTAATACATAGGCCGAAATGGATGCTCATTCTACTCTAAATGCTTTTTGGAGTATTTTGCCTGCATTGTGAATTTGAGGTGTTTAATATCATACAAAATCAGTGACTGACACCATAAAATGTCCCTAAAATAAACCTTTAATGAGTCTAGCAATTATTGTATAGAATTCCAGAAAAACAAATTATTTGTTAATCCTATTCTTTCTTATTTAGGGACACTGCTTAAAGTGTTAGACTTGTGGAACCCCCTGTTTTTTTTAAGAAGCCTGAACAAGAAAGCCAGCCGCATCAGAAACAAAGAGCGACATGACATTGGCCACAGCCCAGGAGATTCAATTAAAAAAAAAAAATAGTGTTTAGGGGTAGCAAGGGAGACCTCAGGGGTCGCAAGTGCAACCCCTGGCGACCCCTACAGGATGTCCCCGATTGCTTACTAGTTATCCTCGTTTCACTGGGTCCTACGTTTCCTCCTCACACTCCTTACTTAAACAAGAGTCAGTGACCCTTGTTGAGACAGGCACTCTAGTCTCCTTACTCTGTCTACACGAGGAAGGGGTTACAATGGGAGGCGCACTCCTCAGAACCTCTGTGGAAAGTACCAGGCAGCACATAGATATCACTCACCCTCTGGGTGTCCGGCGGGTGAGAAAGAAGGGCTGTTAAGACTGGATGTAATGAAGATGACTAGAAAAAAAACAGGATCTCAGCACTTCATCCCGCTTTCTCATCCAGTCCATAGTCATAAGGATATTCTGAGCAACTGGAATGATATAGATGTACACAACAATGCAGTGAACCCCAGTGGTAAATGTAATATAAACACGATAATTCATAATAATATTACAGAATCAAGTGAGAGCACTGTCAAACAATGAGCCAGCACCTTCGGCATCCAACCTGTAGTGGACAATGAATGTGTCCGGTGAGTCCGAGCAGCAACCCTACAGACGTCCACCAAGGCAATCTTATGGCAAAGACGTCCATGAGGCGGCCATGCCCCCAGATGACCTACCAGAAGGACTTGAGGAATGTGGAACCTGATAGATTCATGTGACATTGACATTGCAGTGAAAGGTTTCTTTCTCTGAATCCTAGTCCAAACTAAGAAAGAGTCTACCTAATGGAAATATGCTTTATTTTGAAGGTTTATTCTACCTTCCCTGGCTCCCGGAGACCCCCTGTGGGTAACAGTTCATCCCTTATGCATATGCTAATTCCTGGAGCTTTTCCCTACCCTTCTAAGGACGGCCCTTGAAATCAATATGACTATGGCATGACTATTTTTGCACTGGACCCATCATTTAGCTGTGGCACAAGTAAGGAAATCCCTGTGCGACCTTTGGCTAGCAAAGGGCAGAGAGACAGCAAACTTGAGATTGCAGTCTTATTGGTAAAGCCATCATATCCCCATCCTCAAAACCCTGTCTTTCAATGGGCCGGGAGGCTAGCTCAGGGGCAACACGCTTGTTTTGGAAGCAATACAACACAGAGCAACACAGGTTCAATCCCAGGTCTGCGCTTAGAAACCTCTTCGATATTAAGCACATTATAAAAGGCCAACTGAGCATGTAGGTTTGAGGCATCTCTTAGCCTGCTAAGTAACATACTAAGGAACAATAAATGGGTGATTGCAGTCCTAAAATTTCAAGCTCCCCTTGCACTTAATCCTAGGTTCTTGCCAACCATAAGCCTTAGCAGGTTATGCTAGTGTTTGAGTTTTCACACAGCCCACTTCGCTCATCTGCCAATTTCCAGATGCTTGTTTTGCTCCTCATGGGGTATGGTGTATCTATTTGAGAGAGAGAGAGAGAGAGAGAGAGAGAGAGAGAGAGAGAGAGAGAGCGAGAGAGCGAGAGAAAGAGAGAGAGAAGGAAGAAAGGCAGAGAGAGAGAGGTGGCATTGGGAGCTTAAGAAATCGGACCTTTCTGCAAATGGGCAGGGGTAGGAGTGCATGGTTGCAGGTTGTTTTATCTTGTAAGGCCTCCTCCCACTTTGCCCCAACTAACTGACTCCCCTCTATCTCATATCAGCTTACAGTACACACGCAAACCCCAATATATGGCCACCATGGGCCTAGCTGTGAACACATGTACACTAACCGAGCCCTGATTAAGCTCTCAGCTTTAGCCTGTTGCAATCTCGATATCAGCACCTAACCAGACCCAAAGCATTTAGTCAATCAGATCTTGGGCTCTTCCCTATGGATAACATACTGCTTTCTCCACCAAACCCAAAGAAAACAGATGGCACTCAGGAACCGGGTACATCTGAGCTCCACCCTTCAACACCACAGGTTTCCCATCTGCCTTTCCCACTGTCCGACTAATGACCCATCCCCCTTTTTCTTGCAGAGCCAAGCACAGAGAGACCATCAATGGTAGCAGATGGGCACTATACAAGACCACTTACATTACATTATAAACAACAATAAATAAGTAAACAATGATTATACTCACCTGACCTGAATTTGTCTCGCAACCCCACCTTTCATTGGTCTAGAAGAGAAGGATTGTCGAAAAGGATTATTCTGAGCTGTCACCAAAACAGATTGTGCCTACATCTGCTGCCTCTCCCAGCTTAGAATGAAATAGTTCTTTGGTCACAAATGGTAGTTAGAGGAGCATTGCTCTCTGTGAGATAACCCCTTGTAGAGGAGCAGTTGCATGCCTCTGCAGGAAATCCTACCCTTTATCTCCTATATGTTGGAAGTGTGAGATAGTGCTGTGTTTGACACCAGCAGTTGTGCCAATACTGCAGTGTATATTCGAAAGAAGATACCCATTGAGACAACCCTATCGAATGTATCCCTGAAGAGACGACAATCTGAGGGAGGAACTCCCTGAAGGAATCTGAAAAAGAGCAAAGAGAGAAGCTAGTGATGTCACACAGACATGTGTGACGATGTCCCGAGATATTGGCTGAAGAGGATGCATGGATCCTACAGAAACTAATGACGAAGTAAAGAATCAAGTGAACTTTTAAATATGAAAAAGAAGATTACACATGCACAAAGTGTTGCAGAGAATCAACCATTCAATAATTGTACAGACGCTGAAATGCAAGGTAGACTAAGTCATCATAGAAGCTGGCTATATGTAGTGAATATAATGCAGGCGAAGCTGCCACTGTATAGAAGCTGGACATCGGTATCATGAATTTTAGTAAGCCAGGACCCATGCAGAAGAAGGGGAGAATTGTGTCGCAACAAGAAGGAGCCGAAATCGTGGAGCTGCATGGCAAGGCTGTCTGGCCTGGTATCAAAACTGAAGCAGCCAAGGTCGGTTATCTATTCTTGAAAGGAGTGAACTTGCGAAGGATGAATCATCTCTTGTTAAGGTGCAAGAAAAGAACACCAAGAGTGCCAAGTTTTATTCATTTAAGATATTTAAAACCTGCAAAATGGACCAAATCGTGGTCTCCTGTCACGTGAGCCAAGGATGAAAATAGAGTCTAACTTGGAGTCCTAGAACAACGATAGTGAGTGCTCGCACTCCCATGTATTCCCAGAGACAAGGATACTTTGCAAGGCCAAGCTCAAAGACAATCTTCCTGGCAGAAGGATAGGGTGATAAGAGATGTTGGGCTAATTGGGTCGGGAGGTAGAGTCAGACCCACCTCCCGGCACCTGGGTCTGGGCTCACATGCTGCTAAGTGAACCGAATGTTCCAAACATGGCACAAGTGTGCCAACCAATTGTAGAGGTCTGTATAATAAAGGACCTTGTAGTTTGGAGACCAATTGAAAACTGTGTACTTGATGGTTTTGAAAATGACATGTTTTAGAGGTATGCATATATTGTCCACCTGACAATAGGCAGCCAATCACAATCCTAGTTCCTATGTAATGTATACCTAGATGTTCCCCTTAAGCCTATCACAATCGCTAGTAGGTTTTTCAGAATTTGCCACATAGCATGACGTCACCTCTGACGTATTTTTAGTATAAAGTCTATGTTTTGTGAAAAGATTGCTGAGTGAAATCGAGTGCACGTCCGTTGATGAGCATTTTAGATAATTGTTAATAAAACAGTACTTTGCCATCTTCCTGAGTTGCTTTGGTTATTTGGAACTAGAGTTATTCTGTGAACCCATCCATTGCATGCACTTTACTAAAGGGCCCTAAGCTCACGTGGTAGCAGTGCAGATGGTTAAAGATCCAAACCAGTTTGTCTCCAGATTATTGGACGATCGGGCATCCTCAGCCATTAGCTGGAAGATCGCAGGGTTTGCTGTGGGGAGCGGCCGATAGAAATAAACTTGCAAGAAGAACTGAGACGATGGGCAGATCCTCTTTGAAGAAATCCATGCCCGGTTTGCAGACAGAAGGCAAAGTGGTCGGATTGAAGGAGGCGACGATACCGAAGGCCTGGAGTCGATTAGCAAATGGTAAGTAGACTAAAGGGAATGGCAATAAAGAGATAGGATTGTGAAATTTTGAGTAACAGGAAATATTGTGAATATAAGAGAGACCACCTAGGATTCCTAATTCAAGGGAATTAGAAGGAGACATTTCAAACTCCAACGGGAGTAGAAATAGAGAAAAATGCACAGGTCAGGACCATGTAAGGTAATGTTTCAAACCCTGTACAGGGAAAAGTAAAGGCGAGAGAAGAGTACCCTGTATTTATAAATGAGATAAATAAGTGGGAAGGTGATCACAGTGTTTTATAATGTGTAATGTCTGACTAGTCTAAAAGTTGTTTGTTGAATAAAGTATTGAGGAGCGATAAAATTGTGTAGAATTGAAAAGTAACAGTGATTAAGGATAAAGTGTAGCGAAATGATTGGCGCCAATCAAAAGAATAGATAGGTCATTGAAATAAGAGGATTGAGCAGTGATTGATGGTGCATGCTCATAATAGTTGTTTTAAAATATTAAAAATGGTGATTTAAGTCAAAGTGAAAGGTTTATTTAACAATCTGCTAAGTATTGACAGTCAATTGAGACTTGTCATTATGGAGAACACCCCTCTCATGCACTTAAGCAAGACCCTGCCAAAACACGCGTTGAAGCTCAAAAAGTACAGTGCAGAATGGGTAAAGACAGATAAAATGTTCATGCCATGGCCACAAGGGGGACCATTGGCAAAAGAGGTATTGCAACACATGACCGCATACTTGCACACTGTGTAAACATGGAAGAAATTAGAAAAAAGATTTGCAATTTTAGAACTTTGGAAGATGTACCAAGAGAAAAGAGTAGACCCGCCACCTGAGGAGTGGATGCTTAATCAGCATAAGGGGATTGCAGTGGAGTAACTTTGCTGAAAATGTTGGGGGGGGCATGACATCTGAAGGAAAGGTGCCCCAGCGAAATTAATGGGGATGAAATGGTGTGCCATGAAAGTTGGGGGGACAAACACCACTGTCCCCCCTAGAATTACACCCATGGGGGATGGCGTTGAGCCCTCAGCTCCCCTTACCTTGCCTGAAGCAAAGAGTGCTGTTACGAAAGAGATAGGAGTGTATCCTTTAAAGGAATTAAGAGCAGCAACGGGGTATAGTAATCTGATATATGAACTCCCCACTTACAGTAGTGATGATAGTCCGGAAGAGAATAAAAGAAAGGAAGATATTTTTAAATGTATACAAGACAAGGAAGAAAGAAGCGAACGGTCGAATTTGTCAACAGAAATTGACAGAGAAATCAAGAAATGGAAAGCAGAAAAAGATAAGGCTGACGCGGTAGCACTCGTACAAAACTAATGGAAGTGAGGACAGATATTTCTTAAGATAGATCGGAAAAGTATCGAAGAAGTTAGGCAAAGAGAAGATAAGGACAAACAAGAGAAGAAGGATTAGGAACAAGAGAGGAGATTAAAGGAGGATGAGCAAAGAAGGAAAAGTCTACGAGAACAGATATATCAGGAGGAGCAAGAGAAAGACGAAAAACAGGCAGAGCAACAAAGAAAGTACGACAATAAACAAAGAACAATAGAAGACAGGGACAGAAAGGAAAGAAACTGAGAAGATGAAGAAACACAAAGGGTGAGTGATAAATGATTACAGAGATGAAGGGGAAGAAGAGTAAAGAAGGGAAGGGATAAGGAGGGAAGAACAAAGGCAGGGGGGAAGAAAGAGTTAGAAGAGATGCAAGAAAGCGAAGGGAAGTAGATGAAGAAATAGAGCGAAAATGGAGACAGCAAGGTTCAGATACCAGTCTTATTTGTAAAGAACAAATGATCCTGAGCCATAATTACGATGGGATAGAGTGTAAGAGATTTTCGTGATAAAGAAAGTAACACCAGCAGCATCTAGTGTGGTGCTAGAAGAAAGAGATGATGTGCAAAGCACTGGAGAAAGGATCAATAGGGTCTATCAGCAATTAAGAAGAGATAGCAAGTATGGAGCTCGAGGGAACAATGAGTGAAGCCAGTACCTCAATCATGAAGTGTGGGAAGAAACCTGTTTAGTGATACATTTCGAGCATTGTGTTGAGCAAATTAAACCTAGACAAAGGAGAGGAGGATAAAAGTCATGCTAGTTGGGTCTGGAAATGTCAGACGAGGACCGAGAGTTCGGCCTTAGGGCAGAATGAGGGAGAGAGTGCACACCTGAAGGAAACCAACAAATGGATAAGAAAGTGAGATGATCAGAACTGGAACATCCTAAAGAAGGAATGCCAGATCCCGTAGCATATCCTGAGCGTCCACACGGATGATCACATAGTGAGAAGAGAGAGTCTCCACCATATGTAAACAGGTTTTAAGGTCAATGCCGGCAAGAGGAAAGACAGGGCCGATTGTCCCTGCTATGGATAGACTAATAGTGGGATCTGACAATGAGATGGGGTTCACACAGTTCTCCTTGTTAGAGAAGTGGGGAGCAAGACCACAATATATTCCATGGCCACAGATGGCCAAGGATAACTTCAAATGTAAGCTCCCTAGTTTGACGTCGGGGCTGGGAAATGGATATGTGAATTTGGAAAAAATTACAGGAGGAAAAACGCTGGCCATAGAGGACAAAAAAGGTCCCCTGGCAGCCATTCTTGGAGAAAGGGCTGATGACATATGGAGGAGAGCGGGATATTCATGTGTGACTGCACATAACACAGCACATGATGGAGCAGCATTCAATAATTGTAGGGCAGATGTTTGGAGGCCTCTGAGAGTACAATATCCTGAAACATCGGATATGGGTGCAATTATGACAGATAAAATGAAACAAGATGAAGATCCTATTGGTTATATTCAAGATATTCATGAGAAATGCAGCTTGAAACTTGTGAGCCGTGGGAAAAGACAGTGGCATTATTTTACCACATTTTTGTCAGGGGTTGCAAGAACAAGTACAGAGACAGATGAAAAAACAAGTGGGGATGGAAGCAGAGCCATGGGCTGAGATACAGTTGACAATAGTACACCATTGACGGTTATTACAAGAGAAGAACAGAAAGAAAGAGGAAATAGACAAATTGAGGAAGCCAAGTTGATTCAGAAAAAGTTGTCACAATTTGCCATAGAAGGGGCGGTATTGACAAGTGGAGAAGGAATGGGAATGCAGGAAGCAATGGGTATATCACAGGCAATTAATCCGGCCCGATGGACCAAGGTGGATATGGGTTTATGCCACGAGGCAGAGGTATGGGTTATAGGGGAAGAGGAGGGAGTTTTCAGAATAACCAAGGTGGGTTTCAAAACACACAGAATGAGAACCAGAGGGCTCATTGAGGATATAACCAAGGAGGCATTGTCAGAAGGGCAGCCCCAGTATATTAGAATTCTGAAATGACAGGACATATTGCGAGCATATGTGAGAGCTGAGGGAGTGTGCAAAATGGCCAGTTTTCCAGAGGGGGGACAGCTTATCCTCCGCCATACAGCACACAGACCAGAGAGGGTTTTGCCCAAGATCACACATTGTATCAGACCCAAGCACTGCAAGTACAGACGGTGCCATAGTAGGGACAAGCACAAATGCATCCATCACACGGGCAGTTGTAACAAGCCCCTATGCAGACACACAGGGGAGTTGCTAGGTCTGGAAAAGACCCGGGGCTAAGCTGATGTCAGAACTGTTGGGACTGGGGGCTAGCTAGTCTTTTGGCTGTAGCTCCTGAGATTCTATCCGGGGCTACAACCAAAAGATTAGGGCTATGGCCCACTTAGCCCCCCCTAGCAACGCCCCTGCAGACACAGCAGTATGCAAATACAGGACACATATTGACGCCTAGAATAGGAGATGTCACTGTGCTAGGAGAAAATCCTTTCACAGGGACGGGGATGATTTTGTACCCGCAATAGGACAGCTCACAGGGTGACTTGATGTGTTCAGTACTATCTGTGACACCAGTCCCCAAGAGGAATCAAGGGTCGATGTGAAGATCAGAGGCAAATCTTTTTCTTTTCTTGTAGACACTGGAGCAACTCGCTCGTGTATAAGAGAGGGAAGATATCCAATTTCCGGTATTGCCATGAATGCTCAGTGGTTCTCTAGAGCTACGAATTTTATTCCTTTTACTGACAAATTACCAGTCTCCATAGGAGAATGTGCCAAGTCTGTTCCTTTGCTATATTCACAACAGACACCTGTTAACATCTTAGGAAGAGATTTAATGATGAAACTTAACATGACGATTTCATTTACTGGTCAAGGATTAGTGTGCTGCACTCCAGTAATACACTATTTAAACATGGGAGAGTTCATACTGGCGTTCACAGGGCAAGTGGCTCTGCGAGGCGTTCCGGTAGACCCAGAGATGTTTCTATATGGAGTAAGCATATTGTTGACATGGCTAGCTGACATGCTACAGAAGATTGTGAGTATACCTGATGAGTTTTTATTTAGACCAAAAATATGTATGGATGAGGAAGGTGGACAGACTATTCCTATACAGTTGGAAGCAGTGATAGTATGAAGAGAGATGGCAATGCTCGAACAAATAGACAATGTGGGTAGGCCATGGAGAACAGTGATCACTATTGAGGAGGGATACAGACTGACTGACATAACCGATGACAATATGTTCAGGGAAGACCGAAGAGATGACGAAGTGGTGTTGTTCATGAGCATTACAAACTGGATAAGGATAGAAAAGACATAAGTCCCACAACGAATGCCGATAATGTGGCAACCACCAGCATTTTTTCAGGAGGATCTTGAAAAGGTGCCGAGTGCCCTATGACCACAAGCCCAAATGATGTAGGTTTATTGAGGGGTAATGGGGAGGTTAAAATAAAGCTTAAGCCAGGAGCAATTTTACCCTGAGCAAAACATTATCCCATGTTTCGAGAAGCTGATGAAGGTATATTTCAGACTATTTCAGCACTGATGAATCAGGGGATTCTGGTGCCATCAGAATCATCGTGCAATGCTGTGGTGTATCTAATTCTAAAGGAGGGTCGTGGAGATTTATCCAGGATTTGAGACCTCTTAACCAGATTGTAGACGCTGAGGTTCCTTTAGTTCGTAATCCTGTGACAATATTGCTCAGTATCCCAGTAGAAGCTTAGTACTTCATGGAGATCGATTTGAAAAATTTGTTTTTCTTGATCCCGTTGCACAAGGACTCACAAGACTTGACTTCCTTTATGTTTAGACAAAAGAGACTAAAACATACTCCTTTCCCTTAAGAGTACAGTGATTCTCCATCGATCTTTAACAGAGTCCTACAGATGGATCTAGACAATATTGATCTTAAGAGAGCAGAGATACAGTACGTAGATGACTTATTAATTTGCAGTACCACAGAGGATGAGTCTAGGCAGGACTCCAACTAATGACTATCTTATCCCGCAAATGATATAAGGTGGACAAGGAGAAATTACAGTATTGCCAGGAATAGGTACTGTACATAGGTCGGTTAATCTTGCATGAAGGAAAGAAAGTCACACCTAAAAGAGCTGAGGCAATCATGAAAACACCAAAACTGAACACAGTGAGACAAATGCAACAGTTTTTGGGTTTCTGCAATTATGTTAGAACCTGGGTGTTTGATTACCGCACGTACACAAGTCCACTTCTGCAAGCATTAAAGAAAGCACAAGTTGGTAAAACAAAACTCGAATGGACCGAAGAAATGGAGGAAGGATTTGAGGAGTTGAAAAAAGCAATTTGTACGGCTCCAGTTTTAGGGATTCCCAACTATTGTGAAGAATTGTATTTATTCTCACATACAAATGGGTCAGTAATGACAGGAGTGTTTACCCAAAGGACAACATTGGGGTACACACCTTTGGCATATTACAAAGGGATTTTAGATCCAATTATGGGAGGACACTTCCCTTGCAAACAATATTTGGCAACTGCCGCGTTTGCAATTGAGAAGTCCACAAGTATTGTCATAGGCTGCTCTATGACCCTTTACGTGGAGCATGTTCCGTTTGCCATTTTAGAGAAACCCTAGGACACTTTGACATGCCAAAGAGCTTCAGCTTATGAGGTAATGATTTCTAACCCAACGATTAAAATTGTAAGATGTAAAATAGTGAACCCAGCCACATTCATTGCTGAACCTATAGAAGAAAGTGATCATGCAGATGACTGTGCCAATTAACCAGAATGTTATGATGTTGTACACTGTGTGAAAGAGAATGCTTTGGTGGAAGAGGAACTTCTTTTTATTGATGGTTCTTCGAAAATGTATCTGACTAGTGGGGAAGGGCATTCAGACGCTGCAGTAGTAAGGCACAGATTAAATGGAGAATTTGAGGTAGTAGCAACTGCAAGACTACGTCTCACTTTTCAGCGCAAGCAGCAGAATTAGTAGCGCTTATTGTCATGCTTGAGAAACATGAAGGACAGGAAGTGACGGTGTACAGTGACTCTGCTTATGTGATATCAACCATACATGCAGGGTTGGCACGTTGGAAAAGGAGGGGCTACCTGCACACAGATGGCTCTCCAGTGCGGCATGCATCCTTATTGGATAGGCACATTAAGGCACCACAACTCCCAGTAGCCATAGCAGTTGTACAATGTGCAACGCATACTAAACAAACACACTTTATCTCTTGCGGGAACAAAGCCACAGACATAGAAACCAAAACGGTTGCATATTCTTCAGAAATTTCGAGTTTTGATACTAAGGATATTAAAGACAATTCGACTACAACCATGTTAGCGCAGGAGGGGTTTAACATGCTGTCAATAACCCAATTAATAGAGATTCAGGGAAGCGTACTACAGGAAGAGCAAGCACTGTGGAAATTAAGGGGGTGTTCTTTATCCCCTTCAAAAGCTTTATGGCGACAGGAAAGCACTGGAAAGCCAGTGATGCCAGTAACTTAGGTGAAAGTCGTGCTTGAACAGCTGCATTACCCTTTGCATGTAACTAGAGAAAGTATTGCTGCTAATATTTCAGAAGACTGGTTCATTCCTAATTTATTGCAACACGTTCCACTGTTTATGGTGAATTGCATTGTGTGTCAAAACTTTACTGCTGGGAAAACACTGAGAATGATTAGAGGAGTAACACTGTGACCGAATGGTCAGTTTCAACATTTGCATTATGCTGCAGACATGTATGGATATAGGTATCTATTAGTGGTGGTGTGCCCCTTCTCCAGGTGGATCGAAGCAGGTCCGTGTGTGCACCCTGATGCCACTTGTGCAGTGATGTTTTTAGTATGCAAAGTTTTCCCAAGGTGGGGTGTGTGTGAAGTGCTAAGATCCAATGATGAGTTACATTTTGTCAATGAGCTATTTGAACAAATAGGGCTTTTATTAAGTATGAAGCACATGTTCTCTTCTGAGTGTCACCTGCAAGCAAACAGGATATGTGAGAGACTTGATGGTTTCCTCGAAGAGAGGATCTCCAAGATTAAATTGACTTTGAAAAAGAGATGGCTGTATTGCCTACCCCATGCCTTATATGCCCTTCGGAATCAACCAGGGTCGGACCACCACCTCACCCTGCATGAGCTAGTGACAGGGCATCGAAACAGAATGCCCCCTTAAACCTCTGTCTTGGATTAGGAGTGATGCACAGAGTGCAGCCAAAATTCTATGTGATGAGATGCATGATTATTTGCCAAGTATGACTACCAGTATTTCTTTCATTTTAGATCCAGTCAATCATCGAGAGGAGGGTCTAGGAACACGGAAGAAGATATTTCGGCAACCAATCCAAGTGAACTATTACCATCATCTAAGTTATATGCTGGGGACCTGATTCTGATTAAAAACTTCACCCGGAAGTGGCATGAGCCTCGATTTAATGGCCCCTTCCTTGTTGAGGAAGTTCCCCTTCTGCTGTTAAGGTTTCGGGAAGACAAGCTTGGTTGCATCTGAACGACATGAAGATTCATTAAGGGGAGACCCTCCCTCCCACCGTTGCTGATCTAGAAGCAAGACAAGAAGAAGAATTTCTGCATGTGCAGACTTGATTGATGACATAGAAGAAGGACGATAAGCAACCAGTGACTAACATGTTCATTTTTTGGACTGGAATTCAATAAACACTCCTTATATATATTTTAGTAGGAAGGGAGAGTGTTCTCCTGGCTATCTTGCTATAGTAGTTTCAAGGATGGTTCTAACACAATGGTTGTTGCATTTAGCAGAGCACCGACGCTAAGAGGTTTACTCAGCCCATCCTTTCTATCAGAGAAAAACATCTCGGCTCAAGAATGGTTAAGCAGACAAACATCAATTGGCTTCACTAAATGTGGAACCTGTTCAATGTGCAAATATGCCACCCAAACTAAATGTGCCAAATTTACAGGCTGCCCACCATTCAAAATCATGGAACACCTAAATTGTAAAAGCAAGTATGTAATCTATGCACTCATTTGTGTATGTGACAAGATTTACATAGGGAGCACCATCCAGGAAGTACGAACTCGGATAAGGGAACACATAAACAGTATCTACTCCCAGGATGCGAAGCTGCCCTTGGCCAACCACTGGCAGAAGCACCATCAGATGGAAGATAAAAGTCTGTTAAGATTCATTGGACTGAAAACAGTGAAGATGGGAGCCAGAGGAGGAGACAGAATACGAAGATTGCGACAGGGAGAAGCAAGACCTATTTTGCCGCTTCAGATGTGTCAAAAATGGCTTAAACAGTGATCATGATTTCAATGTGTCACATAAACCATTTTGCTTCCCAGACTCAACCATCAACCCGAACCAGCCACCCTGGACCACCACTCACAGCCCAACCATCAGAGATAGACAGACCAGCGGATTACTGACTACTGACATTACTGACATAACTCATATGGGATCACCCCCCGCCACTCCCTTTACTCATTAAGAGATCCGGCCTGCCGGAACTTCATACAGCCTCCCAACTCCACTTGTGGACACAACACCGCCAAATAGGACCTAACAGCCTGCAGGCTAACATGCCTCCAGGCCCCCCGCCTCGCTCAACGGGCCGCAACCACAGAGAGCCGGACCCCTTGGCCTCGCCCAACGACCATATACCTCGCTCACATTAGGTACAACATCAACACAGCTCATCCCAAAAAAAGTTTTACGTTTTTTTTTTCCACCGCATGTGTGAAACACACAGCAGGTCCATCTGGCCTGCCGGACCACAGGGTCCCCGGCACTTCTCCAAACCCAACACTTATCCAGGAGCTGGCACCATCGTGGCCCCCCCTCACTTCCAGCCAGGACCCCCCTTCGAGGTAGCTCCTTGCTCACCCCTTACATGTTCACTCGAACTGCCCATTCATGGCAACCCCGCAACCCCCAGCATCACTGGCACACCCACCGCACGCCCCAGCTCTCGTCCAATCAGCAGTACTGATCCAACAAGCTTTAACAATTAGGACTTGTTCACCATTGCACACGCGCAAAGGGGACCAGTGGCAACATGCCCACAGACATGCGCAAGGAGACTCACACAGATGCCGCTCCTCTGCGCATGCGCCGTAATCACCTTTGTGATTCAGCACCCGCATGCGCAGAGGATATAAACACTAGGTCCACTTCCCGGTCGCCATTGACTAGGAGCCATCACGGACCGAACGGAGCAGCAACCAGGTAAAGTGCAGCCCCTCAGCCCACAGCACCGCCCAGCAACCCCCCAGGCGGCGCCCTGCCCCAGGCTGACATCAGCCAACCAACACGGCCCATATGCCCCAGTGCACTACTAGGCACACAGCCCCTCCCACCAGGGACGACCCCGCTCCAAATCAGTCCAACCCACAGTCCCCCTGGTCTCACCACTCAAACAAGGAGCACTGCAGCCCGGCGCCCTGACCAGACAGCCGGCGCACTCTCACGAGGGTAAGCTGACCCTAAAACCGGTGCCATTGATGCCTCCTCATTTTGGCAGCCCCCCCACTCGGCTAGCACATGTCATCCCGACATTGCCAGGCAGCTGCCAACACGCCACTTGGCACCCATGTCCACAGCTATACAGGGCCTCCCTCACAGCCCGGCATTGTGCAGGCCGGCACCCTGCCCACACTGCCGCTACCCCCCAAGGGTAGGCAGGACATCCTCATGGTGCACACGGCGCCTCCCACTGCTACTCAACATAACTCCTCCTGCCAATTCTAGATCAATGATCTAGAGCCCACATGTGCTCACTTGCCAATTCCCTGATTTAGGCACCTCTAGATTGGCCCACCGGCCACACTCCATAGGGATCCTCCCCTAGCTCAAGGATCCATCCCTCACACAATTACACGTCAGCCCGTGCAAGGACACCACCAACCGGCCCAACAGGCCAGACCCCACTAGAGTCCCCATGGAGGAACTTCTCCTCTTGCCCAGGTTACCACGCCTCACCTCACCTAACGCCACTTCACTTACTTTACAGGGCCCAACAGGAGCCACTGTCTCTACAAGACAGCAACCCATCACGATGCACCAGGACCCCACAGGGGCAACAGATTACAAACAAGAGGTAAGAGCATCTACCCTCCAACTCGACTGACTTAACACTAACCAAGACTCTTGCTAACTTCTCTCTGTGCTTCCTCCTTTTACTTTTGCTTCCCAATGATTTGCATTGTACACAACTTATGTGTCTAAATTGTAATGTATTTCCTTATCAACACTTTACCTCACCCAAACACCACTCACTGTGCACTCATCAAACAATGTATGTCACATCCATGTCACCAATTGCGCACTTCACATGATTTTGAATCTCATCAGCCTTGATAAAGACCCACGGGTCAAAACACGTGTTGGCTGACAACCAGGGGGCCCACTTGCCCCAGATGCATAACCAACTGAATGTAGAACAAATGTTCACTTGCACTAATAAAAGTGGAAACTGTAACGCAACAACCATTGTGTTAGAACCATCCTTGAAACTACTAAAGCAAGATAGCCAGGAGAACACACTCTCCCTTCCTACTCAACCAATTACTCAAACAATTAGGTACTGGCTAGACCCTGACAGCTCCTGTGATCTTGCGACACATGAATCCTATCAGCACTCTTAAAGCAACAACAGAGCTCAGCAAAGGTCGCTTCCAAACCTAGAGCCAACCAAGTTTCTATATATTTTAGTAGACAGGGCAAGGACGTACAGAGAATTCCAGGGGTTGAAATAACCTTTAGAAATATATATTGAAGTAGTGAATAATGGATCAGAAATTATGCCTAAACGTCAGTCCTTGAACAAAAATTGGAAGAGAGATCAATATCTAGATTCATTTCACAGATAATACTTGTTTTAGGTGATAAAAATACATGATTCGTTCATCGGCTTGTGGTTGCTGTCTTTGTGTTCATACTTCAATCTTATTTTGATTTGAAAAGATCTCAGTCTGTAGCAACTATAGCGAGCTACCCTGGTTTTCAGAATAGTATCTATATTTTGTTTGGCTTATTTGTTTGCTGCATGTGGAGCTGGAAAGATTGCGACTGACCAATGTAAGTAATAATATGTAACATACAAACACCACAGACACTCCCCTTTGTGCTCCAAATTGTATATAGTGTTCAATAACTTTTTAGAATTGCTGCATTTTTTTTTATTTTCTGATTTTTATTTTTTGTTTGAGAATTTTATAGACAATTTCATTTTCATTTTCATGTCTTACTGTTGTTTGCAAAACATTTCTTCTTAGTACACTTTGTGCGGATTATTGCATTTCTATTGCATTTTTACTTTCTGGCACCCTCTGGTACCTTCTCCACACAATTCTTCTTGGTACACTTTGTGCTGATTGTTGTATTTCTATTGCATATTTTCTTGTTGGCACCCTCTAATACCTTCTGATACCCTCTACACGTGTTTCCCCATGCTTAGATTGGGCATGGTTCCTCAGGAGGGAATTGCGAGTGATTCGCCGAAACACGTGTCTCTATAGGGCAACCGTCTGTGAAAATATATTTCATGAAAATCTGACAATCTTTTGTACTTTCTTTATTGTATGGCGCTTGATCTAAAGTGGAGCAGGGTTCCTCCTGAGCCCTATATACTTACTTATACTTACCGGAGTAGGGGGTCCATCACTTCGTTACTCCACTGTTCAGCTGCCACCTCTGCTTATCTAGCGCAGGACATTGATGGTTGATATTCCAAA